>CM077155.1:128370464-128891616 GCA_039583875.1 Platanthera guangdongensis | reverse complement strand
AATTTTCGTTTCTTTTGCTTTTTCTTAAAAAATTTAGCCCTCATTTATGGTTACATGATTTCATAATCAACACCTAATCACGGCGATCGTCCTTACCCCCCCCCCATTTATATTCTTCCCTCCTTCTCTCTCTCTGTAATTGATAGATCCCATGGCCCCAGGGTTTGTCTAATTGGCCTAAGATCAAGGGCTGAGAGCTTTTTTTCAAGATTTTCTTCCATCCACCATGACATTATTCATTGCCGGCCTACCACCACGAATAGCCGGCAACCACTTCAACGAGGGTGGTGGCGGTAGTGGCCAGCTGGGAAGGGGCGTGGGTGGCAGGAAATCACGAGCAAAGTTGTAACAAGTCCCCTATAATGACTCTATAATATGGGTCCTGCCGGGGCCCCACAACATACAGACTCCACAACTTCAGCATTAAAGATGATATGAACTATCCAACTCAAAACTCAGACTAAAAATAGTAGAAACAAAACAAATAAGACTAGAAGTTATCCACCAAACGGAGAGTATCAAAATGGCCTAGGGCCTTACACAACATAAGTCCAAGACTTAAGCATCATTAAACAATAGTAACGTGCACATACACTCCTAAGCTACCTCGACATGCAAGCCGGATTACATTTTATGGAGCATAACATTCAATCAGAATACATGCAAATAATAGAAAGATCACTTCATGTGGCTTAGGCCTTTTTGGTCGGCGAGCTTGCTCCTACTTGCGATCCTTTCCCTGTAAAATTTTGTTGTAACGTGGGTCAGCAAAGGCTGACCTCAACTGTGTAACCCACACATCTCCTCTTGGTCGTCCCTAGTGGAACCCGGCACTACATCACCCTGCAGGTTAGCACTTCGTATGCAAAATACAATAACATGTAAAGCTATAAAAACAGTTTGGATGTCTCATACAACAAACATGTTTCTATATTGAGCATATTAATAAAAGGGGCCTACAATGCAGCATGAATGCAATCCCGGGTTTCACCCAAGGCGCCCTAAAGCGTATGCTTATAACCACATCATCACATCGGGTACTCTAAATTCCTCATCGGCGTCAAGCCGTAAACAACAATTACTCTAAATTCCCCAAACGGCATACAAACCGCAATCACAAGGGTACTCTAAATTCCCCCAACGGCATTCAACCACCACACAAACAAACTGATAAGAAACCTTGCTAGACCCCACCCATCGCGACGACCCAGCCAGCTCCAATATCGGGATCAAGTCCACCGAAGGAGACCCAGCGGGACCCAGCTGGAATCATCCGGGCTTGCTCAAAGCTCGACATTCTCGTCAGTTCCACAAAGGGGGACATGTCTCGCCCGGACACTCTCCACATGAATTTGCAACGTCACGGGCTAGCCAGCCAGCCGCAAGACAAATCACGCCTTAGCACATCACAATCCCATGCCTTTCCGCCCCAAATCCACACTTCGTACCGTGATGTTCCCGTGCCCCAAGAAACCATCTACGGTCACAACGGAGCTAACCTTATCTTGTCAATTAACGTTATCGTGCCCCAAGGAAACATCTACCATTACAATAGAGCTAACCTTGTCCGGTTCCGCATATACGTACCACAGCAATGCGAAAGAAGGAACATACAACATCTCAAACGACATCTTGTCGCTATGCATCATCACCAAGTCAGACTAACGGTCGCGACTGTGGCTTCACCCATAATGCCTAATCCACTAACGGAGCGGATCTCTAATGCAACATCATGTCAGGGACGGACACAATCGACCCGGTGGCTCCTCTTGAACCATAGCAACCCAAATCCCTCTCATTTGAGAGATCTGTGTCTATATGCTTGAAATAAAATCAAGAAAATAAAAGATGTCATGCAGGCATCCTATAACCGAGACAAGAAGTGTTCGTTACCCTTCGACTCTTCTTCTTACCATGGAACCCTGGTTGTACTGATGAAAAACGAGCGCCTTAGCGTCCTCTTCACGATTGGCCTCAGAACGACAATCAGAAGGTCAGAAACTCCATCAATGCTGGAAGAAAGATCTCTTCCTTCCTCCTCTCACTCTAACCTCAATCCCTAGACTTCACTTAAAAAGGAGAAAGAATATGAAGGGATAAGGTTCTCAGCCCTTATATGCACTCTGGAGCAGAGCCTTGGCCTTAGATCGAATCCTAAATGAAATTGGATGGCTATAATGCCAAACGACGGAACTGCTTAAGTCCACTACCGCCGGACGGTAACTACCTACCGCCAAGCGGTACGTTCCCGAGTGCTTGGCCAGAATATAATGCCGCACAAAACCAGCGATAAGCTAACGCTGCACGGTAGCGTTTTTCTCGAGAACTCAACGTTTCCTCAAAAACTCAGCGTTCGACGAACTGGCCACTTCGTTCGATGAAACAGGACTATTGTTGGGCGATAGCCACTATCGTCGTGCGGTAATCCTCCATCTCTCGACGAACAGATCTTTGATCGACGCTCGACGAAATGGAGCTATCTCCGAGCGGTACCTAGCTAGTACCGCGTACTAGCACTCATCTCAGTGTCTGCCACTCAACGCTCTCAACGCCTGTCCCACTCAATTCTCAGCATCTCCCACTCAATGCTATGCTACCGTCGGCGGTAACTACTACCGTCGGGCGATAACTTCCAAAGACTCAAGTTTGAAACTTGGGTGTTACAACTCCTCCCCTTAAAAGAATTTCGTCCCCGAAATTAAAACTTCATGCAGGAAGACAGCAATAAAATTGTTGCAACACATTAAAGTATTGTACAACAACCCACCTAGACAAATATCATTCGGGCAATCAGTAAAATAATGTTGCTACAAGTCAAAGCATTGTTACAGCAATGTTATAGAACGGCTCCCTTCATAAAGACAGCAAAAAGGTTGCTGCACATATCAAAACATTGTTCCAACAACACTATGCAAACAACTCTGGATAGTCCTCATGCATTGCTTGCTCACGCTCCCAAGAGAACTCATCTCGGCCGCAGTTGTTCCCAACACACCTTTATGAGCTTCACCTCTTTGTTTCGTAACTACCGAACTTTTTAATCGTCTATGCCCACGGACGGACTTTCCTCCTCAAATCCTCTTCTATCGGCACTGTCGCCAGTTCGATCACCACACTAGCCTCCACCAAGCTTTCCTCAAGACGGTGACATGGAAAATGTCGTGTAATCCACTCAGCTCTGTGGGCAATGCCAACCGGTAAGCTGTTTCTCCAATGCATTCTAAAACATCGAACGGTCCTAAAAACCTCGGACTCAACTTTTTAAGTCGCGAATCCGCGAAACGCTTTTGAACAGCTTGATCTTGAGAACCCACTCCTACCGCAAACTCACATTCCTATGGCGAGCATTAAAATACTTTGCTTGTCGTCCTGGACAACCTTCATGCGCTACTGAATGGTTCGCACCAACTCGCATGCATTGGACACCACTTCTTTTCCCAAAAGTTGGTGTCTCCCGCCTCTATCTAGGACAGTTGCCGTTCGACACCGCCTTCCATACAAAGCTTTGCATAGTCATCTTTATGCTTGCTTGTAACTGTTGTTATAGAGAACTCTATCATGAAGAGGTGATCTTCCCACTTCTTCTTAAAGTCAAATGTACACATCCTCATCATATCCACCATTGTACGGTTTGTTCTTTCGTTTGTCCATCAGTTTGAGGATGGAAAGTCGTACTGAACTTATGCTTCGTTCCTAGACTTTTCTGAACCAACCTCTAGACTTTGGATGTCAAACGCCATAACGATCACTGACTATACTCCTAGGAATCTCATGTAGTCGCACAATGTTGTGAACGTACAACTCTACCAGCTTCTCCACGCTATCCTCTTTCCGATTTGGATGAAATGGGCCACTTTGTCAAGCAATCCACAAACACCCAAATCACATTGTTACCCTACTGCGATCGAGAAATCCGTGCACAAAATCCATGAAGATGACATCAAACTTCCATTCGGGAATCGGAAGAGGCTTCAGGAACCCCCTGGCTTCTGATACTCGGCCTACACTAAGGCGCAGGTTTGACATCGACTTATGTACAAAGCTATATCACGCTTCAAACTAGGTCACAAAAAGATTTCTTCATATTCAAGTACATCTTGTACTGCCTGGTGAATGAAATACTTCATAAAGTGAGCCTTAAACATCAACTCCTCGCGGAGCTTGCCGAACTGCGGTACACAATCATTTATCCTTCCTCAAGATCCCGTTAATCAATTCTCAGGCGCTACCCTCGCCTGTTTGCACTTCTATCAAATGGCTGCAGCTCTTCATCCAAACTAGTCGCTTCCCGTATACAATCGTATAAGTCATTTTGTAACTCGATCCAGTTCAATCGAGCCATGCTTGACTCGCCTCTTGCTATGAACTCAATGCAAAGGGACTCACAGTCCCGCGTCAACCGCTCATCATGAGCTTCGATCCAACTCCCTTGACCGAGTATTTTCCTACTCCCGCATCCGCTATCAGGCTGGCTTTGTCTGGCGTATACTGAATCGCCACTTCATAGTCACCAAGGCATTCAACCCATCTACGCTGTCGCATGCTCAAGTCCTTTTTGGGCTAGAAATTTCAGGTTTTTGTGTGAAGATCTCCACCTTTGCACCATACATATAGTGCCGCCACACTTTAGTGCAAAAATTATCCTCGCCAACTACAAGTCATAGACGGGGTAATTCCTCTCTTAAGGTTTCAACTGCCTAGACCCAAGGTTATGACACTACCATGTTGCACCAACACGCAACCCAGCCCACATCCTGATGCATCACTGAAAATCTAAATTCCTTCAGTCCCTCTAGGCAAACTTAGGATTGGAGCTGTCATCAGTTTTTCCTTTAGGGTGTCAAACACCTGATTGCACTCTTGCGTTCACAAAACTTCTGATCCTTATGAGTTAGAGAGAAGTGAGGGGTAGCTATCCGCGAAAATTTTTCCACAAACCTTCTATAGTACCCGGCTAGTCCAAGGAAACTTCGGACTTCCGCCACGGTTCTCAAAACTGGCCCATCCTAATGGCCTCCACTTTTGCAGGATCCACCGTCACCCCCATCCCCATCGACCACAACACAGCCCAGAAATGCCACCTTATCCAACCAGAACTCGCACTTTGAGAACTTTGCTTAAGTTGGTTCCTCTCAACACTTGCAACACCAATCGCCAATGAGTCTCATGCTCTGCCTCCGATTTGGAGTATACCAAGATCATCAATTAAAGATGACAACGAAAAGTCCAAGTATTCACGAAATACTCAATTCATCAAATCCATGCATACTGATGGTGCGTTCGTCACCCGAACGGCATCATCGAGAACTCGAAATGACCATACCTCGTTCCAAAATCCATCTTGGGTATGTCCTCATCTCGAATCTGCAACTGATAGTATCCTGACTTCAAGTCCAACTTAGAATACACCCCTAACCCCAAAACTATTCGAATCGTTCATCTATCCGAGGAATCGGATACTTATTCTTGACAATCAGTTTATTCAACTCTCTGTAGTCTATGCACAACCGCATACTACCGTCTTTATTCTTCACAAAAAATGCTAGCGCGCTCCAAGGTGAAGGATTGGGTCCAATATACCCCTGCTCTAACAGTTCCTGCAATTGTACTTTGAGTTCGCCAAATCTTTTGGTGTCATCCTAAAGGAGGACGTGACACTGGTCTAGCCTCTAGCACTAAATAAATCGAGAAATAGATCTCCCGATGAGTAAGTGCTCCAGGAAGCTCCTCGGGAAACACATCCTTGAACCCTGCCACTACCGGCACATCTCCAGAGAACAGACTGGAAAAGGCCAACCTCCAACAACGCTACAAGACTACTCATCCCTGGCTAACTGCCCGCACCAACTGCATGGCCGAAATCAGGGAGCATGCCACTCCACTAAGGCCCTCAACGTAACTTCTGCCTACCCTTCTCTTCTAGGGTCACCATCTTAGATTGGTAGTCAATACTGACACGCTGTTCTGCAAGCCAGTCCATTCCCAATATCAAATCGAAACTCAACCAATGTTATAACCGCCGCTACCACGTGAAGTCAACTCTGTCCAGATTCCAACATATGAGACCCTTCGCCCTGAAAGTCATGGATGACCCATTGGGCATGCGCACATTCAGCTCTGCGTCTGCCGAGAATGGCTCAAATCCAATCCTCCGGATAAAGCTTTCTGCAAGAAAGAGTGTGATGCTTCTGTACCAAACAATACCCTAGCGGGGTACCCAGGTACTAACACAAAGCCTAAAACATAGGCAACATACATAAAACCATCTTGAAAGTCTAAGATAAAAAGATTAACTCAAACTTTCATACCTGTCATCACATCGGGTTGGCGGATCGCTTCCTGCTGCCCAAAGTTTTACGCCCTAGTTGCACGGTTGGAAACGAGAAGCACTAGACTCCACCAACTTTCCTTTCTCTGCTGCACTAGGCCTGGAGCGCACCGACTGTTCTTGTCTCATCTCTTGCTCTGAGCCACCCTCACGACAGAATCGAGCTATGTGGCTAGTTTTTCCACACTTATAGCATGTTCATGGTCCCTAGACACGAGACCCCCCTGACGCCGTACTACCCATCTCCCAATTCTTAAAATAACTTCTTCTTCCACTTACTCATGTCAGTTCTTCCTTGAGGTAAAAGACTTTCCTTCTCCTTACTTGGCCGCAAAACCCTTTCGGCATTGGTTCGCTCCAAATCGCTCTCAACGTTCTGACAGCCTCAACTAGCTCATTGAAACCAGAATTCTTCATAGATATGAGGGGTTACCTCAGATTCTCCCTCAATTCATGGTAGAAGAGGTTGTCCCTCTCCACATCATTATCCTTTGTCATTCCAGCATAATGACCCAACCTAGTAAACTCCTGAACATACTCTTCCAACATTTTGTCCCGCTGCAACAAGTGCAGAAATGGCCTCTGAAGGCTAACCCCATCGACGCAGTAATATACTTTTCAAGAAAGCATTTTTGAACTCCTCCATGGTCGCGGTGCGACCAGGAAACGGTGACACACTATGGCTCACCTACCATAGCTTAGCATCACCCTCCAACATGAAACTTGCAAACTCAGCTTGCTTCTAGTCGCACAACTAGACATAAGGATACTCACGGTCCGCGATACTCTATGTGGATAACTTCTTAACTTAAATCATTTTGGACATTCATCCATGAAGACATACCTTGGACACTAACCTCTCTCTGATACCAAATTGTAACACCTCCCATGTAATGATCGTATAATATGGGTCCGGCCGGGGCCCCACAACATACAGACTCCACAGCTTTAGCATTAAAAGATGATATGAACTACCCACCTCAAAACTTAGACTAAAAATAGAAGAAACAAAACAAACAAAACTAGAGGTTATCCACCAAACGGAGAGTATCAAAATGGCCTTAGGGCCTTACACAATATAAGTCGAAGACTTAAGCATCATTAAATAATAGTAACATGCACATGCACTTATAAGCTACCTCGGCATGCAAGCTGGATTACATTTCATGGAGCATAACATTCAATCAGAATACATGCAAATAATAGAAAGATCACTTCATGTGGCTTAGGCCTTTTTGGTCGGCGAGCTTGCTCCTGCTTGCGATCCTTGCCCTGTAAAATTTGGTTGTAACGTGGGTCAGCAAAGGTTGACCTCAACTATGTAACAAACACATCTCCTCCCGGTCTCCCCTAGCGGACCCCAGTGCACTCCATCACCCTGCAGGTAAGCACTTCGTATGCAAAATATAATAACATGTAAAGATATAAAATAGGTTTGAGTGTATCATACAGCGAACACGTTTCTATATTGAGCATATAATAAAAGGGGCCTACAATGCAGCATGAATGCAATATCGGGTTTCACCCAAGGCATCCTAAAGTGTGTGCTTCTAACACATCATCACATCAGGTACTCTAAATTCCCCATCGGCATTCAAGCCGCAAATAAAAGGGTACTCTAAATTCCCCCAAACGTCATACAAACCGCAATCACAAGGGTACTATAAATTCCCCCAAGCGGCATTCAAGACGGCACAAAAACAAACCGTTAAGAAACCTTGCTAGACCTGACCCGTCATGATGACCCAGGCCCAGCTCCAATATAGTGATCAAGTCCACCAAAGGAGACCTAGCGGGACCCACCTAGAATCGTCTGGGCTTGGCAAAATCTCGGCATTCTCGTCAGTTCCACAGAAGGGGGACTTGTCTTGCCGGGACACTCTACACAATTGACTTTATAACCTCACGGGCTAGCTAGTTTACTGCACGATAAATAATTCCTTATCACATCAAAATCCCACGCCTTTACCGCCCTAAATCCACTGTTCGTACCGTAACGTTCCCGTGCCCCAAGGAAACCATCTACAGTCACAATGGAGCTAACCTTGTCTGGTTCCGATTAACATTACCGTGCCCTAAGGAAACCATCTACGATCACAACGGAGCTAACATTGTACGGTTCCGTATATGCGTACTCATGCGAAATGAGGGGGGACATATAACATCTCAAATGGCGTATTGCCGCTATGCATCATCCCCGATTCAGACTAACGGCCGCGACGGCGGCTTCACCAACAATGCCTAATCCACTAACTGAGCGGATCTCTAATGCAATATCATGTTGGGGATGGACACAATCGACCCGGTGGCTCCTCCTGAACCATGGAAACCCAAATCCCTCTCATTTGAGAGATCTGGTGCCTATATGCTTGAAATAAAATCAAGAAAGGAAAAGATGTCTTGCACGCATCCTATAACCGAGAGGAAAAGTGGCGTTACCCTTCGACTCCTCTTCTTATCCATGGAACCCTGCTTGAACGGATGAAAACGAGCACCTTAGCATTCTCTTCACGGATCTGGCCTCAGAACGATGATCGGAGGTCAGAAACTCCGTCAATGTTGGAAGAAAGCTCTCTTCTTCCTCCTCTCACTCTAACCTAAAACCCTATCCTTCACTCAAAAAGGAGAAATAAGATGAAGCGATAAGGTTCTCAGCCCCGTATATGGACTCTAGAGTAGAGTCTTGGGCCTTAGGATCGAATCCTAAATGAAATCGGACGGCTATAAAGCCAAACGACGGAACTGCTTCCGTCCTCTGCCGCCGGGCGGTAACTACCTACCGCTGAGCGGTAGTGTTTTTCTCGAGAACTCAATGTTTCCTCGAAAACTCAGTGTTCGATGAACTGGGCACTTTGTTCGACGAAACAGGACTATCGTCAGATGATAGCCACTATTGTTGGGCAGTAATACTCCAGCGCTAGACAAACAGATCTTCGATCGACGCTCTATGAAATGGAGCTATCGTCGAGGGGTATCTAGCTAGCGCTATGCGCTAGCACTCAACACTCTCAATGTCTGGCCACTCAATGCTCTCAGCACCTGGCCACTCAATGCTCTCAGCATCTCGCCACTCAACGCTAAGCTACCGTCGGGCGGTAACTACTACCGCCGGGCGATAACTTCCAAAGACTCAAGTCTGAAAACTGGGGTGTTACAAGAGTGGCCCAGGATATGTTAATCTGGGTCATTGGAGGGTTGGGGAAGATGACATCGGATCAGCATTTCTATGATTTCTGAAGTGAATTCTCCTTTTAGTGCAGGACAGCTTGTACTTGTTCCATTCTTCCTGATCGTAATGGTGCTAATCGTTTCTCCACCAATATCGACCAAGTAGAAAGTATCCAATATAATGCCTCTGGATATGGGACTCCACACTTCGTCCATTTCTCTGTTAGGCTCTGACCTGATAGTAGACGGGCCTTCCCCATATCTTCTTCGCTTGTGTACTAGAGGGGGGAAATCTTCAACGCACTCTAACTCTGGAGCCTCAGCAGCAGTAGCAACAGTAGTATCAGCCTTATACAAGTCCTGTGGGTTTGATCAGTATTGAGAGTAATCCTGGGCACGATGAGTCTCAGCATGAGCTGGTACAGGCAGTGATTGCCCGATTATATTAAGGATTATTATTATTTCATTATTTCACAGTTATTGCATGGTTTTGAATTAAATATTAAAAATACTTAGAGCCCTCTACTGGGAAAATGACAAACATGAAAGTTGTAGCCCCTGAAGTCTAGTTTATTTAAAATTTGGTTCAACCCATTTGAGTTAGTTTACTGACCACAGAACTCACAATGTTGCAGTCTATACATAAGGTTAACCAGAGACTAAATTGAGTGCCCCATCCATCCAGCCATCCAACTGTCTTGAGATCTGTACTAGGGTCACTCTTACCTATACCCCTGATATATCCAAAAATGGGAATTTTTGGTATATATTTTTCTATAGTTTTTTTGTAAATATCTAATAATTCATGTATGGGTTAATTAGAGGATACCTCACAATCCCCAAAAATTTTGATGGATGACCTTTAGGGTCATGATAAGTCACTGGTAAAAATCTTAGCCCATTTGGGTTTGATTTGAGTAGGTATTGGTGTGACAAAAGTTTGGTCTCTAAGGGGCAAATTAGGGAAAATGTATGTTTGATGGGTTGAGAGGCCAATCCTCATCAAAAGGGATGAAACCTTAGCCACCGACTTAATGTCATATAACACAGCAATACAGGAGAGTTTGGGTGGTTTAGGGTTAGAATGCCCTAGAACCCTAGTGTGAACCCTAAGGTTGAGTTTTGAGCTCGAAGAAGGACATGGGACCATATTTCCTTGGAATGTATATAAACTTGGTAGCTGAGTTCCTAGGGTGGAAATAAGCCCTAGTAAATGATTTTAGAATTTTTAGGAACTTACATTCCCTTGTAAATAGTTTAGGACCAAATAGTGTACTTTTACTCATATTTTTATTGCACTATTATATGATCTTGGATGTTCATGAAACTTAGGCAGTGATCTTATATAATGGATAGTAATCTCTGGAAATTTTGATATGTATTTTGGAATAATATTTATTGTACTTCATTTACAATCCTAGTAATTGCCCTAATAGTAAGAAAAATTATTATTAGTTATTTACTCACTGCAAAATTATGAAATTTAGTTTGAGGATATCTTAAGGCTTCATTATGCTCTGTGAATGTTTATAAAATTATTGGAAGTCTTTTATACATGATGCTTCACAAAGTGCCTTGTGTAGAATATTCTTAATGATTTATTGTGTGGCCAAATATGTTTGGAAAATTACTAAATCTGTCAAGTTGTCTTTTCTTGTCACTTTTAACATCTGGTAATTTTTATTTAATTTTTGGATTAATATTTCTATTATTTCCTGCTTTGCCCTATTAATGAGGTTATTTAATAAATAATTAGTCTGGAGGTCAAAACTTTTTGGAATAATTGTGAATTTCAGTATTTACTGTTATTTGGATGATACACTTGTCATAATTTTGTTGAGGCCACACCATGTCAGAAAAGATTACTTGATGTGCAAAAGCATAGCTGCCCTGATTTTGCTGAAAATTAAATAAATTCCAAATAAAATAGGAAAAATATTGTATTATGGATTTATCTTTAAAATATCATGTTAGACTCCCAGTAATAATATTAGGTCATTTGGATGAATATTTGGAGGGGATCATCATTCATGCACATCATGTAACGCCCCCGATTTTTCGATGATTTTATTTGTTTGGGAACGTCAGATTTATGACGTCGTGGCGTTATTTTTAACGTCGATTTGACGGCGCAATGCCGGTAAGGCAATTTCGCGTCCGTGCGGTCGAGTAGGCCGAATTCTTGTTTTTATGGGAAGATTTTTGCATTTGGAATTTAAGTTAAGTAATTTCGGACTTGCTCGTCAAGTTTCGTCGCAATCCGAGCAGTTTTGGAGTCTCAGCGCGCGATTGAAGTTTTGGATTTGTTTATGTTCGCCGTATACTTCGAAGATTAATATCTCGGGAATGGCTCGTTGGATTTTGGTTTTGACTTCGCCGTTGTGTTCGTAGCGTCAGTGTTCGCCTACGGTGCGAATTTTGTTTGATTCGGCGCGCGTTCAGGCCCCCGTTTTGATCTCGTAGTTACCTTATTCAAAAAAAGATTTAAACATGAATATTTTAATATTAAAGTACTATTCAAAAATGTATTTTACTATTCATGGATATAATTTAATCATAGAGTTATATCTGCAAAGAATTGTTCATTCTGTAATTTATACTCGAGTATGTATACTCGAGTGCTGTTCTATATACTCGAGTAATGTAATTTCCTCTCGTGTAGCTGATTCCTGCCTCTCGTGTATAATCACTGTTCACGCGTTTTTTTTCTTCTGGTACACGAGTACTTTTTTTCTTCTACTCGAGTAGTTATTCTGAACTACTCGAGTAGTCTTCTGAACTACTCGAGTAGTCTTCTGAACTACTCGAGTAGTCTTCTGAACTACTCGAGTAGTCTTCTGAACTACTCGAGTAGTCATTTTGAACTACTAGAATAGTCATTCTGAATTACTCGAGTAGTCGTTTTGTACTACTCGAGTAGCCGTTTTCTACCTACTCGAGTACCCGTAGGCTTGTTCTCGTGTAGTCCTTTGCTGTTTAGGTTCGGGAGCCTTTTTGAGTGTCAAGACGATGTCGTATGGAAAAATGGTTAACATGAAATTTGTGCGTCTCGACGAGATCTACAACTATCATGTTGACTACTTTTTCGATTTGAGGCCATCCTAAACCTTTATTTTCGTCTTTCGCGCGCCCGCGCGTTTTCAGTCCGTTCTTTTAGACATAATATTTTATAAATGTTTATAATTATGTCTTTATATATATATATATATGTATATATATATATACATATTTACATCAGAGGGAACGCCATCATCTTCTCGAATTAATTTTTTTTCTTCCCGAACCAGAGAGCGGCGTGAGCGTGGAGAGAAATATTCCGTGAACTTTCCGGTGGCCGCCGACGGTGCTCCGGTGCTCGAAATCTTCATCGCAACATAGATCTGGAAAGCTCTCGCCGAGAGCTACGCCCTCGTGGTAATTTCTTCCTCGTTTCTTGAGATTTCTCATTAGGGTTTTTCGGCCCTAACCTCTATTTTGGCCATTTTTGTCTAGATTTCAACTTCTCCCGCATCCTTTTGCCCCGATCTACGACGTGGAGTGATTCGGTGGATTTTTCCGTTAAAACCAAGGCAAGTGGTGGTTTCTCCTCGTTTCTCCTTGTCCGATTCGATGGTAACGGCTATGTTTTTTTACGTCCCCTAACATTTTCTACAATTATTCTTCCAAATTATTGCTATTATTAACCGCTCTGTTGATCACATGTCGTTATGATGTTTTGCCGTGCTAAACTCAATCTTGTCTATTTATGTTTAATCATTCTTGAAGTGTTTTAGCGATGGTTTAAGTACCTTAGCTCTCGTTATCAAACGTTTTAGAGTTTAATTACGGTTGTAAATCGTTCCTAAGGGTTGATCAACCGCGTCTCGAGTCTAGAAATGCCAAGTAGAGTTTGTCGAGCCAAATCCCGAGATATTTGTGTTATGGTTTCTTTGGGTTTCTTGAATGCGAAGAGTAAGTGGACGATTCCACCTCCGCGGTGTTTAATACCTTCATTAGTGCCCTGTGGAAGTCTACCTGGTTTTTGGATGCCTGCGGTGTATGGTGGAGAGCATGAGAATCCCTCGCAGTTAGACGGATAACATATCCGTTTGTCTTTTTTGGGGTGGTGTGTCCCAGAGTGACCACTACACCTGTGTTTTGGGTGGTGTGTCCAAGAGTGACCACCCCGCCGTGTTTTTGGGAAGAGTCGACCATAGGTGCCTAATGAAGGTTTTGTGTTCTTCCTTCATTAAAGGTTTTGTATTTTCTTTCTAGTGAAATATTCATGTAGTCACTTTATAGCCTCGTGCGTCTGGTGTACTCTTGTGGAAAGTGACAAGTCACGTTGGAGTTCTTTTCCTGTTGATGCCCAGTTTTCTTTTGTACATTACTTCAGTACTTTTGGTCTTGGGTTGGTACCCCGGTTGACCCCTCTGATTATTTTGATTTATTACTTTTCCTGCCACTACTTGTACCTTCTTGCTGAGGTGTTCTGTTTTTGGAATGCCTCAGGTTCAGAGCAGTAGCAGTTAGCAGTGCTGGTTTTGGAGTTTCCTGGGCGGCGGCGTTGGCCGTAGTTGTTGCCTCGTCTTAGCGAGGTAGATTGCCGTTTATTTAGTTTTACTAGTTCAGACATACTTTTGTTCGTGGGTTCGTGTCAGTTTGTTGGCGCCCACTGTTTTTGTTAATTGTTGATACTTGCTAGTTGCTCATTTATTTAAAAGTGGATCTGGTTTGCTTGCTCTCTGAGAGGATTTATGCTAGAAATGCATGTTAGGTATTTTCAACTATAAAATCTACTACTATTACGTCATACATTACATGATTTGAAACTCTAACCCATTACTTTTAGCGACCGTAAAAGCTATCTTTCCTACTATAATAAATTTAGAGTTCTGCATGTCATGAGTTGTCCTTTGGGGACGTTTATTCTCATGTAGGAGGTTTGAGTTAATCTAATCAAGTATTTTTTCCACAGCGTATCTTATATTTTAATTCGTGGAATAGATGAGCCACTAAGCCGAGGGATACGGCTAACTTCTACTCGTGACTAATTTTTCCTTAAAACAACTTAAAAAGGAACCTTTCTTCATTGTCAGTTGGTCTCTGCCTGAGCGTCCGCAGTTATCCCCTGCTGACGTGACATCATGACGCGCATTTTCCCTTACTCTGATAAACTTTATTTGCGGTGAAAATGCGGGTTGTGACAGTTGGTATTAGAGAGAGGTTGTTTGACAATTTGTTGGGCAACCTTTCCTTGTTGGTAATACGTGTTTAGCATAATATCATACACACACCGATATGTGATCAGCATGTCTTGGCCGAAGCACGAACACTACACTCATAGCATAACTTGAAGTATACGGGGCATATTATGTAGTATGGGATGCATAATATGTGTCTATATATGGATCCACCATAGGGGCAACATGTGAGGGTTATGTAGTATGGGATGCATAACCTCACCACATGAATGCGACTAGCACGTTTCTTTTTCGTTGCATGAGAATGTCATGTAGTATGGGATGCATAACATTTTCATGCGTACGCCTCTCATAACATGCATTAGGGCCTTTTTAGAATGCATAGCACAATCATGCATAACATAACATTGCATAAGCACAACGTGCCAAGCTAAAGATTGCGGGATGACTTATGTACATACATGGTTTTAAATCAGAAAATGAATATGAATACATGCATTCATGTCATAGGCACAAGAGTCAATAGGATGAGAGGATATCATCCTAAGTAGGACATAGCATCATTATAAAATCCCTGAGCAAGTTGCAGCCTAAGCAAGTGTCTTTTAAGTATGGTCTGAACTAGTTGTGTGGCTTTATCTTAAGCTAGGATTTTGATGAGTTGTTCGTTTGCTTTTTAGAATGCCGCCAAAGCGACCTGCGATGAGGTCGACTCCCCAGTCGGAGGGTGAGTCATCAAGTGCGCAAAGTGATGCGATTATCGAGAGTCTGCGTCAGAGCAATGAGGCTCTGTCAAGGCAGTTGGCTGCGATGAAATCGCAAATTGAGTCTTTGTTATCTGCCGCTCCCGCGGAGCAACCTTCAGCGCAAGAGCCCGCCTCGGGCCAAGTCGTGCCCGATACCCCTGTTCCTCTGGTTCCCCCGGTGGCGATACCACCAGAAATGAATTTCATATCGTAGTTCCAGCGGTTGGGGCCTCCCACCTTCGACGGGAGTACTGACTTTGTGGTTATAGATAACTGGATCATCTCCATCGAGGAGATGTTTTCGTATTCTGGAATTCTAGAAGCCCAGAAGGTGATGATTGCAGCCTATCAGTTAAAGGGTCTGGCGAAGAGTTGGTGGATTCGGGAAAGAGAGCCTGAAGGAAGGCTGTACTTGGGAATCTTTTAAGAAGATGTTGCTAAAAAAGTTTCTGCCCTCGGTCGAGCAAGAACTCCTGATGAATAACTTCCTGCATCTAATGCAGAGACAGATAACCGTGTGTGAGTACGAGATTGAATTTGGCAAACTGAGCAGGTTTGCTCCGGATTTGATAGCTTCTGAGGAGGGTAGAGTGAAACGTTTCCTGGGAGGACTAAGAAGTGATGTCCAGCAGTTGGCATCCGCTTACTAAGCTGAAAGTTATGCTGAAGCAGTGGAAGCCGCTTTAAAAGTGGAGGCGATTGAACATGCTAAGAACCGCGGTGCTGTGGCAAGGAAGGAGAAAAGAAAAGGCGCTGAGGATGGTAGCTCCGGGCATCTGGCCCTTCTTCGAAGAAGAAAAGTAAGGAAGTGTGTAGCTTCTGTGGTCGTCCTGGCCACCCCTATGAAAGGTGCTTCAAGAGGACTGCCACCCTGAAGCAACAGTAAGTACATGCCATCCAAGGTGCACCCAAGGGAGAGATTGTGTGCTCTTTCTGTGCAAGGAAGGGTCACGATGTGAGTCAGTGCTGGATGAAAGAAATGATTTACTTCTAGTGTGGGCAGAAGGGACACCAGAAGTCTTCGTGCCCCCAGGCTCAGTCCGCACTACAGCCTGCACCACTTCGAGCTCTGCCACCGCCACCAAGCCTGGATAAAGGAAAAGGAAAGCTGAACGTGATGACCAGCGAGGAAGCCCAAACATCTACGCAAGTGATATCAGGTTAGCCTCAGTTTAATTTATCCTTGTTGCCCTAGTTATTGTTCGTTTAGTTACGTATGTTACGGTTTTAGGGGAGTTTAAGGTGGGGAATAGGTGGGCTCACGTCCTTTTCGACTCGGGTGCCACCCATTCCTTTGTGGCCCGAAGATTTGTTGATAAGCACCGTCTGAGTGCCGACCAATTAGGAGGCTCCTTCAATGTCAAGCTCCCTTCCAGTGATTCGGTGATATCTAACCAAGGAGTTCTGAGATGCCCTATCTGTCTTGGCAATTTTCTGGCTTATGCAGATCTGATGGTTTTGGATCTGTCTGATTTTGACGTAATTCTGGGCATGGACTGGCTGTCCAAGTATGATGCGGTCATCCAGTGCAAGGCTAAGCGATTGGACTTCAGAATGGACGACGGACACCCTATGACCATCTATGGATTTCAGGATAGAGTTTCTCTTGTCATTTCTGCGGTATGTGCTTATCGTGCTATAGAGTCTGGTTGCGAGACGTTTTTGGTTTCTATTTCTGCTCTGGAAACAACTTTTGTTACGCCACGTCTTGAGGATGTCTCGGTGGTGCGAGAGTATCCAGATATCTTTCCTGATAGTCTTCCAGGACTTCCTCCTGAAAGGGAGATAGAGTTTGTGATAGACCTCGAACCAGGTACTCGTCCCATTGCTAAAGCACCGTACCGTATGGCTCCGCGTGAGTTGGATGAGTTGCGTACTCAGCTCGATGAGTTGCTGAGTTGTGGTTTTATTAGACCAAGTTCTTCTCCATGGGGTGCTCCTGTTTTGTTCGTCAAGAAGAAAGATGGATCGATGAGACTTTGCATCGATTATAGGGAATTGAACAAGGTAACCATTAAGAATAGATATCCCCTGTCAAGGATTGATGATCTGTTCGATCAGTTGCGTGGTAGCTCAGTGTTTTCAAAGATTGATCTTCGCTCAGGCTACCACCAGTTGAGAATTCGTGAGGCTGACATTCCACAAACCGCCTTTCGTTCACGACATGGACATTATGAGTTTCTAGTGATGTATTTTGGTTTAACCAATGCACCTTCAGCCTTCATGGATTTGATGAATCGGGTGTTCAAGGATTTCTTGGACCGATTTGTTATTGTGTTCATAGATAATGTCTTGGTGTACTCTCGCAATGTTGAGGAGCATACTCAGCATTTGCGTCTGGTTTTGTCGGCCCTGAGAGAGCATAAGTTATATGCGAAGTTGAGCAAGTGTTAGTTTTGGTTACCTCAGGTGTCCTTTCTGGGTCATGTGGTAAGCAAGGACGGTATTTCTGTGGACCCAACTAAGATTTCTGCGGTAATGGAATGGAAGAGACCTTCTACGCCGAAGGAGATTAGGAGTTTCTTAGGCCTAGCTGGATATTATAGAAGATTCATGGAAGGATTTTCGGTGTTGTCTGCTCCTCTAACTAGACTTACTCAGAAGAATACTGCTTTCATTTGGAGTGATAAATGTGAAGAGGCTTTCTAAGAGCTGAAGAGGAGATTATGTACTGCTCCGATTTTAACCTTACCTACTGAGGGAGTTGAGTATGTTGTGTATGTCGATGCGTCACATATCGGACTTGGTTGCGTTTTAATGCAAGATGGTAAGGTGATTGCGTATGGATCGAGACAACTAAAGTTCCACGAGAGAAACTATCCGACGCACGATTTGGAGTTTGCTGCTGTAATTTATGCACTGAAGCTTTGGAGACACTTATTGTATGGCGCGTTATGCAAGATCTATACGGATCATAAGAGTTTGAAGTACGTCTTCACTCAGAAAGAACTAAATTTGCGCCAACGTCGGTGGTTAGAATTTGTGGCGGATTATGAAGTGGAAATTCTTTATCATCCAGGAAAGGCTAATGTAGTAGCCGATGCCTTGAGTAGAAAGACCGCTAAGATTTTTAATCTGTCGGTGCAGTCCTTGATAGAAGAATTTTTGTTGATGGATATTGAGGTTGGGAGTAGTACTGTGTCTGCTAGTCTAGAAGCAGAAGAACCCTCTTGGATCTCCCTTACTCGAGCACATCAGAAGGATGATCCGGATTTTTTACATCTCCGAAATAGAACGGAGAAGGGAGAGCTACCCGATTTCTCTGTGGACGAGTTGGACACCCTGAAGTATCGGGGTAGATTTTGCATCCCCGCCTTTGACGATATTCGAGATAAGATCTGTGCTGAAGCTCATGGTTCCAGTGTAGCCTACCACCCTGGCACCACAAAGATGTATAAAGATCTGAAGCAAATCGTTTGGTGGTCAGGGATGAAGAACGACATCGTAAAGTTTGTATCAGAATGTTTTAATTGTCAGCGTGTTAAGGCTGATCATAGAAGGCCTGGTGGTAAATTGACACCGCTTGATATTCCAAGTTGGAAATGGCAAAGTATTTCAATGGATTTCATCACCGGTGTGCCAAAATCTCCCCGTGGGCACGACTCTGTGTGGGTGATAGTCGACAGATTGACAAAGTGTGCTCATTTTGTTCCATTTAAGATTGGGTATTCGATGAAAAAGATAGCTGAGCTGTATCTTGAAGAGGTTATCAGATTACATGGTGTGCCTGTTAGCATCGTATCAGATCGGGACTCTAGATTTACGTCTCGTTTTTGGAAGTGTTTACAGGAGGGGTTGGGTACCGATTTAAGGTATTCTACTGCCTATCATCCGCAGACTAATGGTCAGACGGAAAGGGTAAATCAGATCGTAGAGGATATGATCAGGTGTTATATTTTGGATCATGGTGGTGCTTGGGATGAGCGTCTCAGACTCATGGAGTTTGCATACAATAACAGTTATCAAGAGAGTCTGCAGATGGCTCCGTTTGAGGCCTTGTATGGGAGGCGTTGTAGAACCCCACTGTTTTGGGCTGAAGTTGGTGAGAGGCCGTTGTTAGGTCCGGAAGCTCTCGAAGAGATGAATTGTGCTGTGACTCATATTCGAGAAAAGCTTCGTGTGGCTCAAGAGCGCTATGAGAAGTATGTTAATCTTCGAAGGGTCGATCTGGAGTTTGCGGTTGGAGACTTCGTTTTTCTAAAGGTTTCTCCGATGTCCGGTGTTAAAAGATTTGGTAGGAACCACAAGTTAGACCCCCGGTATGTGGGACCTTTCCAAATTCTTGAGCGCATCGGAGTGTCAGCTTATAGGTTGGAATTGCCTGCGACTTTCCCTGGTGTCCATGATGTGTTCCATGTGAGCCAGTTGCGGAAGTGTGTTCGTAGTGACCGTCAAGTCCTCGACTCGATACCCCAGATTCAACCCAACCTTACTTATGTGGAAGAACCTGTTCGTGTTCTGGATTTTCAAGAGCGGGTGTTGCGGAGAAAGACCATCCCTATGGTCAAGATTCTTTGGAGAAATCAAGACGCCGAGAGCGCGACGTGGGAATTGGAATCGGTGATGAGGGAATCTCACCCGCACCTCTTCTCTTAGTTTCAGGTACGTCGTTATGTTTTCAGTTATGTTTGATTGTATCGTTTTGATTGGTTTTGGAGTTGTGTTAAGTTTCGGGACGAAACTTCTTTTTAGGGGGAGTGACTGTAACGCCCCCGATTTTTCGATGATTTTATTTGTTTGGGAACGTCAGATTTATGACGTCGTGGCGTTACTTTTAACGTCGATTTGACGGCGCAATGCCGGTAAGGCAATTTCGCGTCCGTGCGGTCGAGTAGGCCGAATTCTTGTTGTTATGGGAAGATTTTTGCATTTGGAATTTAAGTTAAGTAATTTCGGACTTGCTCGTCAAGTTTCGTCGCAATCCGAGCAGTTTTGGAGTCTCAGCGCGCGATTGAAGTTTTGGATTTGTTTATGTTCGCCGTATACTTCGAAGATTAATATCTCGGGAATGGCTCGTTGGATTTTGGTTTTGACTTCGTTGTTGTGTTCGTAGCGTCAGTGTTCGCCTACGGTGCGAATTTCGTTTGATTCGGCGCGCGTTCGGGCCCCTGTTTTGATCTCGTAGTTACCTTATTCAAAAAAGATTTAAACATGAATATTTTAATATTTAAGAACTATTCAAAAATGTATTTTACTATTCATGGATATAGTTTAATCATAGTGTTATATCTGCAAAGAATTGTTCATTTGTAATTTATACTCGAGTATGTATACTCGAGTGTTGTTCTATATACTCGAGTAATGTAATTTCCTCTCGTGTAGCTGATTCCTGCCTCTCGTGTATAATCACTGTTCACGCGTTTTGTTTTCTTCAGGTACACGAGTACTTTTTTCTTGTACTCGAGTAGTTATTTTGAACTACTCGAGTAGTCTTCTGAACTACTCGAGTAGTCTTCTGAACTACTCGAGTAGTCTTCTGAACTACTCGAGTAGTCTTCTGAACTACTCGAGTAGTCTTCTGAACTACTCGAGTAGTCATTCTGAATTACTCGAGTAGTCGTTCTGAATTACTCGAGTAGTCGTTTTGAACTACTCGAGTAGCCGTTTTCTACCTACTCGAGTACCCGTAGGCTTGTTCTCGTGTAGTCCTTTGTTGTTTAGGTTCGGGAGCCTTTTGGAGTGTCAAGACGATGTCGTATGGAAAAATAGTTAACATGAAATTTGTGCGTCTCGACGAGATCTACAACTTTCATGTTGACTACGTTTCGATTTGAGATAATCCTAAACCTTTATTTTCGTCTTCCGCGCGCCCGCGCATTTTTTGTCCGTTCTTTTAGACAGAATATTTTATAAACGTTTATAATTATGTCTTTATATATATATATATATATATATGTACATATATATATATATATATGTACATATATATATATATGTACATATATCTACATATATATATATGTACATATATCTACATATATATATATGTACATATATATATATATGTACATATATATATATATGTACATATATATATATATGTACATATATATATATGTACATATATATATATATGTACATACATATTTACATCAGAGGGAACGCCATCATCTTCTCGAATTCTTTTTTTTCTTCCCGAACCAGAGAGCGGCGTGAGCGTGGAGAGAAATATTCCGTGAACTTTCCGGTGGCCGCCGACGGTGCTCCGGTGCTCGAAATCTTCATCCGAACATAGATCTGGAAAGCTCTCGCCGAGAGCTACGCCCTCGTGGTAATTTCTTCCCCGTTTCTTGAGATTTCTCGTTAGGGTTTTTCGGCTCTAACCTCTATTTTGGCCATTTTTGTCTAGATTTCAACTTCTCCTGCATCCTTTTGCCCCGATCTACGACGTGGAGTGATTCGGTGGATTTTTCCGGTAAAACCAAGGCAAGTGGTGGTTTCTCCTCGTTTCTCCTTGTCCGATTCGATGGTAACAGCTATGTTTTTTCACGTCCCCTAACATTTTCTACAATTATTCTTCCAAATTGTTGCTATTATTAACCGCTCTGTTGATCACATGTCGTTATGATGTTTTGCCGTGCTAAACTCGATCTTGTTTATTTATGTTTAATCGTTCTTGAAGTGTTTTAGCGATGGTTTAAGTACCTTAGCTCTCATTATCAAACGTTTTAGAGTTTAATTAGGGTTGTAAATCGTTCCTAAAGGTTGATCAACCGCGTCTCGAGTCTAGAAATGCCAAGTAGAGTTTGTCGAGCCAAATCCCGAGATATTTGTGTTATGGTTTCTTTGGGTTTCTTGAATGTGAAGAGTAAGTGGACGATTTCACCTCCGCGGTGTTTATTACCTTCATTAGTGCTCTGCGGAAGTCTACCTGGTTTTTGGATGCCTGCGGTGTATGGTGGAGAGCATGAGACTCCCTCGCAGTTAGACGGATAACATATTCGTTTGTCTTTTTTGGGGTGGTGTGTCGAAGAGTGACCACTACGCCTGTGTTTTGGGTGGTGTGTCCAAGAGTGACCACTCCGCCGTGTATTTGGGTAGAGTCGACCACGGGTGCCTAATGAAGGTTTTGTGTTCTTCCTTCAATGAAGGTTTTGTATTTTCTTTCTGGTGAAATATTCATGTAGTCACTTTATAGCCTCGTGCGTCTGGTGTACTCTTGTGGAACGTGACAAGTCACGTTGGAGTTCTTTTCCTGTTGATGCCCAGTTTTCTTTTGTACATTACTTCAGTACTTTTGGTCTTGGATTGGTACCCCGGTTGACCCCTCTGATTATTTTGATTTATTACTTTTCCTGCCACTACTTGTACCTTCTTGCTGAGGTGTTCTGTTTTTGGAATGGCTCAGGTTCAGAGCAGTAGCAGTTAGCAGTGCTGGTTTTGGAGTTTCCTGGGCGGCGGCGTTGGCCGTAGTTGCCTCGTCTTAGCGAGGTAGAATGTCGTTTATTTAGTTTTACTAGTTCAGACATACTTTTGTTCGTGGGTTCGTGTCAGTTTGTTGGCGCCCACTGTTTTTGTTAATTGTTGATACTTGCTAGCTACTCATTTATTTAAAAGTGGATGTGGTTTGCTTGCTCTCTGGGAGGATTTATGCTAGGAATGCATGTTAGGTATTTTCAACTATAAAATCTACTACTATTACTTCATACATTACATGATTTGAAACTCTAACCCGTTACTTTTAGCGACCGTAAAAGCTATCTTTCCTACTATAATAAATTTAGAGTTCTGCATGGCATGAGTTGTCCTTTGGGGACGTTTATTCTCATGTAGTAGGTTTGAGTTAATCTAATCAAGTATTTTTTCTGCAGCGTATCTTATATTTTAATTCGTGCACTAGATGAGCCACTAAGCTGATGGATACAGCTAACTTCTACTCGTGACTGATTTTTTCTTAAAACAACTTAAAAAGGAACCTTTCTTCATTGTCAGTTGGTGTCTGTCTGAGCGTCCGCAGTTATCCCCTGCTGACGTGGCATCATGACGCGCATTTTCCCTTACTCTGATAAACTTTATTTGCGGTAAAAATGCGGGTTGTGACACATCATGTAGCTCATTAGGTCTGCACATAGTGAAGCTGTAGAAATAAGATAACACGTAAGCCTTGAAATGAGAAGGTGGGATAGATGGTGTACTTGGTTTGATTTAGATATGGAATAGGAGTCAGGTTGTGAGAGCCTAGTTGGCTATGTTAAGGTGGTGCTCGGGATCGACGATGGATCGTCGTTCCCTTGGAGGAAGTTTAAAAACACTTAGATTTAGTTCAAGTGTAAGATCAGGAGAGTTGGGACATGTGTAGATACCAACAATAATAAGTACCTTGCAAAAGAGAGCTTTGGGTTTCAGCCCATCATAGTCCCTAGTGCCCTCGAGAGCCCTTCATAGGGAATGCCCTGGGCAGTCCAAGGTTAACCTTAAATCGTAAGACTAAAATGTCAAATAGCAATTAGTAAATACCATGGCATCACTTTCATTCACTCCGATGACTCGGGAGGTTAGCCTGGTTTGATTACCCGAGCGGTAGGCTCAGTGGTTGTGGAAATGGGCAAGTTAGTCCGGTGAGCCGAAGGCTCGGATGGTAGTTATAACGGACAAGTTAGTCCGGGGAGCCGATGGCTCGGGAATTCATGACTGTGTGTGCATAAGGTGGTGGGTATTCGGTATTTGATATTCGTTCACACAGACATTGATACGATGACTCGGCGGGTGTGGTCTACACTTAGCCAAGGAAAAGACTGGTGGATTTGTCGACCAGCAGAGTACGCAGAGGCTCCGCGGTGTGTTCTTCATGTTGAGTTATACAAAGGTCTTGGTTAGGTGGTGTGAATGTCGGCCTAGAGGCGAAGTGGCCCAACCCACTGCCTCTATTTGCCACGACGGCAGGTTCCTGAGAATTTAGCTAACTCCAAATGGGGGAACTAAAGGTCTGTGCGCATAAAGTTGTGTGTGTGTGTGTTACACTTGTATGAACATATCATTAAACCCACGTATCATAGCGGATGCATTTTAAATGTTGCAAAGAAAAGAACCCAAGCTTAAAGTGCAGGTTAAATCTGATATACTCTAGAGGGGGGTGAATAGAGTATGGTGCTCACTAAAAACTTTTTACAACTTTTGTTGTATTCCTAAGTGAACAGGGAAGCAAATAAAATAGAGTAAGCACAGCAACTATCTAAACACAGATCAACACAGAACAATCACAGAGCACAGCCAGAAAACAAAAGAAAAGAGCAACCAGACGACACAAGAATTTTATAGTGGTTCCCCAACCTGGGTACATCCACTCTTCTACCACCCTAGTAGGAATCCACTTAGGTTTTTGATCAGGTGCCTGACACCAATGAGCTTTTGTTCAGGTGCTCAAAAACCAAACCTCAAGTCTTTTGGAAGGAGACTTGCAACCAGAATAATTTTGAAGGGATTTAAAACCCTGTACAGGAATTGGAAAGAAGGTGATAGTGTCTTCTCTGTCAACAGTCAGAGAGAAGACTTGTGGATTGATTGTAGCAGATCTTGCTCTCCCTGAGATCTTGAATTGGTTAGGAAAGTTGGAGCACTGCTTCAGGGTGATAGGTCTTCAATGACCTAGAATGCCTGGACCAGAAATGCTTCATGAACTTCTTTGATAGATTGAATAATTGTTGTCCTTTGAAGTTATCCTGAGAATAGAGAGAAGAAGACTTGATTGAATTTGATTGTTCTTCTTCTTCTTCTTGAAAATGTTCTCTGGTCAAGGCTGATTGCAGTCAAGAACTTTTGATTTGAGAATGATTGTTCTTCTATGCAATCTGAGTGTGTCTGTCTAATTATGTGTATTGCTTGCTGTACTGTGATTCTGTTATTCTATCACTGCTTAATCTTTTTCTTTCTGTGTGTATCTATGTCTGACTGAGGAACATTCAAACTTTTGAATGTTGAGCAGTAATTGCAGTCGGCCTTGGAAAGAATCAGCAATCAATGACTTTCCTAACTGTCCCATGGAAAAACGGCATGTAATCGTCCATAGTCAATGCACGTTCTAACGGTAACATTATGAGAAGATCTGGCAATAAATGTTCAGGAATCAGTGCCAAGAAACGGGACGGGAAACTTGAAGAAAACCTAGTCTGGATTCATCGAGCGGAGAACACAATTCATCAAGCTGCACTTGTGTTCGTCGAGCTGAGCTTGAGTTTGTCGAGCTGAGCTTGAGAAAGTTCGTCGACAAGACAATCTTCATTCGTCAAAGAGACAGTCTTCATTCATCGAGCTGAGAATCAAATTCGTCGAGCTGAGAAAAGTTCTGGACTTAGGCAAAATATTCTGCATCTGTTGAAATGCTGTGTCGACATAAGTTGGTGTCGACAGATTGATCTTGGTGTCGACACAAATCCTCTGGTGTTGACATAAGCTGGTGTCGACTGATATCCTGGTGTCGACACAAATAGATCTTGGTGTCGACACAAACCCTAAGTGTCGACACAAATTCTCTGAGTCCAAAAATCATCGAGTAGAGTACAACATTCGTCGACCTGAGAAGCTGACTTCGTCGACCTGAGAAATTGACAACTTGAGGTCCAAGTTCGTCGAGCTCAGAATATAATTCGTCGACCGAAGCTTGAAGCTAGACTTAGAAAAATTTGAAGTTCATCTAACTTTGGCTTGAAGTTGAAACTGAGTCTTCGTCGAACAGAGAACACAGATTGTCGAGCTCAGCACTAAGAATTGTCTCACGATCGTCGAGCGCAGAACTCCTTTCGTCGAGCTGAGTTCGACGAACGTCAAACTCACTTTACTTAGTCTTGAAAACTGGTTAGACTGGAGTCTCTGATGGTCTTGTTGAAAGCTGATCCATCTGGAGTTGAGCCTAAGGACTTGACCTAGACTCTAGGACACAAGATGACCCTGGCTATACATGATGGGTCACATCCTAAGTCAGTGAACCTAGCCCAAATCAACTAGTGATCCAACAATCTCCCCCTATTTGGGTGAGGTCACTAACAGAGACTCAAGACAGAAAAACAAAGCAAGAAAAGAGATATATCTGGCAGAGAATTATAACACATGCAATAGATATATATACACAGCTTTGTATAAACAGATAGCGTGGTTTGAAAAACAAAAACAGACAGAAAATGAAATAACACAAAAGATTACTTCTTTGGCTTCTTCTGCTGAGGTTTGTTTTCTGTTTTCTTTTCTCCTGGATTCTGGAAAATAATTTCTCTCTTTGGATATCGAGCTTGAGCTATTGTCATAGTCATGTCAGCTGCCCCAATAATATTCAATGATGTTGCTCTGGGGACAATTGCTTCTGAATGAAATTTCATATAATCATCAACATTAAACAATTTATTTCATTTGTCAAACCTTTTCAGCTCTTATTTTCTATACTTTGACATGGTTGATAATCCAGAGATATCTTTACCTTCAGACTTGGCTTTATTTATCAATGATAGACCAATCAGCTCTTGGTACCTAGTCATTCTTGCAGTATTAGCAGTTTCTGGATGTTCAAAAGGAATTGGAGGAGAGAGAGGTCTCTTTGGACTTTCAGCTTTTTGAACTTCAGAACTTTGTTGTTGTTGCTGCTGCTGCTCATGCTGTTGACTTTGAATTCCTGAGGAGGATGGCCTCTGCTGGCTACTTCCAGAAGATCTCCCTGCTTGTCTTTGATATGTCTGCATTGGGGCAGATCTCTGGGAGCTAGAGCCACTGGCACCAGCTGCTGGAGGAGGAGGAGGATCCTTCCTGTATCTGTGCACTGGAGGAGGGGAATATCTCCTGCTTCTCTTTCTATCCTTCTGTTGGTTCTTTGATAACCACATCCATCCAGGCATCCCCTTGTATGGAGTTACATTATGTAGAATATAGTAAGGGGTGTAACCATTGGGATTTGGCTTTGGAGCTAGAGGAGGAGGAGCCTTTCTCTTCTTTGAAAGCATCTTCTTTTTCTTAGTAGCAGCATCTTCATCTGAGTCATCATCATCATCTTCTTCAGACTCAGAACCTTGAGGGATGTCATAAAGAGAATCCAAAGCTTTCAAAGCTTTATCAGAAATAACTGCCTTTTCTGGAGGAGGGGCAGAAGATTCAGGAACTTGAATATCAACAACAGAGGAGGAGGGGACTGCACAGGAGTCAAAAACAATCGGGACAGAGCTTTCAGCTGCTATCCTGTTTTCTTCTTCAATGTCAGCCTGAATAAGCTCATCTAAATCTAGCAGGGGAGAGTCATCCATAACAAAATCTGGTGCTGAAACTGGCACTGAAGAATCTTCTGGAATGACCTTTGGGCTAGAAGCTGAGATGGAGGCTGAAGATGAGAGAGTAAGATTGTTACAGAGTTGATTAGCAGCTGCTTGACTAGCTGGAGAGGTATAAGGTACAATAGCCAAACTTGGCTTAGTAAAATCTGCTGGAAAGAATTGCATATGTACAGTATCAAAATTACTCAACTAAACAGATAAATTCACTGTGGGATTTAAATAGAAATCACCAACAGGTTTTATTTGTTCAACTGACTCATTCAAATCAATGTCAGTATCCATAAATTGAATTAACTCAATCATTTCAGAATCAAAATCTGTCAAAGTTGCTGTATCCTCATCTGAATCTACATCTGCTAGAGAGGGAACTGCTGCAACTGCATCTGCTGCAACTTCATCACTGAGCATCTCCCCCTGCCTGGGTTCAGGAATACCTGGAGCCAGGCCCCTGAATGAAGAGGGGACAGCAGATAGAAGAGAGATTTGGGCAGATAATTAATTGATGGAGGTCACAAGAGGTGTAATGGCCTCTTGAATGAGAGATTTGATGAGAGGAGTGAGCAGGGAGATGATGGTTGATGGATCAAATGGGGAAGGGGAAGGGGATGGAATGGGAGGAGCAATAACAGATGGAGTGGGGGCATCTGGCATGATTGTGTCTGAGGGTTTGATGTAAGATGGAATGGTGGATAAGTGTGGGGGAAGAGGAGACTGAGGAGGTATAGGAATGTGAGTGTCCTGAGGTGAAGCTGGAGGGGTAGATGGTTGATTTGCTGGAAGAGGGGAAAATGAAATGTTTTTAATGTCAAGTAGTGGAGATGAAGGAGGGGTAGACACATGAGGAGGCTTCTGTGGAGGAAGGGGTGCTAGAAGAGATGATTGAGATGGAGGGACCTCTTCAGCAGGGAGGGGAGTGGCCTTTACAGCCCTTGTGCTCTCAGAAGTTTGGATGGAAGAGGAAGAAGCCTTTGAGGGCTTGGAGATAGTCCTCTCCCACCTGCCAAATAGAGCGCATGTGAGGCGCTTGCTGGCATTTATGAAGATGGTCGGGGAGACCATACATTCAGCAGCCTTCTCTTGAAGAAAAACTCCCAAACTTCTGCCAAAGCAGACTTCCTTCTTGCTGTTCTTTTTCCTTATCAATTCAAAGAAGATTGTGCCCCAGTTGACACGTCTCTTATTCACCACAGCGCACATAACCAGAAATTGGTGTCGGGTTATGTAGTCATGCGCTGAGTGCTTTCCCATTAGCACTTTCCCTACAATGTCTGCCAGAAATTGGTAGGCGGCCGACAGTTGCTTCTTCAGCAGCTTGTTAGGGTTGCTACCTGAAAAACCCATTAGCTTCAACATATCATTGTATTCCTCAGAATCCATTTCCATATTGTCTTCTCCATTTACTAATCCAAATATCTCAGAAAGAACCAAGGGAGACAATGAAACAACAGTACTCCCTATATTTCCGGTCAAAACATCTTCTTCAGAAATTGTAGATGTATAAACCCATTCTCTTATTTCAGTAGCATGTAGTTTAATGCGCCTGGTCATGAAATCCTTTAAATTAAGTTCTTCCAGTAATTCCAAGATATACAGAAAGATGGGGTCAGAATGTTGAAAAGAATCGAAGTCTATATCGAATCCAGTATCAAATTTCATCGCAATCAAGGCTCCTGTGGGAATCGCCATTGATGACCTGCAAGAAAAACACAGAGAGAAACGGCGATCAAGAGCAAAGGAACTGAAAGCAAGGGACGGAGGTCGAAGAAAACCTAGATATAAGATTTTCAGAATATGAATCGACAAACTCCGTTCCACGAAGAAGAGAAATTCTTCGAACTGATCTCGACAAAATAAATTATAGACAGATAATTCATCGATCTCATCCAGAAGAATCGAAAACAGTTCGTCGAACTCCGTTCGATGAAATGTCTTCTGAAGCAAAGTTCGTCGATCTCCGGTCGACGAAAATTGTTTCCACACACAGAGAATTCGTCGATCTCCGTTCGACAAGTATCTCTCAAACTTTCCCTAAGTCGTCGAACTCCGTTCGACGAACTCTGGAAAATTCATCGATTGTAGACAGAAACTAGGTTAACTCTTCTCCATTAATCATTCCCAGTTGATTTATAAAGAACATATGGGTTTTCTCATCCAATGGCTTGGTGAAAATATCTGCTCTCTGTAGATCAGTAGGAATATGGATCAAGTTAATCTTCTTTTTGTCCACATTATCTCTAATGAAATGATGTCTTATTTCAATATGTTTAGTCCTAGAATGGTGAACTGGATTCTGTGCTATAGCAATAGCACTAGTATTATCACAAAATAGAGTTGAATTATTTAAGTTGACACCATAGTCTAAGAGTTGGTTTTGTATCCATAACATTTGTGAACAGCAGCTGCCAGCAACTATGTATTTTGCTTCTGCAGTTGATGTAGACACATATATCTGCTTTTTACAAAACCAGAAGACAAATCTCATACCTAAGAACTGGCAAGTTCCAGAGGTACTCTTCCTGTCCACTCTACATCCAGTATAGTCAGCATCTGAGTATCCAGTTAACTCAAACTCTGACTCTACAGGATACCAGAGTCCTAGACTAGGGCAACTCTTTATATATCTCAAAATTCTTTTTAGGAAAATAAGGTGAGATTCTTTAGGGTTCACTTGGAACTTAGCACAAAGGCATGTGGCAAACATTATATTAGGTTTGCTAGCTGTTAGGTATAATAGGTATCCAACAATTGCCCTATAATTTTTCTGATCCACAGGTTTCCCTGCTGCATCAGAATCCACAACAGCATTTGTAGCCATAGGGGTTTTCATCCCTGAAGCATCACCCATCCCAAACTTTTTGATAAGCTCTTTAGCATACTTCGCTTGGGAGAGGAAGATACCATCTGGGAGCTGCTTCACTTGGAGACTAAGGAAGTAGGAAAGCTCACCCATGCTACTCATCTCAAATTTAGAATGCATGAGGTCAGCAAACCTCTTGCACAATTTGGGATCAGTAGACCCAAAAATAATGTCATCCACATATATTTGTACTAACAATATTTGATCCTTATGATGTCTAGTGAAAAGTGTTTTATCAATGGTTTCTCTTGTAAATTTATGCTCTAAAAGAAAGCTTGCTAGGGTCTCATACCAAGCTCTTGGAGCTTGCTTTAAACCATAGAGAGCTTTATGCAATTTAAAAACAAAAGTGGGTTGAGTTGGAGAGATAAAACCTGGAGGTTGTTCTACATAAACCTCTTCTTGAAGTACTCCATTCAAAAATGCACTTTTGACATCCATTTGGTAGACCTTGAATCTCTTGTGAGCTGCAAAGGCAAGGAATATCCTAATGGCCTCTAACCTTACAACAGGGGCAACAAGCCTATTCCTTCCTCTTGTCTGTAGCCTTGAGCAACAAGCCTAGCCTTGTTCCTCACTATGTTGCCTTGAGCATCAAACTTGTTCCTGTAGACCCATTTGGTTCCAATAACTGGGTAGTTATGTGGTCTTGGAACTAAATCCCAAACTCTACATCTCTCAAACTGATTTAGTTCCTCTTGCATTGCAATGATCCACTGGGGATCTTGCTCAGCTTCATGGATGGTGAGAGGTTTAATTTGAGAGAGAAAATAGACATGCATTAAGTCTTGGTTGAGTTGATGCCTTGTATGTACACCTGCTGAAATGTCTCCAATTACTTGGGATCTGGGTTGATCTCTAAGTGTGACAAGATCAGTTGGTGGAGTTGGTTGGGCAACAGCTTCTGTGTTTAATTTCTCTTGGTGAATGATACTAGCTGTTGAGGGAAGTTCAGCCACTTCCTCTTGACTTTCCTCTTCATTATCTTCAGTAATCTGTGGAGTAGGATGGTTTGATACCTCTTGGGTAAGGTTCAGTCCATCCATAGACTCACATAGTGGTGGAACATGCAAAGAGCTTATGGTAGAAATCTCTTTCTCCTTGTATGACATGTTAGTTTCATCAAAAGATACATGAATATATTCTTCAACTTTAAGAGTTGATTTATTATACACCCTATAAGCTTTACTGATCATGGAGTATCCCAGAAACACTCCTTCATCAGCTTTAGCTTGAAATTTTGCTATGTATTTCTTGTCATTATTGTGAATGTAACAAATGCAACCAAAAACTTTAAGATAATATACTTTAGATTTCTTCCCTTTGAGTAATTCATAGGGAGTCTTGCCCTTCAGCTTATGTATCAAACTTCTATTCAACACATAGTTGGAGGTGTTCACTGCCTCTGCCCAAAAGGATAGAGGAAGGTGAGCATCTGACAACAATGTAGTAGCAGATTCAATAAGGGTTCTATTTTTCCTTTCAGCTACCCCATTTTGTTGAGGAGTTCTAGGAGCTGAGAAAGTATGCCTGATCCCTTCACTCTGACAGAACTCTTGCATAAGAAGAGAATCAAACACTGTCCCATGATCACTTCTGATCAGGGCAATGTGAGTATTGAACTCACTCTGTATGCATTTGAGAAACTCTATCAAACACTTAAAGTTATCAGACTTCTTTCTCATAAAAAACACCCATGTGAATCTAGAGAAGTCATCTACAACTACTAAAGTATATGATTTCCCTCCTAAGGTTTGTACTGTAATGGGTCCAAAGAGATCCATGTGTAACAGATACAAAATCCTAGATGAATCACTCTTATTAAGTGACTTGAAGCTATTTTTGGTTTGCTTTCCTAATTGACAAGCCCTGCAAAGTCCTTCCTTCTTGTAGGGGCCAGAAGGTAGTCCTCTAACAAGGTTGTCCTTGGATAGCCTAGTAATGGTTCTAAGATTTATATGTCCTAATCATTTATGCCATAGTTCATTAGGTCTACAAATGGAATTGAACAAGCATATATCTACTTTAGTTGAAAGAAAATCCACAAGATAAATGTTACCTTTCCTTTTACCTGTCAACACAGTTGTGTTATCCTCTGATTTAATTTTGTATGAAGATTTGTTGAAAGTCACTTGGTAGCCTTCATCACACAGTTGACTGATGCTGATTAAGTTGTGCTTCAGTCCTTCTACATAAGCTACTTTCTTGAATATGACTGAGCCAATCTGGACTGCACCATATAATTTTGTTAGTCCAAAGTTTGAATCACCAAATATTACTTTGGGTCCAAGTTTGGCTTTGAAGGTTATGAAATTCTCCTTGTTTCCTATCATGTGCTTTGAGCACCCGCTATACAGATACTATTGCTAGTTTTATGTTGGATAGGTCTTCACCTGCACATAAAACAATTTATTTGTTTTTGACCTAGTTTACCCTTGGCCTAGGTTGATAACCTTTAAATTCTGAAATAAAAGACATCCCAGGTTGACTCTTATAGCCTTCAGGATGATATCTCCTAGGGGTATTATCCATTCAGTATAAGGGTTAAACATCTGAGATGTAGGACCTCTAGGATTGAAGTTTGATTTACCTTTGAAAGATTTTTCAAAGCTCTGAGCTCTGTTCGACGATCTCTGAGCTGAGTTCGACGAACTTGGGTCAGATCGTCGAGCTCCGTTCGAAGATCGATTATGCCAGAGTTAAGGGTTCAGAGATCGTAGACCTGAGCTCGACGATTTAGCCTGAGATCGTTGAGCTCCATTCGGCGATCGTCGAGCTCCGTTCGACGTTTTCTGTTGAACTTTTGTTTTCTTAGGTAAATCAGAATTCTTCCTATCCACCTCTACAACTCCCTTACCTTTATCTGATATAAACTTGATTGGGGTTGTTAACACTATAGGTTGGCTGGTTGAAGCACCCAAGCCCAGTGTACTATTGAATCTTGAGTTCACTGTGCTTGTGATGTCCATTAGTTTGATACTTCTCCCATTGAGGGATTCTTCAAACTTCTTGGCCTCTGATAGTTCACTTTTTAGTGAGGCTATCTGCTCCCTACAGCATTCCAACTCCTCAGAGAGTTTGAGGTTATCTGATTTTAAGGTGCTTTGTTCAGACAGTTAATTTCTGAGAGAAATAATTTCTTTCTCAGATTTTAATAGGTCTAAGCAAAGTGCCTTAAATTCACATTTGAAGTCCTCTGAATTAAAATCAAATGAGTCTATTACCTGATCCTCTTCAGATTGAGTTTCTGATTCAGACTCTGACTCTTGTTCTGCATCAGTGTTGTGTTGAGAGGCATTGATAGCCATCATGCAGAACTCCTTTTCTTCAGCATCATCTTCATCATCACTTGAGCTGGATGAAGCTTCAGATTCTTCTTCTGTTTCACTCCAGCTTTCAGCTACAAACCACTTCCTGGTATGTTTGTTCTTGCCGGAGGAGGGTTTGTCATTGCTGTTTTTCTTGAAGTCTTTGTCTCTTCTCCTTTCTTTCCTGTCCTTCTTGTCCTTATTCTAATTTTCTGGATAGTCAGACACAATGTGGCCTGGTTTACTGCATCCAAAACAGACAATTTCTTTGTTATTGGACTTATCATACCTTGTCTTTTCATGCCCTCTGAATGACTTTTTCCTAAAGTCCTTCCTGGCCATTTTATAAAACCTTTTGGCCAGTAAGCTTAGCAGCTCTTCATTGCCTGTGACCTTATCTTCAGGCTGATCTTCAATAACTTTGAATGCTATTGATTTCTCTTTTCTGATTGCTGGTGAATCAGCCTTCTGCTCTTCTTCTATGTTCTTGATGAGCAGCTCATAAGACTTGAGCTTGCCCAAAAGAGCCTCAGTGGCCAGATCCTTGAGTCCCAAGTGCTGGGGAAGCACATTAGGATTTTGTCATTGAGTTCAGTCAATGAGATCTCCTTGTCCAAGGTTTTCAGTTCATTGACTATAAGACTGAGTCTGTTATACATATCAACAACTGACTCAGTTTCTCCTTTCTTAAAGTTCTCATACTGAGTTATGAGATGGGATCTTCTATCTTTCCTTTCATCTGCAGATCCTGATACTATTTCAGATAGTTTGTCCCATATCTCCTTTGCTGAGTTGCATTCAGCTACTTTTTGAAATATTTCATCAGACATGGTTTGTGCCAAAATGTTCATTACTTTGGCATCTGCAACTTTCCATTTTTTGATTTCTGCATCTGTTCCTGAAGGAGGTGGAACAACACTTGTACTTGTATTTTATGGGGGTCTTGGACATAGTGTCAAAACAGAATTAAAGATATCTTCATCAATAGAATTCATGTACAATCTTATCCTTGCCTTCCAAAGTGCAAACTTAGATAGATTGCACACTAGAGGCCTGGTGTTAGCATAATCTTTGTTTTGGGTCATGTTCTGTGAAGAAATAAATCTAATAATAGACTAAAAACAGATCTAACTAGAGGGATCTTTGGGTTCAGGTGTTAGCCTGTGCAACCACTAAGTGTGGTATTTTAACCAACCTGGCTTTGATACCAATTGAAAGTGCAGGTTAGATCTGATATACTCTAGAGCGGGGGTGAATAGAGTATGGTGCTCACTAAAAACTTTTACAACTTTTGTTGTATTCCTAAGTGAATAGGGAAGCAAATAAAATAGAGTAAGCACAACAACTATCTAAACACAGATCAACACAGAACAATCACAGAGCACAGCCAGAAAATAAAAGAAAAGAGCAACCAGACGACACAAGAATTTTATAGTGGTTCCCCAACCTGGCTACATCCACTCTTCTACCACCCTGGTAGGAATCCACTCAGGTTTTTGATCAGGTGTTGACACCAATGAGCTTTTGTTCAGGTGCTCAAAAACCAAACCTCAAGTCTTTTGGAAGGAGACTTGCAACCAGAATAATTTTGAAGGGATTTAAAACCCTGTACAGGAATTGGAAAGAAGGTGATAGTGACTTCTCTGTCAACAGTCAGAGAGAAGACTTGTGAATTGATTGTAGCAGATCTTGCTCCCCCTGAGATCTTGAATTGTTCAGGAAAGCTGGAGCACTGCTTCAGGGTGATAGGTCTTCAATGACCTAGAATGTCTGGACCAGAAATGCTTCAGGAACTTCTTTGACATATTGAATAATTGTTGTCCTTTGAAGTTATCCTGAGAATAGAGAGAAGAAGACTCTTGATTGAATTTGATTGTTCTTCTTCTTCTTCTTGAAAATGTTCTCTCGTCAAGGCTGATTGCAGTCAAGAACTTTTGATTTGAGAATGATTGTTCTTATCTGCAATCTGAGTGTGTCTGTCTGATTGTGTGTATTGCTTGTTGTACTGTGATTCTATTACTCTATCAATGCTTAAACTTTTTCTTTCTGTGAGCGTCTATGCCTGACTGAGGAACATTCAAACTTTTGAATGTTGAGCAGTAATTGCAGTCGGCCTTGGAAAGAATCAGCAATCAATGACTTTCCTAACCGTCCCATGAAAAAACGGCATGTAATCGTCCATAGTCAATGCGCGTTCTAACGGTAACATTCCGAGAACATCTGGCAATAAATGTTCAGGAATCAGCGCCAAGAAATGGGACGGGAAACTTGAAGAAATCCTAGTCTGGATTCGTCGAGCGGAGAACATAATTCGTCGAGCTGCACTTGTGTTCGTCGAGCTGAGCTTGAGTTCGTCGAGCTGAGCTTGAGAAAGTTCGTCGACCAGACAATCTTCATTCGTCAAACAGACAGTCTTCATTCGTCGAGCTGAGAATCAAATTCGTCGAGCTGAGAAAAGTTCTGGACTTAGGCAAAATATTCTGCATCTACTGAAATGCTGCGTCGACATAAGTTGGTGTCGACAGATTGATCTTGGTGTCGACACAAATCCTCTGGTGTCGACATAAGCTGGTGTCTACTGATATCCTGGTGTCGACACAAATCGATCTTGGTGTCGACACAAATTCTCTGAGTCCAGAAATCGTCGAGTAGATTACAGCATTCGTCGACCTGAGAAGCTGACTTCGTCGACCTGAGAAATTGACAACTTGAGGTCCAAGTTCGTCGAGCTCAGAATATAATTTGTCGATCGAAGCTTGAAGCTGGACTTAGAAAAATTTGAAGTTCATCTGACTTTGGCTTGAAGTAGAAACTGAGTCTTCGTCGAATAGAGAACACAGATCGTCGAGCTCAGCACTAAGAATTTTCTCACGATCGTCGAGCACAGAACTCCTTTCGTCGAGCTAAGTTCGACGAATGTCGAACTCACTTTACTTAGTCTTGAAAACTGGTTAGACTGGAGTCTCTGATGGTCTTGTTGAAAGCTGGTCCATCTGGAGTTGAGCCTAAGGACTTGACCTAGACTCTAGGACACAAGATGACCCTGGCTATACATGATGGGTCACATCCTAAGTCAGTGAACCTAGCCCAAATCAACTAGGGATCCAACACAAGCCATAGCATGAATGTCCACTAAAAAACCCCAAGTAGAAATGAGCGTACAAATACACAAATTACTTTGCCTTATGGCCATACAAGAGTTTACTTAACAATAAATGTCTTCCATACATCGACACGCAGGCCGGTCACACATGATCATAAAAGTAAACATTCACCACTACTAGAAAATTGACTTTTAGTGACGAAGTAATTCGTCACTAAATATTGAATTATGGTCACTAAAGACATTTAGTGACCAAATTCAACTCGTCACAAAGTGGTCACAAAAGGCCCGCCACTAAATGTTTACAGTGTCAAAAAATATGTCGTCATAAAAAGGATTTTTAGTGTCCAAAGCATTTTGGTCACAAAAAAAAAATTCTAGTGACAGAAGTAGAATGGTCACTAAAATAACTTTTAGTAACGAAGTAATCACGTCACTATCTTCCTTTAGTGACAAAAATAATTGTCACTAGATGTGCATGTTTAGTGATTAAACCATTTCAGCCACTAAAAATTTCAGCGACTAAAATAAAACGGTCACTAAAACAATTTTGAGTGATGGATAATGACGTCACTAAATATTTTTAGCAACAAATCAATTTCATCACTATTTATGCATATTTAGCGACTACAATAACTCAACCACTAAAAAAGAATTTAGTGATCGGATTAATTTGGTCACTAAAAGTTCTTTTAGCAACCAAAGCAATAATGAAATTTTGTCACTAAACTTTGTGCAATTTTTCACAAAATATCATAAAATTATTTCATTTGCAATTCACCAAAATTCATATTTGCACATTCAAATACAATAATAAACAAACTCAATTGCAATAAGGAGATTGTTCAATACACATTATTTCATTAACACTTAAAAGAGAGTGGGAGATAGCCCAAACCCCTCCATACAAAGTAATAACATAGATTATTTCACTTGTTCATGAATGCCAGGGTGAAGAAAACCAAAAGAGTTTGAATGGCTATTGTGATCAAATATGAGAGATTTAGTAGATTGCTCCGACCAATGATGTGCAGGTTCCTCCCGGAGTCACCTTTCATGCATGGAGGAGTTGAAAATGATAGGCAGTCTTCTGATTCTTTTTATGGTGCCGGTTATAATACAGTAATTCTGAAAATTGAAAATGAAGCAGCAAATATTAACTACCGTTAACTATATGAATTAATCATTTGCGCCACAAAAATTTAAATCAAAGTCGCTTACAGAAGTCACCCATCCTGTATACCTAAAAATCAGATGGAAAAATAAGTAATTACTCAAGAATTCAGCCGATATGTTCATGACCCGACCCCCCAAACACACACACAAACACAAAATCCCCGCAATTGAAACTCTTCAAACCTTCTCTCGGCCGCATCTTCACTTTCAAAACACATCTTAAACCTGGTCCCAGCAGAAATTGAATAGCTGCAGTTCTTTGTGAATTTCCAGTAAGACACAATGAACTCTGATTGATTAACCCTATATAAGTCACATAATTAGAAATAATAGCACAATAAGCATTATATTACTGACTAAAAAATTTTCCAAATACATTTGCTTCTCTTAGCATGACTACAGCAAGAAGGCTCCAGGATGGAGTTAACTAGATCTATTAGAAAACTATATTACAAAAAAGAAGTGTCGGAGCATTATATAACATACAAATTCACAGGTGAAAATAAATATTTTTGTATTGTGATTAATAAATGAAATAAAAATATATTTCTGCACCGCATTTCATTTTTCTATAAAGAGAAATTAGGAGCAACACTTATTGAAGATAGAGATAGAAGGCTCCATTTGAAGGCATCGAATACAATACCCTACGATAGAATACAATCGTTTGTATTGGAGGCCACCGATGTATAAAATTCATACAGTTTGATCTAGTATTCTAGTTCTCTTACATTAGTACTACAACAAGTGTTTCCTTAGTTTGTTGTTCTACTTGAATGTGGCTAATTTTGTTGTATCATTTCTAGATTTATTTGTTGCAAGATAGCAATGTCAAATTATTTTCACGTGCAAATAGTCGTCTAATTAGTTTGTGTGACCTTAATTGGAACATAACCAACATCACTCCACATGTAGGAACTAGATACAGACCCTAGCAAAGTCGTAGTTGAGTCCACCGAGGAAGAGATTGTCATTACAATGAAGAGAAAATGCATCAATATTATTATGAAGGCTTGACAAAATTGATATGAATGACACTTTAAAAGAAATTCTCCAAATAAGAAAGAGGCAAAGACGCCTAAAGATCAAAGAATTACATAGAGACACGTCACATACCTAATGAGATTCTTGGATGTAATTCTCAGAGTTTTAACAATAGCACCAATCAAACTGCTTCAAGTAATGTATATGCCCCTGACAATGATGGAAGAAAAACAAGAAAACATTCTCACAGTTATAAATTGACAGAGGAATGATTGCAGGAAGAAACAAAAGTTCGCATATTTGGTTACCAAATCGTCGGAAAACTGTAGGATCCAGGCCGTCGGATGTAGGCAAGGTGCGAAGTTGTGGATATGCTGTTGCAGCAGTGGAAGAGGAGCGGCAGCGGCGGGGGAGATGGGGGCGAGGAGCGACCGAAGATCGAAGCGATGAAAGTGGCGGGGGAGATGGGGGGAGGAGCGACGGGGGAGATGGAGGCGAGGAGCGACGGGGAAGATGGAGGCGAGGAGCGACCGGGAAGATGGAGGCGATTGAATAGACGTGGGAGATGGATGCGAGGAACGCCGGAAGACGGAGGCAAGGAGTTGGGCGACCTAATTAATTTTTCGTGGAAATTATTAGGAGCGCTGGCGGTGAAACCGTCAATTACAGTTATATTTAGGGTCCGATTCATTTGATGCCACGATTTTGCGAATATAACACGATCAGTTTCGTTACTTTAGTCTCTATTTCAGGTAACTGAAGAACTGATTTTAATTTGTGAGGATTATACCTCAGTTCTCAGCATATATTAAGCAGCAAGATATATTTCTGTTTTCTTCATATTATATATATATATATATATATATATATATATATATATATATATATGTATATGTATATAGAGATACAGTCATATTTTTGGGTTGTAGTTAACAATGGGGTGCGGACAGTCAAATCTGGGTTGCATTAACAATCACCTTTATTTATTGGTGTGTGCGAAAACGGGCTGATATCTGCACACCCGGGAAACCCAAAATTAATTTTGTTTCGGGGGCGTTGCCCCCGAGCCCCCACCGGGACGTTGTCCCCTGGACCTCCGCCGGGGGCTGCCGCCCCCGGACCCCCGCTGTCGTCGGTGCCAGATATGTCGGAGGGATTCACACTTTGATTCCTCTAAGCTCACATAGGCGAACCCGGTGTGAGAAACAAGAGGACCGAAAGTGTTACACAACTCCAACAATTACCAATAAGCTTATATTTTTATAATAAAGTTGCTTCTTTAGTGACCATGCTTTATTGTCACAAAATATGTCTGCAGTGACGAATATTTTACTTCGTCACTAAAGGTGTGTTTTTAGTGAATAAACTTTAAATTCGTCACTAAAAAATGCTTTTAGTTACCAAATATATTCTCTCACTAACAATTCGTCACTAAAGTTTTGTCTTCAGTGACAAACATTTATTTTATCACTAAAATTTTCTCTTTAGTGATCAATTTTTAATTGTTGTCACAAAAAATGTGTCTTCAGTGACTAACATTTCACTTCGTCACTAAAGATGTGTCTTTAGTGACTAAATTTTAACACGTCACTAGAGATAAGTCTTTAGTGATTAAACTTTTACTTTGTCACAGAAGATGTGTCTTCAGTGAGTAAACAATTACTTCGTCACTAAAGATGTGTTTTTAGTGACGAAAAATATTTTTTCACAAATTTTCCGTCACTAAAAGCCTGCATTCTTGTAGTGCACCTTGGCCTTCAAGGGCTGGCTCAGCAACTTGGGCGACAGGCCGCTACTTGCCAGTAGGCTCCGCAGCACCTTCAATCAACATTCCACTGCAACGGTGGCAAACAAAAGCAACGGTCAGCTAAAGCGGACTAAATTATAATAACCCCACCCCTAAATCGGGGCGGTGGTGCTCCTTCCCTGTATTTTATTAGTATAACCAAACAAGATAGTGAAAGTACCAGAAAAGCACACTTCACCACAGGTGCAGGCCCGCACGGCCACACACCCCATGCTCTCGGGGCACTTACATGGTGAAGCCGGTCCAAACCCGTTCTGTCCTGCACTCCACCACCGCCCCTAGGACAACAAACATCATGAGCATTAGTCCTTTCAGCCGAAGCCTAGACTCTCCCTCCAAGCAATCGGCAAGTCCCATGTACCTTAGTTCGTTTTAACCAAACCACCTGGAGTGGGTAAGGATCCACCAGCCCGCTGCTCACCTCGCTACAGCAATTTAAGCCATAAGCGCAGGTCAAGCTTCACCAAATCCTATTGTATCGATCATACAATAGTACATAACCCGATTATTTTCAAGGTTGGCTCTCAGGCCACTAAGCTGGGCTCCCAGAGCACACAACCCCACATACAGGCCCCTAGGTCTCCGGGAGACATGCCTCAAGAGTAGCTCTCTCAAAGAGCTACTTCCGGCGGTATCATTAACGTCGCGCGGTACCTGACAGAAATGTGTTTCTACCCAGTTTTCTGGGTGCACCTAGGAGTTAATCCCCAAGGCTCCTTGTTGAAATCTACTACGTAGAAATCCGAAAACATACAGCACTGAGTCTTCTCCAACAATCAATGCATAATGGAAACATCACCGATCCAGACCAACTTTTCCGGTAGGCTTCACACACATGCATATGTCCGTACTTCGATTTCGGACTCTATATGCAAGATTTTGGGGACTATTCATGTCCACCCGAAGGAAATACCGCACACTCGCGAGAGCAGGTTTCCTATGCGAAAAGGAAGAGGACTTCACATGTCCAAGAAGAAAATCGTTGCCCTAGAGGTTCGCTTTGGCGCCATGGAAAACTAGCCGGATGAAAAGCACCGCAACGGCCATGCCTCTACGAATCTGGACTCGGTTTGTGATTCGGAGCTCCGAAGTTCCACCGGCAGCCGAATTTCTCCTTCTCCTTCTTCCTTGCTCTCCCCTCTCTCTAACCCTTTAGAAAGAGAAAACCTAAAGAGGAATGAGGGTCTCACCCCCTATTCCCGGCCTTTAACAGCAAGGACAAACCTGGACCTTTGGATCCCATTTGAGGGAAATGAACGGCCACGATTCGCACTGAAAATCACTTTCCTGGGCCAAACACGGCTTGTGACACACCCGTGTCACAGGCCATGTCTCACGATCTGAACATGATCGTCAAACACAGAACATGACACGAGCTTAGACATGCCCGTGTACTGCTTGACACGCCCGTGTCAGCTTATGACATGCCCATGTCCCGCGGCGTGTTCCCCAATTGACACAGGAAACCATCGCGTCCCGACCAGTACACGGCCATAAGACACGCCCATGTAATCAGCTTGACATACATGTACCAGCCTCTGACATGCCCGTGTCCTGGGTCGTGTACCTCTCTCGACTCCGCCCTGCCGACATAGAGCAGGATACGCCCCTAGACACACCCGTGTCTCGGGTCGTGTGCCCGACCTCCAAGAATCATCGAATGCATTTCGTCGACCACACGGAAAATCATCGAACTCGTAGCATGATACGGCCATGGACACGCCCATGCCCCAGGCCGTGTGACCCTTATCAGGCCCCAGATTGGCCCTAAGACGCTACCAGATCAATACCGAGTTTTGGGGTGTTACAATTCTCTCCCCCTTAAATGAATTTTGTCCCAAAGTTATGGAATAGAAAGTACGTAAACTTAAACGGTACCTGAGTAGAAGAGCTCGGGATACTCCTCAAGCATGGTTTGTTCTCGCTCCCACGACAGCTCCTCACGACTGCAGTAGTCTCATCAGACTTTGACTATCATGATGTCTTTATTACGAAGTCGCTTGACTTCAAAGTCCTCAATGCGAACGGGCTTGACCTTCATCGTCAACCCATTATCAACAGGTAACTGATCGACCGCAATCACTTGTAAAGGCTCTTGCACCGCCTTCCGCAACACCGATATGTGGAATACGTCGTGTAGACCACTCAGTTCTACTGATAACTTTAGTCGATAAGCCGCTTCACCAATTCTCTCTAGAATCTCAAACGGTTCAAGGTACCTCGGACTCAGCTTCTTCAGACGTCGAACCCGTGAGACACCCTTGAACGGCTAAATTTTCAAATATATCCAGTCACCAATAGCAAACTCAATGTTCTTATGCTTGGCATTATAGTATTTAGCGTGCCTGTCCTGAGCGATCAGCAATCGTTCTCGAATTATTTGCACGAACGAAGTGTCGCCTTCCACTTCTTGTGGTTTGTACAACTTCGACTCACCCATATCCAACCAAGACAATGGCGTGCGACATTTCCTACTATAAAGGGCCTCGAAGGGCGTCATGTGAATACTCACTTGGTAGCTATTGTTATAGACAAACTCCACCATGTATATGTGATCTTCCCACCGCTTTCCGAAATCCAAGACGCACATGCGAAGCATGTCCTCCATTGTCATGTTGACCATCTCGGTCTGACCATCCGTCTACGGATGAAAGGCCGTGCTGAAACTCAGCTTGGTTCCCAACATCTGTTGCACCAACCTCCAATTATTGGACATGAAGCGCTCATCTCAGTCACTCACGATGCTTCGAGGCACACCGTGTAGCCGAACAATGTTATCTACATAGAGTTTTGCTAGCTTATCCACTGAATCATCCTTCCTATTCAGATTGAAGTGCGACACATTCGTCAATCGATCTACGGCCACCCAGATGACGTCGTTTCCCTTCTGCGACCTTGGCAACCCATGCACGAAATCCATTGAAATATTGTCGAACTTCCACTCTGAGATGGGCAAGGACTTCAAGAAACCTTCAAGCTTCTGGCACTCCGCCTTCACCATGACGCACGTGTTACATCCTTTTTGGGTCCTGGCCACAAGAACAGATTTTTCATATCTTTAAACATTTTTGTGTTCCCCTAGTGAATCGAGTAATTACTATGATGAGCCTCGTACATCAATTCCTCCCGTAGTTTACCCACGCTAGGGACGTACAGACGACTGTCCCTCCACAATAGTCCATCCTTAACAATAAATTGGGAATTTGACCCATCCAAAGCCTCATCCGTGATCTGCTTCATGCTGTCATCCCCGACCAGAGCTTGCTGAATCCTATCAGTAAGGACATACTACACCTCAGTCCAGTTTAATTGTGCTTCGGCACTAGTCTGCTTGTCGACATAAGAGGTCTCTAATGCCTCCAAATCCTGAATCAAACGCTTGTCATGAACTGTCAACCAGTTGGCCTGTGCGGAGCATAAGCCCCCCCTCCCGGATCCCAAAACACGGCATGAAGGGGGTCTTATACCCGAAACAGCCGCCTTGCGGTACGGGCTAGCCTGTACCACAAGACGCCTATTCCGCCGGCTACAATCAATATCAAAGTAGATATGCCAACCCAACTAAAGTATAAATAAGAGAAGTCAAATCCACATCAAGTATATAGTCCAAACACAGCAAATAAGAGAAGCTAAAACATGCTTCTACAATATCAGAGTACAACTATAAAATTGGCCAAACAGGCTACATCAGAGTAACTCAACACTCACATCCGTAACTAACGGTAGCGATGGCACCGTCACATCACGCCCTGTCGTCCTAGCTTGGCTGTCCTGCTGCAAAGTCTGCGGCTGCTCTACCTGCGGGGAGACCTCCTAAAAAGGAAGACGTAGCAACCGTTAGTCGAAAAGACTAAGTGGCTTCACATCCACTCCCCCGGCGACTCCTCGGCACCGGGCGGAGAAAGGAACAAGGGTACAATATGTATAAGTAATTAAATAGGTACAAGCAGGTAGTAATATTACATGAATAACAATATTATAAACTAGCAGTTCTACTTGAGCAATAGTAATTCAACAAGTATAGGAAACTACAACAGGTAAGTAACTTAATTTATAAGAATGCTCATACAAGCTTATAAGTTAAGGATCAGTTTACATAAAGTAACTCATCGTATAGGAGTGCCCAAACAAACTTATACGATGAGGATCTTGTTGTGCAATGTTATTAAATGGTATGTATGCTATCCAATGACTCACCCATGATCACACACATGCAATTGCTATGTCGACACAGACTACAGTTCCCACTATTAGAGCAGGTAGCTAACCTCTCAGGCATCAACCGTCGTGGCTAGGCAGTGACAGTAGAGCAGGCATCTCTACTACTAGGCGGGCATCCACACTGCTTCACCTAGGCCACCGTACGCCTCAATGCTAAGAACACAACAACGGAGCCCATGCGTACTGAAAGAACTAGTGCCTAAACCCTAGAGGGGGGGGGGTGAATAGGTGCACTTAATATTTTTAACTTTTAAGGCAGAAACACTGAATTATTAGACCTGTTTATGCAATTCTTTACAGCAATTCAGCACAGATAACACAGCTTTCTTCATGGTGACCGGCTGATCCGGTTTCTAATAATCTTCTGACAGCTCTGATAGTAGCAGTTGACCGGTTGAAGTGGCAGCTGTCAAGTCATCCAGTCACTTCTTGAAATCTCTGTCACTGTCTGAAAGTGTCGAGACAGATAGTCTTTATGTGTCGACATAAATGGACTAAGCGTCGACACAAGTAGACTAAGTGTCGACACTAGCCTTCATGGTGTCGACACAACTCCTTGTGTTGTTGTAACTGCTTCTCGACACTGCTTCTTCAGAATGTGTCGACACAAGTACTTCTTCTTCAATACTTAGTTGATTTCAGCTAAGTGTCGACACAACTCCTTTGTGTCGACACATCTTCTTGTGTTGAAACTTGCTAAGTGTCGACACATATTCTTTGTGTCGACACATGCCTTCTGTGTTGAAACTTTTGCTGAGTGTCGACACATCTCCTTTGTGTCGACACTTCTACTTAAGCTTTGTTGAAGTTTGCTGAGTGTCGACACAGCCTCCTAGTGTCGACACTATTGCTGTCGACAAAGTTTCTCTGAGTGTCGACACTGCTTCTAAGTGTCGACACTGATTATGTAGACAATTCTTCATTATGCGTCGACACTGCATGTATGTGTCGACACTTTCCTTCTGGTGTCGACTCTGCCATCCTAGTGTCGACACAATTACTCCAAGTGTCGACACTGCTTCTCTAGGTGTCGACACAAGCCTTCTTAAGTGTCGACACTTTTCTTCTAGGTGTCGACACATGGACTTAGAAACTTTTCCTGCAAACCTGCAGTTACTTAACCTGCACAAAGAAACTCAAAAGCACATCAAATACACCTTGATGTATATCATTGAGTAGGGTGAGACTTCTTCAAATCAGGTACATATATTCCAATGTACCCAACAATCTCCTCCTATTTGGAGAAGTCATAACCCTTAGTCAATAATATACACCATACATAAGAAATTCTCAGTATGATGTAAAACAGTAATATAAGACAGGGAAAATACATAAACATGCATTAACAGAACATGTATATACAATTAGCTCAGAACAATTAATGTAATAGATTTGAACCATGGCACAATGTTCTTACAAATTCCAACATTTTCATTAGTCAAAAGTTTACATAGAATTTTAATACAAATCATTACAATTTGTAAACTTAAGAAAATGCTATCCTATGGCTGCTCTGTTTCCTTGATTATAATCCCCTTTCCAGATTAAATCTTTGCTTGAACTGGAGCTTCATTGTCATCAGCAGCAGCATGCTTCTTCCCTTTGAGATCTTTCTTTTTCAGCTCTTCAGCCTTTATCTTCTGCCTTTCAAAATAGTGATAAGGCTTAGGGAAATACTTGCTAGGCTCCTGTGTATTAGGAGGTAGCTTTCCCAGTTTAGCCTTTCTTCTATATTGTACAATGGGCTCTTGCCTATTCTCATGTTTTCTCCACTCCAGGTCAGAATACCACTTGCCTCTATCCAGGACATTGTCCTTAGCAGCCTTCCAAGCAGTCAAGATGATATTCCTGGATGTGGGGCTCCATTGTTCAAAATCTGGCCTTAATTCAGCTTGCTCTCTGAATCTTTTCTTAGATAATTGAGCCTCTTGTTCTTTTAACAAAGCCTCTTGTTCTTTTAGTATTGCCTCTGGCACAGGCTGAACTACTTTCTCAATGATGATATTCTGATTACCCTCAGGAGGACTATACATAGATTGTATTTCTTGATGTATCATGTCAAAATCTGCAGGAGGGTATATCACTTGAGCCACTTCAGCTTGCTCTCCTCCCAAGTATGCAGGATTTATGTCAGACTCTGCAACATTGTCATCATCACATAAGGGTGGATATCCAAGGGTGGCTCTGATGGAATTTGAAATCCATTTGGCATGATCAGAGCCTACCTTGACTAATATCCTCTCCCCCTTTATGACTTCTCGATCTATGTGATCCCTCAGATCATCTTTCTAAAACCTGATCTAGGCATTCAGATAGTTAACTCCATCTTTATAAAAAGGTTTCAACCTTTGGAGCTTGTCAGTGATTAGCTTCTGTGAATCCTGGATGGCAGAGTGAACTGCAAGTAAGCTCTCTTGGAGTTGCTTATCAAACTCAGCCTTGGCAGCAGCACTGTGTGCAGTCTGGGCAGTAGCTATATTCTTCATTTCAGTGACTATGGCATTATGAGAAGCTGTCAAATTATCATTCATTCTCAGCTGATTCTCTAGGACAAAGACTTGTTTTAGTGCAATTTCATCAACTTGTTTCTTGATGTTCTCTTGATGAGTGGCCAGATAGACGACTGCATTTCCTCCCTTATGGAAACAATCAGTAATTTCCTTCTTGTTGAGATTCACTTCAAATCTGATAGATTTGATGCCTTGTGCAAGATCAAACTGAAGTGACTTATGGCCTTCATCCATATAGGTTTGTAAAGCCTTCCTTTGCTCATCCAACTTAATCTGTAAAGCCACCATCAGTGAACTATAGTCAGTAGATGGGGCAGGATGTGGAGCAATTGTCTGTAGGGCTTTCTTATAGTTCTGGCTCCTTCTTTTGAAGACCTGGAACTTCCTCTTCTTGGCTCTAGCAGACTCTTCATCTTCTGAAGCAGAAGTGCTAGCAATATCCACTCTGTCCTTAGGACTAGGATGTGAATCCTTCTCAGTCCTTGGTAGCACTTCAGCATCTCTTGGCTCCTCAGTCCCCTTGCTTGCAGTTTCCTCTACAATCTCCACATGCTCCCCATCAATATGGGCCTTCTCCCCCTCAACAACAGCTATTTCTCTCTCAAGATCTGTCTGTACAAGATCAGGGAATAACTCTTCTAATGTAAATTCCTGTTGAGAATGGGCCGGAGAATCTCTGATCTTAGCAACCACTTTATCAGCAACAGATGTGTCCTCCATGACAACATCTTGTGGGTGAGAGTGTATCTGTGTTTGCTGATGAACATCAGGTAATGAATCAGTCCAAACTTCATCCTCAATAGGGAAATCTAATTGATTAATTTCAGTGATTACCTCCAGAATGGTTTGGGTAGCCCTTTCACTCTCTAGAGGAGTTAGCTCTTCCACAAGTAGAGGCTCCCCCTAGAGTGGATCTTGGTGAATTGGGCTTGCTGAGGGTAGCTCCCCCTGACTCTGTGCATCTTCTTGTCTTGCTGGAGACTGTCCAGCATTTCCTATCTCTTCATCATCAGGAGTAAAGACCACTTGCTCTTCAAAGCTGCTGGAGGATTCTTGAGCCACAATGGTTGTCTTCTTCTTCTTCTTCTGAGGTGTGTCTTTTACTGGAGATGGCAGTTCCTTTGTCAGCACCCTATCCCATCTTGAGAAAATTCTGACATCCATTCTCCTCATGTGGTTTATCTTTGAACCAGCAGCTTGATTCATCACCTCAGGTATACTTCCTGCTAGGTATAGACTCAGAATTCTACCCAGATTGGGCTTCTTCAGGCTCTCTTTTATCTTATCAAACAGAACTACTGACCAGTCAGTCTTAAGTTTGAAGATAATCCTTGTCATCAAACTGAACATATGGGCTGAAATTCTGTCATGTCCTCCAGGCTTGCTTAGGATGACCTTGCCAACTATTTCAGACAAGAATTTTCCTTGGATGTTCATCCTTTTCTGTTGAAAACAGATCCAATTTTCAGGTTTGAATCCAGTCCACACCATCTCAATGCCTCTCTAGTCTTAGAAGCAGATACATCTTCTTCCTCTTTTGTTCTTGGTAGTTGAAGTACCTTCCTTAGACTTTTCTGTGTGACCTTGACTTTGGTCCCATGAACTCTGGACTTAATCTTGAGTCCAGTATCATCAAGTGAAGCTGCACTCAAAAATTCAAGGACCTCCTTTTTCTAGATCTTGATTGGTTCTGATACAAGGTATTCCAATCCAGTCTCAGCAATTAGGGTTACCACACCTTTGATTTCGGGTTCCGCGTCATCAAAGGCGTGTCGCACGAGCTCATATCCTTCATTAATATTCTCTTCTAGCTTGGGCGTCATTAGGGTTTGAAGAAATTTTGAATTTAGAGAAGAGAGATGTCGACACACAAGTTTGGTCTCGAGACTAAGGTGAGTGTGTCGACAAACACTGGGGAAAACCTATTTATACCTTTCTAGAATCGAAGGTGAAAAGGCGCGTCAAAATACTTGAATTGTGTCGACACTGTTGAAAAGTGTCGACACTTACTGCTAATGTCTCGACAACTATGTGTCGACACAAGTATAGTCGACAGAATATATGTGTTGACACTTATATATGTATCGACACCACTCAGCTCGACACTTAGTCGAGACTCTATTAGACTAATTCTATGTAACTCCTAAGTGTCGACACCACCTTGGATGTGTCGACACAAACACTGCATGTGTCGACACAAATTCTCTGAAGTGTCGACACAGACTTCCTAGATGTGTCGACACCATTTCTCTGAAATGTCGACACCACTACTATGTGTCGACACAGACAACTCTGTGTGTCGACACCATTTTACTTAGCCAATTTTGTAAACTATTCTAAGTTTATCTTTCCTAATTCAATTTTAAATTTATTGAATTTGGTTTCATCTAAGTGCTTAGTATACATATCAGCTAACTGATTATCTGTATTTATATATTCTAGGGAAATATCTTCTTTTTCCACATGTTCTCTTAGAAAATGCTACTTTATTTCTATGTGCTTAGTCCTACTATGAGAGAAAGGATTATTTGTAATAGAAATAGCACTAGTAGAATCACAAAATAAAGGTGTTCTACTTACTTGAATACCATAATCTTCTAGCTGGTGTTGTATCCATAGTAGTTATGCACAGCAGCTTCCTGCAGCAACATACTCTGACTCAGCTGTGGAGATAGCCACACTGGTCTGCTTCTTGCTACTCCAAGACACCAGCCTTCCTCCTAGAAATTGACAGGTACCTGTGGTACTCTTTCTATCTTCCTTGCAACCTGCAAAATCTGCATCTGAATAACCTGTCAGTTCAAAATCTCCATTCCTAGGGTACCAAAGGCCTAGATAAGGAGTGCCCTTAAGATATCTCAAAATTCTTTTGACTGCTGTCAAATGAGATTCTTTAGGGAAAGCTTGGTACCTAGCACAGACACATGTAGCATACATGATATCTGATCTACTTGATATACTAGGGAGCCAACTATCCCTCTATATAAAGTTTCATCTATAGGTTTCCCTGCATCATCTTTGCATAAAGACATTGTTGACCCCATAGTAGTTTTCATGGTAGTGGATGATTCCATACCAAACTTCCTTATCAATTCTAGGGTGAACTTAGACTGGCATATGGATAAACCATCCTCAGTCTGTCTAACTTGGAGACCCAAGAAGAACTTAAGTTCCCCCATACTGCTCATTTCAAATTATCCTTGCATAAGTTTTGCAAACGTTTTGCAAAGACTACTTTCTGTAGACCTAAATATGATGTCATCTACAAATATTTGGACTAAGATAATCTTGCCTCTGGATTCCCTAAGGAATAGAGCCTTGTCTATTTTCCTCCTTGTGAATTTATTCTCAATGAGGAAACTAGACAGGGTCTCATACCAAGCCCTAGGGGCTTGTTTTAACCCATATAAAGTCTTCCTAAGTCTATATACATAGTCAGGTTTAAGAGAATCTACAAAACCTGATGGCTGCTCAACATAGACTTCTTCCTTCAGGTTTCCATTTAGAAAAGCTGACTTAACATCCATTTGATATACTTTAAACCCTTGAAATGTTGCATAGGCAGAGAACATCATGATTGCCTCCAGTCTTGCTACTGGAGCAATGGTTTGATCAAAATCAATATCTTCTTCCTGCTTATATCCTTTTGCAACTAGTCTAGCTTTATTCTTTATAATAATTCCATTCTCATCAAACTTGTTCCTAAAGATCCACTTAGTTCCAATTATGTTATAATCCTTTGGTTTAGGAACTAGCTCCCAGACTTTGTATCTTTTGAACTGATTCAGCTCCTCTTGCATTGCCTCAATCCAATGAGGGTCTAGGATTGCTTCTTCAAATTTCTTTGGCTCTACTTGGGATAGAAAGCTGGAGTAGAGAACTGAACTTAGATTCCTGCTCCTTGTTTGTACCCCTTGTCTGAGATCTCCAATAATTTGATTGGCTGGATGATCTTTTAAATGCTTATTTGCTGGAGGCAGCCTGTCTTCTGGTTGTACACCTTCAGCTTCTTCATTCAGCAGCTCCTCTTGGTCTTCTTCAGCAACAGGAGTATCTTGTACTCCCCCTGGATAGCAGCCACCAACTTCCACTTGCTGACTTGCAGTAGGACCTTCTGCAATAGTAAGCTTGTCCATCTTCTCTGTTACACCTGTGGAGCTGCAAACACTTCTAGGCAATTCATTGTTAATGAGTCTAGCTTCATCAAAAACTACATAAACTGACTCTTCTACAACTTGAGTAATCAAGTTGTATACCCTATAAGCCTTACTGTTGTTGTTGTACCCAACAAAGATTCCCTCTTGGGATTTGGTAGCAAACTTGGTTAGATAAGACTTACCATTGTTAAGGATATAACACTTGCAACCAAAGATCCTGAAATAGGATAGATTTGGTTTTCTGCCCTTCACAATCTCATAGGGGGTCTTCTTGTGGCTCTTGGTGATAGTATCCCTATTGATCACATGACATGCAGTATTAACTGCCTCAGCCCAGAAATATTCTGGGAGAGATGTGTCACTCAACAAGGTTCTACCAGCCTCTATCAAGGTTCTATTTTTCCTCTCAGCAATACCATTTTCCTGAGGTGTTCTTGGTGAGGAAAATTCCTGAAAAATTCCAAATTCTTCACACAGTTTTGTCATACTTTCAGACTGAAATTCAGTACCATGGTCACTTCTAATTTTGACCACTGTACTGTCTAATTCATTCTGAATTTGTTTAACAAAACTGTACAAGATACTTGGAGTTTCAGACTTTTGCTTTAGGAAGAACACCCAGGAATAACTTGAGTAGTCATCAACTACCACAAATGTATAGACCTTCCTACCTACGCTGTGAACTGGCATAGGACCAAAAAGATCCATATGCAAGAGGTATAGACACCTCACATCATCTTTGTTCTCAAGGCTATGAAAGGTGGATTTGGTCTGCTTGCCCTTTTGACAAGCTGAGCATATCCCATCCTTTATACACTTAACCTGAGGACCATTCCTCACTAACTCTTTGCTAAAGAGTTGGTCAATTGTCTTATAGTTAAGATGAGCCAGCCTCTTGTGCCATTTAACACAATGTGAGACTTTCTCATCAGCTACAAGACAAATAGGAGAAACTATGTTCTCACACATAATGTCTAGACAATAGACATTTCTCTTCTAATATCTTGTCAGAATGATCTTTTGATCACTTGACCTACTGATATGACAACCATCCTTGACAAATGAGATGTCATATCCTAAATCACTCACCTGACTTATGCAAATGAGGTTATGTTTCAAACCATTTACATAAGCCACTTGAGTAATTGTAATTAGGTTGCTAGAAATGTTACCAAAGCCTTTGATGATTCCTTTTTCTGAACCACCAAAGGTAACTTTAGGACCATCCTTGATTGGTGTATAGTCCTTCAGCAATCCCCTAGTTCTAGTCATGTGCTTGGAACATCCACTGTCCAAGTACCATATAGGGGCATGGCCACTTGGACTCACCTGCAAAACAGATTACTTAACCTTAGAACCCAAATAATTCTTGGGTCCTTGGTGCAGGTTAGTCTGACTTTTAACAAAACTACCTGTAGCTCTTCTAGCAGGCAGTTTGCTACTCTCCTTGACACTTGAATTGTGCCAGCAATCTATGACAAAGTGGTCTACCTTGCCACAACACCAACACTCAAATCTGTTGTACCTTTGTTTAGGTACAACCCTGGCTGTAGTATCTACAGCAGGCTTCTTGTTGAGTACTGGGGCTTTGCCCTTAGACTTGGACCTAACTGTCCTGGCAGGTTTTGTAAACCCCAATCCAGTCTTACCCTTTTGAGGAATATACTCATCTATCAAAGGTAAAACTGATTTTGTTTTAGAAAAACTTGCTACAATATCTCTCTCCTTCTGAAGTCTAGCCTCCAGATTTCTAATTTGATCATTATTGAATGTAATAGTACCCATCTGAATAACAGTAATGTTCTTCAGCCTGGCTATTTCATTTAGTTTCTGATCAAGCAACTTGTCAAAATCTGTTGCAGCCACTTTGAGACTAGCAATCTCCTTAGCCTGAGTTTTGGCCAAGAGTTTGCTTTTCTTCAAAGCCTGCAACAATACTCTATATTCATCAATCAATTGATGAATGTCTCCTTCAGATTCAGATCCACTCACATCACTTGATGCTGATGTATCTGATTCTGATCCAGCACTCAAACTTGAACTAGAAGAACAAATTTGTACCTTACTTGGTCCAGGCTAATCCTGGATCTTGTCTCCTTCTGATAAGGCCATCAGTCCCTTGCACTGAATGTCCTCATGCTCATAAATTGAGTTCATTAGCTGCATGAACTCATTTTCTTCTTCTTCAGCAAACAAGCCAATATAGGCTTCAGCTTCTGAATCTGTTTCTGAAGATGACATATCAGTCAGACTTTTATCCTTTTAGCAACAAAGGACCTTTCCTTTTTGCCCTTAAATTGAGTCTTCTTCTTGTCAGTGGACTCTTTCCTCTTTTCTGGACAATCAGCTGCTACATGTCCTTGTCTATTGCAACAATAGCATACTATTTTTGAGGATGTAGTTTTACTAGACTTGGACTTTCTCCTGTCATTTCTTGATGACTTCCTTTTCTGGTAGTAGTCATCTTTTGGCTGTGAAGTGGATGGCTTGGACCTCCACTGCTTCTTCTTTAGAAACTTCTGAAAATGCCTAGTAAATGCAGCAAAGCCTTCATCACTTTCACTACTTTCTGACTTCTTGCTATCTGAAGTATCTGTCTCAGCCTCAGCAACTTTTTGAGGTGGAGATGGAGACTTGCTTTTATATTTCCTAGTGGCTTCAGTCTTGAAGGCCACAGCTCTTTCTTTGTGCTCCACCCTAGTAGTCTTTTCTTCCTCCTTCCTTACCATTAACTGCATCTCATAAGATAACAGTTTTCCAAACAAAGTTGGAGGAGGTATGTCAGCTAATTTGGCCATTTCCCTTATGGCACAAATCTTGGTGTCCCAGTCCTTTGTCAGGGATCTCAAGAACTTATCATTCAACTCATAATTGCTGAACTCTCTTCCATAGGACATCAATTCATTGACTATCCTATAGAATTTCTTGTAGCATTCAGTTATGCTATCAGACCTGCCTTGTCTGAAGCTTTCATACTCTTGATTTAATAAAGACTTCCTGTCTTGTCTTACCTCTTCTGATCCCTCCATATAGACTATCAGTGTGTCCCACATTTCTTTTGATGTTTTACAATGAATCAGATTCTGAAATGTGGCATCATCAATTGCACTTACAATAATATTCTGGGCCCTCTTGTCCATAGTGGCCAGAATTATTTCATCCTTGGTCATTTCTGAATAGTCCTTGGGAGTTCTCTGATTGGCATCTAGAACAGATACTTTCATTGGCACATATGGCCATTCTTTGACTGTAATGTAAATTCTTGGGTCAGAGGATTCCATAAAAAGTCTAACCCTCTCTTTCCATATGCCAAAAAGTTCTTTTCTACAGATTGACAATTTCATGGATCCTAGCTCTTTGTGATTCTCAGTTGAACCCATTTTCTTGATTCTTGATTATGCTGATTCTGCCTACAGGATCTTTACTCAGACTTTTATGTCCTTTTTTTGAGCAACCTGGCTTTGATACCACTTGAAAGAATTAGTGCCTAAACACCTAGAGGGGGGGGGGGGTGAATAGGTGCACTTAATCTTTTTAACTTTTAAGGCAAAAATACTAAATTATTAGACCTGTTTATGAAATTCTTTACAGCAATTTAGCACAGATAACATAACAATCACAGAATTAATCACACACAGAGTACACACAGATTTTATAGTGGTTCCCCAAGGTCTGGGTACATCCACTTTCCCCCTTCGCCTATCTAGTAGTGTACTAGATTCGACCTAACTTCTCCACTTCTCCTCAGATCCTCAGATCTTACAACTCAGAACCCCAAATAGGTTCCTACAACTCAGAGTGATCTCACTCCTACAACTCAGGCACAAAAGCCCTACCACTCAGTGTTCAATAAGACCTACACTCAGGCACAACAGCCCTACCTCAGCCTTCAACAAGGCCTACACTCAGAGAAATGATTCTCCTACACTCAGGCTCACAGGCCCTACCTCAGCCTTTATAGATTTAGGCTTACAACTCAGATCTATACAAGATCCTACAGAAATTATAAAATACAAAGTATATAACCACAACTCTTGATAGAGAGAGATGAGTTGACTGGCTTCTTGATGAGTTCTTGGAAGAACTTGGCAGAGATCAACCTCCCTTAGCTTTCTTCAAACCTTCTTGAATTAGAACACAGTAGGGTTGTATCTCTATGCAGATGATCTTCAATCAACTACTGTCTTGAGATTCTGATTTCAATCTGAATCTTACTTATCAGCCTGGTTCAACAGCTGGTCTTCTTAGAAGGAGCTCTCTCTCCAACTTCTTAGATCTTCACTTGAAGGTCTTCTTCTTGTTGTGTTGTTTGTTCACTTCATTGATTGCTTCATATAATCTAATTCAATCACCTTCTGTTGAAGTAATAAGCCTTTATATATAAGATTTCTTCATGGTGACCGGCTGATCCAGTTTCTAACAATCTTCTGACAGCTCTGACAGTAGCAGTTGACCGGTTGAAATGGCAGCTGTCAAGTCATCCAGTCACTTCTTGAAATCTCTGTCATTGTCTGAAAGTGTCGAGACAGATAGTCTTTATGTGTCGACACAAATGGACTAAGTGTCGACACAAGTAGACTAAGTGTCGACACTAGCCTTCATGGTGTCGACACAACTCCTTGTGTTGTTGTAACTGCTTCTCGACACTGCTTCTTCAGAATGTGTCGACACTAATCCTGTGTGTCAACACAAGTCCTTCTTCTTCAATACTTAGTTGATTTCAGCTAAGTGTCGACACAACTCCTTTGTGTCGACACATCTTCTTGTGTTGAAACTTGCTAAGTGTCGACACATCTTCTTTGTGTCGACACATGCCTTCTGTGTTGAAACTTTTGCTGAGTGTCGACACATCTCCTTTGTGTCGACACTTGTACTTAAGCTTTGTTGAAGTTTGCTGAGTGTCGACACAGCCTCCTAGTGTCGACACTTTTGCTGTCAACAAAGTTTTTCTGAGTGTTGACACTGCTTCTAAGTGTCGACACTGATTATGTAGACAATTCTTCATTGTGTGTCGACACTGCCTGTATGTGTCGACACTTTCCTTGTGGTGTCGACTCTGCCTTCCTAGTGTCGACACAATTACTCCAAGTGTCGACACTGCTTCTCTAGGTGTCGACACAAGCCTTCTTAAGTGTCGACACTTTTCTTCTAGGTGTCGACACATGGACTTAGAAACTTTTCCTGCAAACCTGCAGTTACTTAACCTGCACAAAGAAACTCAAAGCACATCAAATACACCTTGATGTATATCATTGAGTAGGGTAAGGCTTCTTCAAATCAGGTACATATATTCCAATGTACCCAACAATCTCCCCCTATTTGGAGAAGTCATAACCCTTAGTCAATGATATACACCATACATAACAAATTCTCAGTATGATGTAAAACAGTAATATAAGACAGGGAAAATACTTAAACATGCATGAACAGAACATGTATATACAATTAGCTCAGAACAATTAATATAATAGATTTGAAACATGACACAATGTTGTTACAAATTCCAACATTTTCATTAGTCAAAAGTTTACATAGAATTTTAATACAAATGATTACAATTTGTAAACTTAAGAAAATGCTATCCTATGGCTGCTCTGGTTCCTTGATTACAATCCCCTTTCCAGATTGAATCTTTGCTTGAACTGGAGCTTCATTGTCATCAGCAGCAGGCTTCTTCCCTTTGAGATCTTTCTTTTTCAGCTCTTCAGCCTTTATCTTCTGCCTTTCAAAATAGTGATAAGGCTTAGGGAAATACTTGTTAGGCTCCTGTGCATTAGGAGGTAGGCTTTCCCAGTTTAGCCTTTCTTCTATATTGTACAATGGCCTCTTGCATATTCTCATGTTTTCTCCACTCCAGGTCAGAATACCACTTGCCTCTATCCAGGACATTGTCCTTAGCAGCCTTCCAAGCAGTCAAGATGATATTCCTGGATGTGGGGCTCCATTGTTCAAAATCTGGCCTTAATTCAGCTTGCTCTCTGAATCTTTTCTTAGATAATTGAGCCTCTTGTTCTTTTAACATAGCCTCTTATTCTTTTAGTATTGCCTCTGGCACAGGCTGAACTACTTTCTCAATGATGATATTCTGATTACCCTCAGGAGGACTATACATAGATTGTATTTCTTGATGTATCATGTCAAAATCTATAGGAGGGTATATCACTTGAGCCACTTCAGCTTGCTCTCCTCCCAAGTATGCAGGATTTATGTCAGACTCTGCAACATTGTCATCATCACATAAGGGTGGATATCCAAGGGTGGCTCTAATGGAATTTGAAATCCATTTGGCATGATCAGAGCCTGCCTTGACTAATACCCTCTCCCCCTTTATGACTTCTCGCTCTATGTGATCCCTCAGATCATCTTTCTGAAACCTGATCTAGGCATTCAGATAGTTAACTCCATCTTTATAAAAAGGTTTCAACCTTTGGAGCTTGTTAGTGATTAGCTTCTGTGAATCCTGGATGACAGAGTGAACTGCAAGTAGGTTCTCTTGGAGTTGCTTATCAAACTCAGCCTTGGCAGCAGCACTTTGTGCAGTCTAGGCAATAGCTATATTCTTCATTTCAGTGACTATGGCATTATGAGAAGCTGTCAAATTATCATTCATTCTCAGCTGATTCTCCAGGACATAGCCTTCTTTTAGTGCAATTTCATCAACTTGTTTCTTGATGTTCTCTTGATGAGTAGCCAGATAGACGACTGCATTTCCTCCCTTATGGAAACAATCAGTAATTTCCTTCTTGTTGAGATTCACTTCAAATCTGATAGATTTGATGTCTTGTGCAAGATCAAACTGAAGTGACTTATGGCCTTCATCCATATAGGTTTGTAAAGCCTTCCTTTGCTCATCCAGCTTAATCTGTAAAGCCACCATCAGTGAACTATAGTCAGTAGATGGGGCAGGCTGTGGAGAAATTGTCTGTAGGGCTTTCTTATAGTTCTGGCTCCTTCTTTTGAAGACCTGGAACTTCCTCTTCTTGGCTCTAGCAGACTCTTCATCTTCTGAAGCAAAAGTGCTAGCAATACCCACTCTGTCCTTAGGACTAGGATGTGAATCCTTCTCAGTCCTTGGTAGCCCTTCAGCATCTCATGGCTCCTTAGTCCCCTTGCTTGCAGTTTCCTCTACAATCTCCACATGCTCCCCCTCAATATGGACCTTCTCCCCCTCAACAGCAGCTATTTCTCCCTCAAGATCTGTCTGTACAAGATCAGGTAATAGCTCTTCTAATGTAAATTCCTGTTGAGAAGGGGCTGGAGAATCTCTGATCTCAGCAACCACTTTATCAGCAACAGATGTGTCCTCCAAGACAGCATCTTGTGGGTGAGGGTGTATCTATGTTTGCTGATGAACATCAGGTAATGAATCAGTCAAAACTTCATCCTCAATAGGGAAATATAATTGATTAATTTCAGTGATTACCTCCAGAGTGGTTTGGGTAGCCCTTTCACTCTCTAGAGGAGTTGGCTCTTCCACAAGTAGAGGCTCCCCCTAGAGTGGATCCAGGTGAATTGGGCTTGCTGAGGGTAGCTCCCCCTGCCTCTGTGCATCTTCTTGTCTTGCTGGAGACTGTCCAGCATTTCCTGTCTCTTCATCATCAGGAGTAAAGACCACTTGCTCTTCAGAGCTGCTGGAGGATTCTTGAGCCACAATGGCTGTCTTCTTCTTCTTATTCTGAGGAACTTTTCCTCTGGTGTCGACACATGGACTTAGAAACTTTTCCTGCAAACCTGCAGTTACTTAACCTGCACAAAGAAACTCAAAGAACATCAAATACACCTTGATGTATATCATTGAGTAGTGTGAGGCTTCTTCAAATTAGGTACATATATTCCAATGTACCCAACACGTACTATGGCCCAGCGGGGGTCTCGGGTAGATGTGCACCGAGAACACAGCCCTGAACTGACCTTGTGTGACCCGGAAGGGGCTTCGCAAGTAAGCACAAGGACACGACCCAACCTTTCACTTGGCACGGAAGGGACCCCGGGACGTGAACACCGAGGACACGGCCCAACCACCCAAAGTCTAACTGCCAACTCCCATCAGTATGACGATTGGCGAGCCCGTAGACCTGCCACACTATCCTCAACCCAGGATTATGACATCGCATGTCGACTCACACCGCATGCAAATTCCACATCACCGTGGCATGAAAGGGGCCTCAGAAGTAAGCACGAGTACACAGCCCAACCAACCGTCTATACCTCATCTCAACACTAACCCAACTAGTGACGGTCAACACCGAACTTACATCCTTCCATAATACTACCCGTAGGGAGACTACGCTCTAAGTATTGGACTACTAAATTTCATTCCAACCATCAAACATACTCATGGCCATAGTTTATCCTTCTATATGTTATTCCAAATGATTTCAACATGATATAACATAACACGCATATATAATAGTCTACCAATTTCTAAAAAAAACATTTCTTTTAAGTAAGCTTGCTTCACAATTCAGTTATACGAAATCCAATTAGTAAACTTCATCATTCAAAGCACTACAGTGGTTAACATAAAATAGTTCACCAAAATCTCGAGTTAGTTCGCAACATCAATTCCACCGAATCCAAATTCATATTATATGAAAACCCAGAATTTAAGTGCAGAATAAATCTGGACAACAAATTCAACCGGAGATTCCCGAAGCTATATTAATTCGGCGAAGACGTATAACCCCTCGATGGAAAGGTCTTTCCATGGGTTACAACTTTCATATTCAGCCCATAACCCAAATTTTACTGTATCCTATTTGAAATCGGCTTCAACGTCCGCTGCGCACAGAACACAATTTCTGCGTGCAGGTTTGCCAGATGTCAATTTCGTTCAGACTTTCCCGTGGCTGCAGACTTCACCTGAAGTCGTGCAACCATTCGTTGGAAAGGTGTTTTCAAGGGTTTCAACTTTCGTTGTTTACTCGACAGCCCAGATCTGGCCATATCACACCTGAAAATGGCCAAGAAGCTCGCTGCGCGCAGAACACAGATTCTCTACACATCTTAAAGAGAAGTGAACGACATGGGTTCATCTTCCTCCTCAAGTCGATCTTCCCAAATCACTCCAGAAAGTCCTCCTACCTTATTCACCCTCATGAGGCCACTTCTCCTCACGAAACCATCCACCCATCATCACATAGAAGAAAGGTGAGGTTGAAGAGATCTAAAACCTAGGACACAAGTCCTAGCATGGACATTCCTAGAAAACGTCTCCTCTCCATCAAGACTCTCTTGAGTCGATATCTCTCCTAAGAAAATAACTAGAGATCTAGCACCAAGGGAGAGGGTAGGAAGCTCACCTCATTTCTGGCGTTTCCACTATTTCCGGTTGTTGGGTACATTGGAATATATGTACCTGATTTGAAGAAGCCTCACCCTACTCAATGATATACATCAAGATGTATTTGATGTGCTTTGAGTTTATTTGTGCAGGTTAAGTAATTGCAAGGAAAGCATAAAAGTTTCTAAGTCCATGTGTCGACACCTAGAAGAAAAGTGTCGACACTTAAGAAGGCTTGTGTCGACACCTAGAGGAGCTGTGTCGACACTTGGAGTAATTGTGTCGACACCAGGAAGGCAGAGTCAACACCAGAAGAAAAGTGTCGACACATACAGGTTGTGTCGACACACAATGAAGAATTGTCTATATAATCAGTGTCGACACTCAGAGAAACTTTGTCGACAGCAGAATGTGTCAACACTAGGAGGCTGTGTCGACACTCAGCAAACTTCGACAAAGTTTAAGTACAAGTGTCGACACAAAGGAGATGTGTCGACACTCAGCAAAGTCTCAACACATGAAGAATGTGTCGACACAAAGGAGATGTGTCGACACTCAGCAAAGTCTCAACACATGAAGAATGTGTCGACACAAAGGAGATGTGTCGACACTCAGCAAAAGTTTCAACACAGAAGGCATGTGTCGACACAAAGAAGATGTGTCGACACTTAGCAAGTTTCAACACAAGAAGATGTGTCGACACAAAGGAGTTGTGTCGACACTTAGCACAATTCAACTAAGTATTAAAGAAGAAGACTTGTGTCGACACACAGGATCAGTGTCGACACATTCTGAAGAAGCAGTGTCGAGAAGCAGTTACAATAACACAAGGAGTTGTGTCAACACCATGAAGGCAAGTGTCGACACTTAGTATACTTGTGTCGACACTTAGTCAATTTGTGTCGACACATAAAGACTATCTGCCTCGACACTTTCAGACAGTGACAGAGATTTCAAGAAGTGACTGGATGACTTGACAGCTGCCATTTCAACCGGTCAACTGCTACTGTCAGAGCTGTCAGAAGGTTGTTAAAAACCAGATCAGCCGGTCACCATGAAGAAAGCTTATATAAAGGCTTATTCCTTCAACAGGGGGAATCAATCAATGAAGTGAAAAACAACAAAACAAGAAGAAGACCTTCAAGTGAAGATCTAAGAAGTTGGAGAGAGAGAGCTCCTTGTAAGAAGTGCAGTTGCTGAACCGGGCTGCAAAGTTAGATTCAGATTGAGATCTGAATCTCAAGACAACAGTTGATTGAAGATCATCTGCATAGAGATACAACCCTACTGTGTTCTAATTCAAGAAGCTTTGAAGAAAGCCAAGGGAGGTTGATCTCTGCCAAGTTCTTCCAAGAACTCATCAAGAAGCCAGTCAACTCATCTCTCTCTATCAGAGTTGTGGTTATATACTTTGTATTTTCTAATTTCTGTAGGATCTTGTATAGATCTGAGTTGTAAGCCTAAATCTATAAAGACTGAGGTAGGTCCTGTGAGCCTGAGTGTAGGAGAATCATTTCTCTGAGTGTAGGCCTTGTTGAAGGCTGAGGTAGGGCTATTGTGCCTGAGTGTAGGTCTTGTTGAAGACTGAGTGGTAGGGCTTGGTTCCTGAGTTGTAGGAGTGGGATCACTATGAGTTGTAGGAACCTGTTTGGGGTTCTGAGTTGTAAGATCTGAGGATCTGAGGATCTGAGGAGAAGTGGAGAAGTTAGGCTGAATCTAGTACTCTAATAGATAGGCGAAGGGGGAAAGTGGATGTACCCAGATCTTGGGGAACCACTATAAATCCTGTGTGCACTCTATGAATGTATGCTTGTATGGTTGTTGTGCTGTGATACTTGTTAAATTGCAATTACTGTTCAGTGTTTCTGCCTTTAAAGTTAAAAAAAGATTAAGTTCACCTATTCACCCCCCCCCCCCTCTAGGTGATTAGCACTATTTCTTTCAAGTGGTATCAGAGGAGGTTACTGAAAAAGGACATAACAGTCTGAGTAAAGATCCTGTAGGCAGATTCAGAATAATCAAGAATCAAGAAAATGGGTTCTACTGAGAATCACAAAGAGCTAAGATCCATGAAATTGCCAATCTGCAGAAAAGAGATTTTTGGCATATGGAAAGAGAGGGTTAGACTCTTTATGGAAGCATCTGACCCAAGAATATACATCACAGTCAAAGAAGGGTCATATGTGCCAATGAAAGTATCTGTTCTGGATGCAAATCAGAGAACTCCCAAAGATTATTCAGAAATGACTAAAGATGAAATAATTCTGGCCACTATGGACAAGAGGGCTCAGAATATTATTGTACGTGCAATTGATGATGCCACATTTCAGAACCTAATATATTGTAAAATATCAAAAGAAATGTGGGACACACTGATAGTTTACATGGAGGGATCTGAAGAGGTAAGACAAGACAAGAAGTCTTTGTTAAATCAAGAGTATGAAAGCTTAAGACAAGGAAAGTCTGATAGCATTACTGAATGCTACAAGAAATTCTATAGGATTGTTAATGAGTTGATGTCCTATGGAAGAGAATTCAGCAACTATGAGCTGAATGATAAGTTTTTAAGATCCCTGACTAAGGACTGGGATACAAAGATTTGTGCCATTAGGGAAATGGCCAAATTAGCTGATATACCTCCTCCAACCTTGTTTGGAAAACTGCTATCTTATGAAATGCAGTTAATGGTTAGAAAGGAGGAAGAGAAGACTACCAGAGTGGAGCACTAGGAAAGAGCTGTGGCCTTCAAGACTGAAGCCACTAGGAAGTATAGAAGTAAGTCTCCATCTCCACCACAAATAGTTGCAGATACTGCTTCAGAAAATTCAGAGAACCAGAACTCAAACAGCAGTGAAAGTGATGAGGATTTTGCTGCCTTTACAAGGCAGTTTCAAAAGTTTCTGAAGAAGAACCAGTGGAGGTCTAAGCCATCCACTTCACAGACAAAAGATGACTATTATCAGAACAGGAAGTCATCAAGGAATGACAAAAGAAAGTCCAAGCCAAGTAAAAATACATCCTCAAAGATAGTTTGCTATTGTTGCAATAGAAAAGGACATATAGTAGCTGACTGTCCAGAAAAGAAGAAAGAGTCAACTGACAAGAAGAAGACTCAGTTCAAGGGAAAAAAGGAAAGGTCCTTTTTTGCCAAGAAGGACAAGAGTTTGACTGATCAGTCATCTTCAGAAACAGATTCAGAAGCTGAAGCCTATATTGGACTGTTTGCTGAAGAGGAGGAAGATGAGTTCATGCAGTTAATGAACTCAATTTATGAGCATGAGGACAATCAGTGCAATGGACTGATGGCCTTAATAAAAGGAGATAAGATCCAGGATCAGCCTGGACCAAGTAAGGTACAATGTCTTTCAGATTATAGTACTGATTCAGAATCAGATACATCTGCATCAAGTGATGTGTGTGGGTCTGAATCTAAGGGAGATATTCATCAGTTGATGGATGAATATGGAGATGTATTGCAGGCACTTAAGAAGAGCAAATATCTGGTCAAAACACTGACTAAGCAAATTGCTAATCTTAAGTTGGCATCTGCTGATTCAGATAAAGTGTTAGATCGAAAACTAAATGAAATAGCCAGGCTGAAGAACATTACAGTTATTCAGATGAGAACTATTACATTTAAGAATGATCAAATTAGCAATCTGGAGGTTAGACTTCATAATAAGAGAGATTGTTGCAAGTTTTTCTAAACCAAAATCTGTTCTACCTTTGATAGATGAGTTTGTACCTCATAAGGGTAAAACTGGATTGGGGTTTACAAAACCTGCCTAGACAGGAAAGTCCAAATCTAACGGCAAAGCCCCAATACTCAACAAGAAGCCTGCTGTAGATAACACAGTCAGGGTTGTACCTAAACAAAGGTACAACAGATTTGAGTGCTGGTGTTGTGGCAAGGTAGGCCACTTTGCCATAGATTGCTGGCACAATTCAAGTGCCAAGGAGAGTAGCAAACTGCCTGCTAGAAATGCTACAAGTAGTTTTGTTAATAGTCAGACTAACTTGCACCAACAACCCAAGATTTATTTGGGTTCTAAGGTTAAGTAATCTGTTTTGCAGTGAGTCCAAGTGGCCATGCTCCTATATGGTACTTGGACAGTGGATGTTCCAGGCACATGACTGGAACTAGGGGATTGCTGAAGGACTATACACCAATCAAGGATGGTCCTAAAGTTACCTTTGGTGGTTCAGAAAAAGGAATCATCAAAGTCTTTGGTAACATTTCTAGCAACCTAATTACAATTACTCAAGTGGCTTATGTAAAGGGTTTGAAACATAACCTCATTAGCATAAGTCAGCTGAGTGATTTAGGATATGACATCTCATTTGTCAAGGATGGTTGTCATATCAGTAGGTCAAGTGATCAAAAGATCATTCTGACAGGATATAGGAAGAGAAATGTCTATTGTCTAGACATTATGTGTGAGAACATTGTTTCTCCTATTTGTCTTGTAGCTGATGAGAAATTCTCACATTGTGTTAAATGACACAAGAGGCTGGCTCATCTTAACTATAATACAATTGGCCAACTCTTTAGCAAAGAGTTAGTGAGGAATGGTCCTCAGGTTAAATGTATAAAGGTTGGGATATGCTCAGCTTGTCAAAAGGGCAAGCAGACCAAATCCACCTTTCATAGCCTTGAGAACAAAGATGTTGTGAGGTGTCTATACCTCTTGCATATGGATCTTTTTGGTCCTATGCCAGTTCACAGCCTAGGTAGGAAGGTATATAAATTTGTGGTAGTTGATGACTACTCAAGGTATTCCTGGGTGTTCTTCCTAAGGCAAAAGTCTGAAACTCCAAGTATCTTGTATAGTTTTATTAAACAAATTCAGAATGAATTGGACAGTACAGTGGTCAAAATCAGAAGTGACCATGGTACTGAATTTCAGTCTGAAAGTATGACAAAACTGTGTGAAGAATTTGGAATTTTTCAGGAATTTTCCTCACCAAAAATACCTCAGCAAAATGGTATTGCTGAAAGAAAAAATAGAACTTTGATAGAGGCTGGTAGAACCCTATTGAGTGACACTTCTCTCCCTGAATATTTCTGGGCTGAGGCAGTTAATACTGCATGTCATGTAATCAATAGGGCTACTATCACCAAGAGCCACAAGAAGACCCCCTATGAGATTGTGAAGGGCAGAAATCCAAATCTATCATATTTCAGGATCTTTGGTTGCAAGTGCTATATCCTTAACAATGGTAAGTCTTATCTAACCAAGTTTGCTGCCAAATCCCAAGAGGGGATCTTTGTTGGGTACAACAACAACAGTAAGGCTTATAGGATGTGCAACTTGATTACTCAAGTTGTAGAAGAGTCAGTACATGTATTTTTTGATGAAGCAAGGCTCATTAACAATGAATTGCCTAGAAGTGTTTGCAACTCCACAGGTAGAACTGAGAGAATGAAGAAGCTTACCTTAACAGAAGGTTCTTCTGCAAGTCAGCAAGTGGAAGATGGTGGCTGCTCTACAGGGGGAGTACAAGATACTCCTGTTGCTGAAGAAGACCAAGAGGAGCAGCTGAATGAAGAAGCTGAAGGTGTACAACCAGAAGACAGGCTGCCTCCAGCAAATAGGCATTTAAAAGATCATCCAGCCAATCAAATTATTGGAGATCTCAGATAAGGGGTACAAATAAGGAGCAGGAATCTAAGTTTAGTTCTCTACTCCAGCTTTCTATCCCATATAGAGCCAAAGAAATTTGAAGAAGCAATCCTAGACCCTCATTGGATTGAGGCCATGCAAGAGGAGCTGAACCAGTTCAAATGATGCAAGGTCTGGGAGCTAGTTCCTAAACCAAAGGACCACAACATTATTGGAACTAAGTGGATCTTTAGGAACAAGTTGGATGAGAATGGAATTATTATAAAGAATAAAGCTAGACTAGTTGCAAAAGGATATAGGCAGGAAGAAGGTATTGATTTTGATCAAACCTTTGCTCCTAGTAGCTAGACTGGAAGCAATAAGGATGTTCCTTGCCTATGCAACATTTCAAGGATTTAAGGTATATCAAATGGATGTTAAGTCAGCTTTTCTGAATGGAAACCTGAAGAAAGAAGTCTATATAGAGCAACCATCTGGTTTTGTACATTCTCTTAAACTTGATTATGTATATAGACTTAGGAAGACTTTGTATGGGTTAAAACAAGCCCCTTGGGCTTGGTATGAAACCCTATATAGTTTCCTCATTGAGAATAAATTCACAAGGGGGAAAATAGACAAGACTCTATTCCTTAGGGAATCCAGAGGCAAGATTATCTTAGTCCAAATATATGTAGATGACATATTATTTGGGTCTACAGAAAGTAGTCTTTGCAAAAAGTTTGCAAAACTAATGCAAGGACAATTTGAAATGAGAAGTATGGAGGAACTTAAGTTCTTCTTGGGTCTCCAAGTTAGACAGACTGAAGATAGATTATCCATATGCCAGTCTAAGTTCACTCTAGAATTGATAAGTATGGTATGGAATAACCAACTACCATGAAAACTCCTATGGGGTCAACAATGTCTCTAAGAAAAGATGATGCAAGGAAACCTGTAGATGAAACTTTGTATAGAGGGATAGTTGGCTCCCTACTGTATTTGACTGCTAGTAGACCAGATATCATGTATGTTACATGTGTCTGTGCTAGGTACCAAGCTTGCCCTAAAGAATCTCATTTGACAGCAGTCAAAAGAATTTTGAGATATCTTAAGGGCACTCCTTATCTAGACCTTTGGTACCCTAGGAATGGAGATTTTGAACTGACAGGTTATTCAGATGCAGATTTTGTAGGCTGCAAGGAAGATAGGAAAAGTACAACAGGAACTTGTAAATTTCTAGGTGGAAGGCTGATATCATACAGTAGCAAGAAGCAGACCAGTGTGGCTATCTACACATCTGAGTCAGAGTATGTTGCTGCAGGAAGCTGTTGTGCACAACTACTATGGATACAACACCAGCTAGAAGATTATGGTATTCAAGTAAGTAGGACACCTTTATTTTGTGATTCTACTATTGTCATTTCTATTGCAAATAATCCTGTCTCTCATAGTAGGACTAAGCACATAGAAATTAAATATCATTTTCTAAGAGAACATGTGGAAAAAGAAGAGATTTCCTTAGTGTATGTTAAGACTGATAATCAGTTAGCTGATATGTTTACTAAGCCCTTAGATGAAACCAAATTCAATAAATTTAAAATTGAATTAGGGATGATAAACTTAGAATAGTTTACAAAATTGGCTATGTAAAATGGTGTCGACACACAGAGTTGTCTGTGTTGACACATAGTAGTGGTGTCGACATTTCAGAGAAATGATGTCGACACATCTAGGAAGTCTGTGTCGACACTTCAGAGAATTAGTGTCGACACATGCAGTGTAGGTGTCGACACATCCAGGGTGGTGTCGACACTTAGGATTTACACAGAATTAGTCTAGTAGAGTCTCGACTAAGTGTCGAGCTGAGTGGTGTCGACACATATATAAGTGTCGACACATATATTCTGTCGACTATACTTGTGTCGACACATAGTTGTCGAGACATTAGCAGTAAGTTTCGACACTTTTCAACAGTATCGACACAATTGAAGTATTTTGACGTGCCTTTTCACCTTCGATTCTAGAAAGGTATAAATAGGTTTTCCCTAGTGTTTGTCGACACGCTCACCTTAGTCTCGAGACCAAACTTGTGTGTCGACATCTCTCTTCTCTAAATTCAAAATTTCTTCAAACCCTAATGGCGCCCAAGCTAGAAGAGAACATTAATGAAGGATATGAGCTCGTACGACACGCCTTTGATGACGCAGAACCCGAAATCAAAGGTGTGATAACCCTAATTGTCGAGACTGGATTGGAATACCTTGTATCAGAACCAATCAAGATCTGGAAGAAGGAGGTCCTTGAATTTTTGATTGTAGCTTCACTTGATGATACTGGACTCAAGATTAAGTCCAGAGTTCATGGGACCAAAGTCAAGGTCACACAGAAAAGTCTAAGGAAGGTACTTCAACTACCAAGAACAAAAGAGGAAGAAGATGTATCTGCTTCTAAGACTAGAGAGGCATTGAGATGGTGTGGACTGGATTCAAACTTGATAATTGGATCAGTTTTCAACAGAAAAGGGATGAACACTCAAGGAAAGTTTCTATCTGAAATAGTAGGAAAAGTAATACTGAGCAAGCCTGGTGGGCATGATAGAATATCTGCTCATATGTTCAGTCTGATGACAAGAATAATTTTCCAGCTTAAGACTGACTGGTCAGTAGTACTGTTTGATAAGATAAAAGAGATCCTGAAGAAACCCAATCTGGGAAGAATTCTGAGTCTATACCTAGCTGGAAGTATTCCTGAGGTGATGAATCAAGCTGCTGGTTCAAAGATAAACCACATGAGGAGAATGGATGTAAGGATTATCTCTAGGTGGGATAGAGTGTTGACAAAAGAATTGCCAACTCTAGAAAAGGACACACCACAGAAGAAGAAGAAGAAAAAGAAAGCCATTATGGCTTCTGAATCCTCCAGCAGCTCTGAAGAGCAAGTGGTCTTTTGTCCTGATGATGAAGAGACTGGAAATGCTGGACAGTCACCAACAAGACAAGAAGATGCACAAAGGCAGGGGGAGCTACCATCAGCTAGCCCAATTCACCTGGATCCACTCCAGGGGGAGCCTTTACATGTGGAAGAGCCAACTCAACTAGAGAGTGAAAGGGCTTCCCAAACCATTCTAGAGGTAATCACTGCAATTAATCAATTAGATTTCCCTATTGAGGATGAAGTTTTGACTGATTCATTACCTGATGTTCATCAGCAAACACAGATACAACCTCAACCACAAGATGTTGTCATGGAGGACACATCTGTTGCTGATAAAGTGGTTGATGAGATCAGAGATTCTCCAGCCCATTCTCGACAGGAATTCACCTTAGAGGAGCTATTCCCTGATCTTGTACAAACAGACCTTGAGAGAGAAATAGCTGCTGTTGAGGGGGAGAAGGCAAATATTGAGGGGGAGCATGTGGAGATTGTAGAGGAAACTGCAAGCAAGGAGACTGAGGAGCCAAGAGATGCTGAAGGGCTACCAAGGACTGAGAAGGATTCACATCCTAGTCATAAGGATAGAGTAGACATAGTCAGTACTTCTGCATCAGAAGATGAAGAGGCTGTTAGAGCCAAGAAAAGGAAGTTCCAGGTCTTCAAGAGAAGAAGCCAGAACTATAAGAAAGCCCTACAGACAATTGCTCCACAGCCTGCCACCACTACTGATTATAGTTCTCTGATGGTAGCATTGCAAATCAAGCTAGATGAGCAAAGGAAGGCTTTACAAACCTATATGGATGAAGGCCATAAGTCACTTCAGTTTGATCTTGCACAAGACATCAAATCTATCAAATTTGAAGTGAATCTCAACAAGAAGGAAATGACTGATTGTTTCCATAAAGGAGGCAATGCAGTGGTCTATCTGGCTACACATCAAGAGAATCTCAAGAAACAGCTTGATGATCTGGCAATAAAACAAGGCTATGTCCTGGAGAATCAGCTGAGAATGAATGATAATCTGACTGCTTCTCATAATGTCATAGTCACTGAAATGAAGAATATAGCTACTGCCCAGACTGCACACAGTGCTGCTGCCAAAGCTGAGTTTGATAAGCAACTCCAAGAAAGCCTACTTGCAGTTCACACTGCTATTGCAGATTCTCAAAAGGTTATTACTGACAGACTACAAAACTTAAAACCTTTCTATAAAGATGGATTCAACTATTTGAATTCACAGATAAGATTCCAAAAGGATGATCTTAGAGATCACATAGAGAGAGAAGTCATAAAGGGGGAGAGGATATTAGTCAAAGTTGGCTCTGATCATGCCAAATGGATTTCAAACTCCATCAGAGCCACCCTTGGATATCCACCTTTATGTGATGATGACAATGTGGCAGAGTCTGGAATAAATCCTGCATACTTTGGAGGAGAGCAAGCTGAATTGGCTCAAGTGATATATCCTCCTGCAGATTTTAACATGATACATCAGGAGGTACAGTCTATGTATAGTCCTCCTGAGGGTAATCAGAATATCATTCTTGAGAAAGTTGTCCAGCCTGTGCCAGAGGCAATCTTAAAAGAGCAAGAGGTTTTGTTAAAAGAACAAGAGGCCCAATTATCTAAGAAAAGATTCAGAGAGCAAGTTGAATTACGGCCAGATTTTGAACAATGGAGCCCCACATCCAGGAATATCATCTGAATCAACAGGCAGGCAGACAGGACTTTAGCGAACGAGCAATCGAACATTCCCGCTAATCACTCGTACTCCTCCTAGCTCATGATTCAGTCTGTGGTCATAGCGGTTTGCCGAATCACACCTGAAAATTTCTGCATGCAGGTTTGCCGAATGTCAATTTCGTTCTGACTTTCCCATGGCTGTAAACTTCGCCTGAAGTCGTGAAACTATTCGTTGGAAAGGTATTTTCAAGGGTTTCAACTTTCATGTTTAGTCGACAGCCTAGATCTGGCCATATCACACCTGAAAATGGCCTAGATGCTTCCTGCGCACAGAACACAGATTCTGCACGCATCTTAAAGAGGAGTGAACGGCATGGGTTCATCTTCCTCCTCAAGTCGATCTTCCTAAATCACTCCAGAAATTGCTCCTCCATTATTCACCCTTATGAGGCCACCTTCTCCTCACGAAACCATCCACCCATCATCATATAGAAGAAAGGGGAGGTTGAAGAGATCTAAAACCTAGGACACAAGTCCTATAATGGCCATTCCTAGAAAACTTCTCCTCTCCATCAAGACTCTCCTGAGTCGATATCTCTCCTAAGAAAATTAGTAGACATCTAGCACCAAGGTAGAGGGCAGGAAGCTCCGCTTATTTCCGGCGTTTCCACTATTTCTGGCCATGGATCGTGTAACTCTTCTCCGTGGCATCTTCTCCTTCACGGCGGCGGCGGATCTTCTCCTCCAAGACTTGCTCCTGTAGTTTTCCCTCTCTACAGAAGTTTCTCTTAGGAAAAAGGGTTGGAATGAAGAGTGAAAATGGCTAGGGTTTTCACTACCCTTATATATGAAAAGTGACACGGGTAGGGACACGCCCGTGTCCTTACCCATGTCCTAGTTGGGCGAAGCGTCAACGACGGTTTGTGTCGGTTCAATACTTGACATGGGTAGGGACACGCTCGTGTGCCGACCCTTGTCCACATGACATGGCCGTGCTCTCTGGCCGTGTGCTTCTCTGGATACATCTCGACGAACCCAACTCGACACATCAATACACGGGTAGGGACACGCCCGTATCTCTGTCAGTGTCATACATTTCTTCGATCTCGACACATTTCATTGATCTCGACACGCTCCGTCGAATTCAACTCGACACACACACACACACTGCTAGGGACACGCCCGTGTCTCTACCCGTGTCATATATTTGGTCGATCTCGACAAGCTTCGTAAAGTCCAACTTAACACACATGGGTAGGGACACGCCCGTGTCTCTACCCGTGTCGGTCCAGTCACGCCCGTGACCCAGTGCGTGTAACCCACTCAAAACCTTGTCGAGTGAAGATTGTCGACCTCTCGACACAGCGGGACACGCCCTGTGACACGCCCGTGTCACAGGCTATGTACCCCTACTGCCACGTCGATCTCGACACACTTTGTCGAGTCCAACACGACACACACACAGGTAGGGACATGCCCGTGTCTCTACCAGTGTCACTTCATACGGGTAGTGACACGCCCGTGTCACTACCCGTGTCCTTCTCTGGACATACTCGAGTCGTCGAATCGAGAGCTGGTGTACCGCCCCGAAACTCAAAGGAGCGACGGGTGACGTTTTGGGCCAATTTTGGGTTCTGGCAGGAGGCACACGGCCTAGGACACGGGCATGTCCCAGGGCGTGTCAGGCTTGTGTCGTCGAGTTAGTCGAGAGGTCGACGATTTTGGAGTCGACGATGGTCGATCAGAGAACACGGCCTGCGACACGGGCGTGTCGCAGGGCGTGTCAAGGCCGTGTCGACGATCGGCCCAGGGTGTCGACGAATTTCGCTCGACGTTGTGTCGAGACAGGGAACACGGCCTGCGACACGGGCGTGTCGCAGGTCATGTCAACCCGTGTCGACACTCAGCCCGTGAAGTCGACACTGCACTCGACGAAGTGTCGAGACATGGCACACGGCCTGGGACACGGGCGTATCCCAGGGCGTGTCGACCCGTGTCGACACTCAGCCCGTGAAGTCGACACTGCGCTCGACGAAGTGTCGAGACATGGCACACGGCCTGGGACACGGGCGTGTCCCAGGACGTGTCGACCCGTGTCGACACTCGTACCAGGAAGTCGACGAATTTTGCTCGACGATGTGTCGAGTGAAGGCACACGGCCTAGGACACGAGCATGTCCAAGGCCGTGTCGTCAGGTCGACGATCTTCGCTCCACGAAGTGTCGAGTGTTGAGACCGTGTACATGGCCTGGAGCCCAGGCGTGTTGAGGTAGACACGGGCAAGGACACGGGCGTGTCCTAGAACCCGTGCATTGCTCGGGTTGAATTCGGGATAAATCGATGGGGGTACACGGCCGGCCACACGGCCGTGTCAGGTGGAACACGGGCGTGTCAGGTCGAACATGGGGGTGTTCGATACCCGTGTGTTGTTCCATGAGAGTTGATTTTGACGGCGAATGAGGCACACGGCCCTGGACACGGGCGTGTGCCATGCCGTGTGCGATCTAGGTTGGGCATTTCAGTCCCGAATCAAAGCCGTTCGTTTCTTTATTTTGGGATCCGACGGTTGGGGGGTTGTTCCTACTGTGATATACCCGGGATTGGACATTGAAACCCTCACTTTTCATGAGTGATTATCTTTCTAAAGCTTAGAGAGAGAGGAGAGCCAAGGAAGGAAGAAGAAGCTAGATCTGGCCATTGAAGGAGCTTCGAAGCTCCAAATCGCGAGCCGACTCCGGATCCACGGAGGCAAAGCTAGTGCGGTGCTTTTCATCCACTTACTTTTCCATGGCGCCAAAGAAGAATGCAAGGGTAATGATTCTCTTCTTGAGCATGAGTAGCTCTCCTTCTTTGCATAGGAAGCCCGCTCTCGCGAGTTTGCGGAGAGTTGGAGGCGTTCCTTCAGGTAGATATGTGAAGTCCCCGTTGTTTAGAGTTCGTATGCAAGAACGGACATAGGCATGATGTGTGAAGCATACCCGGACATGTTGGTCTGGATCGGTGATGTTGCATTTCATAAATTTCGGAGAAGACTCCGTGCTATTGGTTGTTTTCGGGTTTTCTACACGGTAGATTGCAGCAGGGAGCCTTGGGGATTAACCCAAAGGTGCACCCAGAAAACTGTGCGTATGCGTGTTCCTGCTAACTTGGTGGCCTGAGAGCCAACTTGAACATAACCGGGTTATGTGAAATGTGACGGAAATGGGACTCTGGAGAAGTTTGACCCGCGCAAATGGCTTAAATTGTCGTTGCGATGTGAGCACGGGTTAGATGGAACCGTACCCGTTCTATGTCGTTCGGTTAAAGAGACCTAAGGGTACGTGGCACTTGCCATTGGCATAGATTAGGGTCTTCGGCGGTCTATGGCTTAACTTGTCGTGACCCAGGCCAAGAAGACAAAATGCTCATAGCTTTGGCCGTCAAAGTGGCGGTGGTGAGATCGGAATGTCTATGGCTTGAATTGACGTGACATCGACCGGTTCACCGAGAATGTGCCCTGAGAGCACGGGGCATATGGCCGTGTGAGCCAACGTCTGTGATGAAATGAATATTGAAAAATTGCTCTCTTATGCTAATGAATGCAGGGAATGAGCATCGCCGCCCCGAGTTGGGGGCGGGATCGTTATAATTTGGTCAGCATTGCTGACCGTTGCCTTGTTTTGCCACCGTGCGGTGGTTTGTTGCTTGCAGGTGCTGCTGGACCAAGCGGTCAATAGCGGGCTAAAGCCCAAGTTGCGAAGCCGACCCTCAAAGGCCTAATTGGAGTGTTTACTGTTTTATTCATGTATGACCGGCCTGCGTGCTGTGGTTTGTAAAACATATAATATCAAGTGAACCATTTTGTAAGGCCTTAAGGCTTGTACTGGTGTATGTATAACATTCCTATTTGGTATTAGTGGGCATTCATGCTTTAGTGCTGGGATCGTTATTGCAACTTTTATAAACTGCTTCCGCTAGAATGATCTGTGTAGGACGTTATGATTGGTTGGATGGTTTCCATGAGTAACCACCCGGTCTGTCTGTGGCATACGGCGTCGGGCCCCGGCCGGACCTACTACTATATGCTATGCGACGGATAGGGGGTGTTACAATTTGGTATCAGACTACTGGTTTTTGGTCGGGCTTCAGATGAATTCGTAGGCGAATTCTTTTTAAGCGGTGGTGAGCACATTGTGTGCGTCATCGTTATAACTGTAAAAGAACCCATGAATGTCCACTTAGGAATGAAAATACACGTGTTTGAGGAACCTGCGTGTTCCTATAATTGCTGTTTGAAATTTTATTTGGTCGCTTAACGGTGTTTTGTACCACTATAGGTGACCAAAAGTGGTGTTGGGCCGTCGGAACGACGAGTTTCTGAGGCTAGCAGTGCACCAGATGTTTCTCCTGCAACACCTCTATCAGATGAGAACATACGATTGGTGGCCGAAGCAGTGTTGGTCGTGATTAATGCGTAGCCTGCAAGGCAAACGCAGCAACCCGCTCCTGCGATGGAGCAGGTACCGCTGCAAGAGGCTGAGCCGAGGAGAGTGGAACAAGTGGTAGTGGAACCGTTGGTGCCAAGGAGGGCAACCGAGAGGCAGCTTAAGCATGTAATGAGCTTTAACCCTCCAGTATTCTCGGGGTTGGGAACCCCATCTCAAGCTGAAGACTGGCTCTCCAGGGTGAAGAGAGTCATGACAGCAACGGATACGGAGGAGTGGCAAATGACCACCATCGCTACGTTCCTTCTGGATGGTGAAGCGAGAATGTGGTGGGAAGGACTGGAGCTGCACCTATTGAGAGGTAGGCAACTTGTTGATGTCTCGATGGAAGAGTTCTCGAGATTGTTCTTGGCTAGATACCTCCCTTCGACGCAGAGGATAGCGTTGGAGAATGAGTTTCTGAAGTTGGTTCAAGGTGAGAGGAGCGTGGATGAATATATCCACGAGTTTACTCGTTTGAGTCGATATGCTAGCTCCACTATTGTGGATGAGGAGCGCAAGAATAATCGCTTCTACGAAGGGTTGGGAGATGAGTTGAGGTTACTACTCTCGGGGCCGATGACGCAGGGTTTCTTAACCTTGGTCAACACTGCCCGGTCCTTGGAGAAGGACATGAAGAATGTACAAGCAAATAAAAGCTTGGGTGATAGGAAATCTGAATTCAAAGTGCCGACTACTTCAAAGTCTGGCTATCAGAGGTCTTTCAAGAAGCATAGGACTTCGGGTCCAGCTCCTTCTGGTGCTTCTGGGGTGACTACGAGTCGGACCCGGGCGCGTGTTTTACTTGTGGAAAGACGGGGCACTTTGCCCGTGACTATTGGAGCGGACGTCCTAAGTCCGAGAAAAGGCCGGGAGCTACTTATGAAGAGAAGGGAAAGGCGGTGGAGTCGACCGCGTCCCACTATGCTCAGGCCCAACCAAGGGTGTACAATCTTGGCCAACAGGAGGCCATCAAACAGGCTGATGTGGTGACAGGTATGGTTTAATTCATAGCAAGTCAATTTCTTTAAATACTTGTTATGCACATGTTACCTTACCACTGCCTGTTTATGATTTGTTTTGATTTGTGAAAATCCAGCAAGAGCACTGTTCGATACGGGAGCTTCACACTCCTTCTTGTCCGAGGGATTTATATCACGTATCCGAGTCCCTTCTTCGATGGCAAAGGATAAGTTGGATGTGTTGTTGCCCAATGGGTGTTTGATGCGCGCAGATAGTATCTGCGATGTTAAGATTCGTATTGGGAATCAGGAGTTCGATCTGCAGGCGTAGTTACTTCTATTGGTGGAGTTCGACGTTATATTTGGCATGGACTGGCTCTCGGAGCAGCAAGCCTATATCAATTGCGATCGCAAGGAAGTCAAGCTGGGAGCAAGTCGTGAAATGACTTTTACGGGCTTAAAGTAGGTCGAGCAAGACGTTGATGTCTGCTCTTCAGGTGGTGAAGGCGGTTCGTGCCGGTGCAGAACTGTTCGTTACACTAGTGGAGGTTGCAAAGCCAAAGCCCGCGTTGCATTGTATTTCAGTGGTATCGGAATACCCTGATGTGTTCCCCGCAGATCTTCCTGGATCCCCGCCTCAACGGGAGATAGATTTAATGATTGAGCTAGTGTCAGGTGCAAAGCCTGTGTCATGATCTCCATATCGGCTAGCGCCTAAGGAAATGGCAGAGCAGAAAGTTCAACTACAAGAGTTGGTGGAGCAAGGGTATGTGCGCCCGAGTTCTTCGCCTTGGAGCACACCGGTCCTCTTTGTTAAGAAGAAGGACAGAAGCTTGAGGCTATGTATTGATTATCGGCAGCTCAACAAGTTGACGGAGAAGAACAAGTACCCGATCCCCCGGATTGATGATCTTTTTGATCAGTTAGTCGGGTCGACGGTGTACTCGAAGTTAGATCTCAAGGCTGGGTAATATCAGCTGCGAATAAGGGAGAGTGATATCCCGAAGACAGCGTTTAGTACGAGATACGAGCATTATGAGTTTACGGTCATGCCGTTTGGGCTGACTAATGCGCCGTTAGTGTTCATGGATTTGATGAACAGGACTTTCAGAGAGTACTTGGACCATTTCGTGATCGTCTTCATCGACGATATTTTGGTGTACTCGCAAAGTGAGGAAGATCACTTCAAGCATCTTCATTTGGTATTGGAGACGCTAAGGAGGAATCAACTTTATGCCAAGTTCTCGAAGTGTGAGTTTTGGTTATCCTCAGTGGCGTTCCTCGGTCATATAGTGAGTGGAGAGGGTATTGCAGTGGATCCGGTGAAGATTGTTGCGATACGGGAGTGGCCTGAGCTTGCTATGGTAGCGGAAGACCGAAGCTTTCTGGGGCTTGCCGGCTATTATAGGCGCTTCGTAGAGAACTTCTCGCGGATAGCGTTACCTCTCACTACTTTGACAAGGAAGGAGCATAAGTTCGTTTGGACGCCGGAGTGCACGCGATCTTTTGAGGAGATGAAGTGTCGGTTGACCACGGCGCTTGTGCTGAGTTCGCCATGTGGGACCGAAGGCTATGAGATTTATAGTGATGCTTCGGGCAGCGGTTTGGGTTGCGTGCTACTGCAACACGGAAGTGTATTAGCTTATGGCTCGAGACAGCTGAAAGTGCATGAAAGGAACTATCCGGTCCATGACTTGGAGTTAGCGGCCATGATTTTTGCCTTGAAGCTGTGGAGACACTATTTGTACGGTGTGAAGGTTGATATCTACACCGATCACAAGAGCCTGAAGTATCAGATTGATCAGAAGGATCTGAATATGTGGTAGCGTAGATGGATGGAGTTCCTGGGGGACTATACGTTCAAGATCCACTACGTGTCTGGTAAAGGGAATGCGGTTGCGGACGCGTTGAGTCGCCGAGCCCCAGCTCAAGCCAATTGGCTATCGGTGCATGATGAGCGGTTGGTGCGGGAGTTGGAGGCGTTGGAAATTATTTGTGTGGATAGGCAATCAAGTGCTGAAGCAGTTCTGAATTGTACTGAAGTCCAATATGACCTGGCTGATCGTATTCGGCAGGCTTTGGATATGGATACTCATATGAAGCAGTTCATGGTAGATGCTCTGGATGGGTCAAATTCCCAATTCGTCGTGGAGGACGGATTACTTTGGAAAGACGGTCATCTGTGCGTCCCAACTGTGGGTAATTTGCGGGTGGAATTGTTGTACGGGGCACACCATACCAAGTACTCGATTCACCCTGGGGAGCACGAAGATGTACCGCGATGTGAAGAAACTGTTTTGGTGGCCGGGTTTGAAAAAGGATGTGGCACTCTACGTGGCGAAGTGCCAAACTTGCGCCTTGGTGAAGGCAGAATGTCAAAAGCCGGGAGGATTTCTTAAGTCCTTGCCTATTCCAGAGTGGAAATTCGACAACATCACTATGGACTTTGTGCACGGTTTGCCAAGGTCGCAAAAGGGAAACGACGCCATTTGGGTGGTTATTGATCGACTAACGAAGGTGTCGCATTTTATTCCGCATAGGAAGGATGATCCGGTGGAGAAGTTGGCAAAACTTTATGTGGATAACATAGTACGACTTCATGGTGTGCCCCGCAGCATCGTGAGTGACCGAGATGGGCGGTTCACGTCCAATGATTGGAGGCTAGTGCAACAAATGTTGGGAACAAAGCTGAAATTTAGCACAGCCTTCCATCCGCAAACGGATGGGCACACCGAGAGGGTCAATAGAACCATGGAAGACATGCTCCGCATGTGTGTCTTGGATTTTGGAAAGCAATGGGAAGACCACCTTTATTTGGTGGAGTTCTCATACAACAATAGCTACCAAGCGAGTATTCAAATGGCGCCCTTCGAGGCCCTATATGGTAGAAAATGTCGCACGCCGTTGTCTTGGTTAGAAACGGGTGAGTCAAAGTTGTATAAGCGATTGGAAGTGGAGGATGCTACTTCTTTGGTAAGAACCATTCGGGAGAGGTTGCATATCGCTCAGGACCGGCAAGCGAAGTACTATAATGCCAAGCACAGGAACATGGAGTTCGCTGTGGGCGACTATGTGTACTTAAAGATCAAGCCGTTCAAGGGTGTCTCGCGGGTGCGGCGATTGAAAAAGCTAAGCCCGAGGTACCTTGGGCCGTTTGAGGTTCTGGAGCGAGTTGGTGAAGCGGCCCATCGGTTGAAGCTTTCAGTGGAGCTTAGTGGTTTACATGATGTATTCCATATTTCGGTGCTTCGGAAGGCGGTGCAAGAGCCTACGCAAGTGATCGCGGTTGATCAAGTGCCGGGGGATAGTGGGCTGACGACAAAAGTCAAGCACGTGCGAATTGAGGACTCGGAGGTTAAGCGGCTATACAATAAAGAGATCAGGATGGTCAAGGTCCGGTGGGACAATTGCGGTCGTGAGGAGCTCTCTTGGGAGCGAGAGCAGACTATGCTTGACGAATATACAGAGTTGTTCCGCTCAGGTACAAATTTTGGTTTTGTACATGTCTTTCCTTTATATAATTTCGTGGACGAAATTCTTTTAAGAGGGGGAGAGTTGTAACGCCCCGAAACTTAAAGGAGCGACGGGTGATGTTTTGGGCCAGTGTTGGGTTCTGGCAGGAGGCACACGGCCTAGGACACGGGCGTGTCAGGCTTTTGTCGTCGAGTTGGTCCAGAGGTCGACGATTTTGGAGTCGACGATCGTCGAGCAGAGAACACGGCCTGCGACACGGGCGTGTCACAGGGCGTGTCAAGGCCGTGTCGACGATCGGCCCAGCGTGTCGACGAATTTCGCTCGACGTTGTGTCGAGACAGGGCACACAGCCTGCGACACGGTCATGTCGCAGGGCGTGTCGACCCGTGTTGACACTCAGCCCGTGAAGTCGACACTGTGCTCGACGAAGTGTCGAGACATGGCACACGGCCTGGGACACGGGCGTGTCCCAGGGCGTGTCGACCCGTGTCGACACTCATCCCGTGAATTCGACACTGCGCTCGACGAAGTGTCGAGACATGGCACACGGCCTGGGACATGGGCGTGTCCCAGGGCGTGTCGACCCATGTCGACACTCGTCCCAGGAAGTCGACGAATTTTGCTCGACGATGTGTCGAGTGAAGGCACACGGCCTAGGACACGGGCGTGTCCAAGGGCGTGTCGTCAGGTCGACGATCTTCGCTCGACGAAGTGTCGAGTTTCAAGACCATGTACACGGCCTGGAGCCCAGGCGTGTTGAGGTAGACACGGCAAGGACACGGGCGTGTCCTAGAACCCGTGCAGTGCTCGGGTTGAATTCGGGATAAATCGATGGGGGTACACGGCCGGCCACACGGCCGTGTCAGGTGGAACACGGGCGTGTCAGGTCGAACACGGGCGTGTTCGATGCCCGTATGTTGTTCCAGGCGAGTCGATTTTGATGGCGAATGAGGCACACGGCCCTGGACACGGGCATGTGCCAGGCCGTGTGCGATCCAGATTGGGCATTTCAGTCCCGAATCAAAGCCGTTCGTTTCTTTATTTTGGGATCCGACGGTTGGGGGTTGTTCCTACTGTGATATACCCGGGATTGGACATTGAAACCCTCACTTTTCATGAGTGATTATCTTTCTAAACATTAGAGAGAGAGGAGAGCCAAGGAAGGAAGAAGAAGCTAGATCCGGCCATTGAAGGTGCTTCAAAGCTCCAAATCGCGAGCCGACTCCGGATCCATGGAGGCAAAGCTAGTGCGGTGCTTTTCATCCGCTTACTTTTCCATGGTGCCAAAGAAGAACCCAAGGGTAACGATTCTCTTCTTGAGCATGAGTAGCTCTCCTTCTTTGCATAGGAAGCCCGCTCTCGCGAGTTTGCGGAGAGTTGGAGGCGTTCCTTCAGGTAGATATGTGAAGTCCCCGTTGTTTAGAGTCCGTAAGCGAGAATGGACATAGGAATGATGTGTGAAGCCTACCCGGACATGTTGGTCTGGATCGGTGATGTTGCATTGCATAAATGCCGGAGAAGACTCTGTGCAATTGGTTGTTTTCGGGTTTTCTACACGGTAGATTGCAGCAGGGAGCCTTGGGGATTAACCCAAAGGTGCACCCGGAAAACTAGGCGGATGCGTGTTCCTGCCAACTTGGTGGCCTGAGAGCCAACTTGAACATAACCGGGTTATGTGAAATGTGACGGAAATGGGACTCGGGAGAAGTTTGACCCGCGCAAATGGCTTAAATTGTCGTTGCGATGTGAGCACGGGTTAGATGGAACCGTACCCGTTCTATGTCGTTCGGTTAAAGAGACCTAAGGGTACGTGGCACTTGCCGTTGGCATAGATTAGGGTCTTCGGCGGTCTATGGCTTTGGCCGAAGAAGACAAAATGCTCATAGCTTTTGCCGTCAAAGTGGCGGTGGTGAGATCGGAATGTCTATGACTTGAATTGACGTGACATCGACCGGTTCACCGAGAATGTGCCCTGAGAGCACGGTGCGTGTGGCCGTGTGAGCCAACGTCTGTGATGAAATGAATATTGATAAATTGCTCGCTTATGCTAATGAATGCAGGGAAGGAACATCGCCGCCCCGAGTTGGGGGCGGGATCGTTATAATTTGGTCAGCATTGCTGACCGTTGCCTTGTTTTGCCACCGTGCGGTGGTTTGTTGCTTGCAGGTGCTGCTGGACCAAGCGGTCAATAGCGGGCTAAAGCCCAAGTTGCGAAGCCGGCCCTCGAAGGCCTAATTGGAGTGTTTACTATTTTATTCATGTATGACCGGCCTGCGTGTTGTGGTTTGTAAAACATGTAATATCAAGTGAACCATTTTTTAAGGCCTTAAGGCTTGTACTGGTGTATGTATAACATTCCTATTTGGTATTAGTGGACATTCATGCTTTAGTGCAGGGTTCTTTATTGCAACTTTTATAAACTGTTTCCGCTAGAATGCTCTGTGTAGGATGTTATGATTGGTTGGATGGTTTCCATGAGTAACCACCCGGTCTGTCTGTGGCATACGGCGTCGGGCCTCGGCCGGACCTACTGCTATATGCTATGCGACGGATACGGGGTGTTACAGCTTGCCTCTCCCACTCGGGTATGGACACGCTCGTGTCTCTACCCTTGTCCTATGCTTGACTGATTTTTCACATGTACTGCCCAGTTGTCAGCACTCCCCCTAAACCCAAGTTAGCTCTCATGACTCAAAAACACGCATGAGGGGCATAGTGTGATTATGGATGTTACACGGGGGCCTGCGACTCAACGCATCTGCCACCGCATTGCCTTTCCCAGGCACATAATGCATCTTGAATGTGTAGTCACCCAGGAACTCCAACCACCTCCGCTGACGTATGTTTAGGTCCTTTTGATCCAACAAGTACTTCAGGCTCTTGTGATCGATATAGATATCTACCTTCACATCGTACATGTAATGCCTCCACAGCTTCAGAGCAAGTATCACGGCCGCTAATTCCAAGTCATGGACCAGATAGTTCCTCTCGTGCACCTTCAGCTAATGCGAGCCATAAGCTATTACACTCCCATGATGCAGTAGAACACAACCTAAGACACTTCCTAAAGCATCACTGTAAATCTCAAATCCTTCGTTCCCACTCCGCGAACATAGAATAGGCGTCGTGGTCAACCAACTTTTCAGTTCTGCGAAAGCTTGCGCGCACTCCAGCGACCACACAAACTTTTGATCTTTCCTCGTCAAAGTCATGAGGGGTAACGCTATCCACGAGAAGTTCTCTACGAAACTCCTGTAGTAGCCGGCAAGTCCCAAGATAACTCCTGACTTTTGCCACTGTACATAACACAGGCCACTCTCGTATCGCAATTATCTTCGCTGGATCTACCGCAATCCCATCTCCACTATGTACCAAGGAATGCTACCGAAGATAACCAGAATTCTCATTAGGAGAATTTAGCATAAAGTTGATTCCTCCTCAATGTCTCCAACACCATATGCAGATGCTTGAAATGATCCTCCTTGCACTGCGAGTACACCAATATATCGCTGATAAAGACTATCACAAAGTGGTCCAGGTACACTCTGAATGTTCTGTTCATCAAATCCATAAGCACGGATGACGCATTCGTCAGCCCAAATGGCATGACGGTGAACTCATAATTCCCATACCGCGTGCTGAAATCTGTCTTGGGGATGTCACTTTCCCTTATCTGCAGTTGATAGTATCCGGATTTCAGATCCAACTTTGAGTACACAGTCGACCCCACCAGCTGGTCGAACAGATCATCAATCCTTGGGATCGGATACTTATTCTTCTCTGTTAGCTTAGTCAACTCTCGGTAATCAATATAGAGCCGTAAGCTTCCGTCCTTCTTCTTAACAAAGAGGACCGGTGGGCTCCAAGGAGACGAACTTGGACGCACATACACCTATTCTAACAGCTCTTGAAGTTGAACTTTCAGTTCCGCCATCTCATTATGTACTAACCGATATGGAGAGCGTGACACAGGTTTGTCACCTGGCACTAGCTCAGTGGTGAAGTCAATCTCTCACTGAGGCGGGGCTCCAGGGAGATCTTCAGGGAATGCGTCCGAAAACTTAGAAAACTACCCACCTTACGGTTGCAATCAATGTACGCACGTTGCTCCGAGAGTCAGTCCGTACCAAAGATCACGTCGAACTCGACAATCGGCAGTAGTGACGCTTGCAAGTCAAACTCTTGTCTACCAATCTGTATCTTTACGCAACAGATTTAATTCGCGCGCAGTGAACACCAATTAGGCAACAACACATCTAATTTGTCAATTGCCATGGAATAAGGTACTCTAATGCGCGATACAAATCCTTCGGACAAAAAGGAATGCGATGCTCCCGTATCGAACAGTGCTCTCACCGGATAATCGAAAATCAAAACAAAGTCTAGCACAAGAAGTCATAAGCTAACGCGCAAAAGGTAACAAATATATAAAGCTTATATGTTTTTAGTTAACTCATACCTGTCACCATGTCAGTCCGCTTTATGGCCTCCTGAAGTCCAAGATTGTATACTCTAGGCTGGGCTGGCGCATAGTGGGATGCGGTTAACTCCACCGCCTTCCCATTTTCCTTGTATGTTGTTCCAGGCTTACTTTCAGACTTCAGACGTCCGCTCCAACACTCTCGGGCAAAGTGTCCCGGCTTCCATAGTTAAAACATATAATTGGGTCTCGCCCAATTGTTGCTCCAGGTCCAGTCTTCTTTGCAACTGGATTACCACTACGTTCTCTAGCACTCTGTCCTATTGCTGCTCCTGACATAGCTTTCTTTGTCTTCTGTACACCATCTCGACAACCTCGTGCTAAGTGTCCTAACTTGCCGCAAGTATAGTAAGTATATGGAGCTCGACTAGTAGATGTTCTAGATCTCTTAATCCTCCTCCGTCGGCGTTCAGACTTTGCCGAACCTGCAGAGTTTGGTAACTTGAACTCTGACGTCTGGTTGACTTTTGCCAAATCTTCTTCCAAAGATCTAGCTGACTCCACCAACGCACGGAATCCAAGTAGCTTTGGTCCTAACAACAGCAGTCGTAAATCATCATGCAGGCCATTATAAAACCTATCGACCATAGACTGCTCGTTTTCCAACTAAACACCTGGGTAGCGCCTTATCATAAGAAACGCCTGCAAATATTCATCAACTAAGTGCATACCCTGCACTAAAAACATGTTCAAATGCTGACCTGATGGCCTTCTAAATGCCATTTGCTCCAACACAGCACCCGGCATTGAAGTCACCTCAGGGACAAAGGCTTATACATTCCTTCCATGTTGAGCATTACTCACAGCAAACACCGCTTCAACTATCCTTCTTATGATTTCAACAGAAGGAGGGGTCTCGGGCACGTCGTTGGGTGCACTACTCTCCGCGACATGCTGTAGTTGTGACTGTCGCACACCGCTCCTAGTCACCTATAGTGGAAAAATGCTCAATTATGCGACACTCAAATTGCCAAAAGGCAATTATTGGAATGCTCAGGTTCCTCAAACAAGTATATTTTCATTCCTAAGTGGACATTCATGGGTTATTTTTATGTTATAACAATGACGCACATACATGTGCTCACCACCCCTTAAAAGAATTCGCCCACGAATTCAAATAAGCAAGACCGAAACCGGCAGTCTGATACAAAATTATAACACCCCTATCCGTCACATAGCATATAGCATTAGGTCCGGTCGGTGCCCGATGCCATATACACAAACAGATCGAAGAGTTACTAAATTAAACCATCCTTCCAATATCACATGTCCTACACAGAGCACATTCTAGCGGAAGCATTTTAAATGTTGCAAAGAAAAGAACCCAAGCCACAACATGAATATCCACTAAAAACCCCCCAAGCAGGAATGAGCGTACAAATACACAAAGTACTTGGCCTTATGGCCTTACAAGAGTTACTTAACAATAAATGTCTTCCATACATCGGCACGCAGGCCGGTCACACCTGAGTATAAAAAGTAAACATTCGCCTTGGCCTTCAAGGGTCGGCTAAGCAACATGGGCGACAGCCCGCTACTTGGCACTAGGCTTCGCAGCACCTGCAATCAACATTCCACCGCAACGGTGGCAAACAAAAAAAATGGTCAGTTAAAGCTGACCAAATTATAACGACCCCACCCCTAAATCGGGGTGGCGGTGCTCCTTCGCTGCATTTTATTAGTATAACCAAACAAGATAGTGAAAGTACCAGAAAAGAACACTTCACCACAGGTGCAGGCCCGCACGGCTACAGACCCCGTGCTCTCGGGCACTTACACGGTGAAGCCAGTCCGAACCCAGTCCGTCCCATACTCCACCACCGCCCCAGGATGGCAAACATCGTGAGCATTAGTCCTTTCAGTCGAATCCTAGACTCACCCTCCAAGCCATCGGCAAGTCCCATGTACCTTAGTTCTCTTTAACCGAACCACTTGGTGGGGGTAAGGATCCACCAGCTCGTTGCTCACCTTGCCACGACAATTTTAGCTATAAGCGCAGGTCAAGCTTCACCAAATCCTAATGTATCGATCATACAATAATACATAACCCGATTATGTACAAGGTTGGTTATCAGACCACCAAGTTGGGCTCCTATAGCACACAACCCCACATACAGGCCCCCAGGTCTCTGTGAGACAGGGCTCAAGAATAGCTCTCTCATAGAGCTACCGCTCGTGGTATCATTGACGTCGCGCGGTACCTGAAAGAAATGTGTTTCTGCCCAGTTGTCCGGGCACACCTTGGAGTTAATCCACAAGGCTCCCTGTTGCAATCTACCATGTAGAAACCCGAAAACATATGGCACGGAGTCTCCTTCGGCAATCAATGCATAATGGAAACATCACCGATCCAGACCAACTTGTCTAGGTAGGCTTCACACACCATGTCTATGTTCGTACTTCGATTCCGGACTCCATATGCAAGATTTTGGGGACTATTCGTGTCCACCCGAAGGAAATATCGCACACTCACCGCACACTCCCGAGTGTTGGTGTCATTGCAAAACGACAATTCTGGCCATAAGACCCCGGAGGCGAAGTGAAAAAAATGGGGTCTTACAAACTGGTATCATAGCCAAACCTCGATCCGAAAAAAGAAGTCCACAAAAACCCTGGGACACCCCGCGCGAGCTTAGTTTGAGGCCAAACTAACAGTCGAAGAAATGGTGTGCTCATAAGGGAAATCACATGCAGTAGTTCACTTTTTAGTTAATTTATGGGTAAATCACCTGACAATTAGCTTTTCCCTTTTGTAGCCTACGACAAACCCTACCCCACGATAGGGTATACCTTAGGCTCAAAATGTTGCAACACCACCGCAGTCCCCTTCTCTGTTTCTTATGTTCAGGTCTTCAAGGCCCACCTTCAGGGGGATGAGGTCTATCAGGTGCTGTTCGAGATGACCGAGACCCAGGTGTAAGATCCCCCTCTCAACAACCAGGAGGACCTTATGCCCAAAGAGCTTGTCCCACCAAAAGGTTTGTGCTTCGGTAGAGGACCCACCCCTCTCACCCGACCCATAACCCAATTGGCGCAACATGCGCTTTGTAAGGCTATATATATCAGAAATAGAAAATCATTCACAGAGTATAAAATTTCACAGAAGCATCACAGAGTATAGATATATCATCATGATAGAAATAGGTAACCATAACAAGAACCCACGAGCGGTATAGGTGTCCAAAAAGATCATCCAAACATGAGATGACAAAACATATAGTCTACAGAAGAAAACTAATCATCCTCTCTCCTACTCGAGCTAGTACCCTTAAATCTTCGTAGACTGTCCGAACTGGCTCCTGGAACTCCTCATCAACGGGATCACGCCTACGATCCTCCATCCACTCCTGCTCCGTGGGTAGGCGCATCGGGCCCTAAAATGATACGTACAAAAGTATGTTAGCCACATCATGACCAAATAAATCCCACGCTCCTCCCCTGCCCCCGAATGGGTACAAGGAAGGAAACCTGCAAATAAAATTAGTACAATAGCCGAAGCAACATAACTTGTATAAAAAGTTAAAAGGTAGTGGCAGGAGAAATAGAAAATTAGTACAATATCTGAAGCAACATATCTTGTATAAACAGTCCTTAAAATGTAGTGGCTGAAGAAATCACGCATCTGCCCAGTTTATAAAGAGAGTACTGAAGTAGTAAGCTTACCTGTCATCGTATAACTCCTCCTAACGGTGGTTATACGATGACGGACCAAGGTGATAGCGCATGTAAACATATCATGTATAATTGATGTGATGAGCATGTATGATGTTCTCACGGTCACTCGAATGATGTGTCACAATCATTTTCCCCTATGTCGACATAGTGACCTGTTAAGAGAAGGAGCTCACTTCTCAGGCCTCACCGCCGTGGCCAGACGGTGACAGTGGGTCGGTCGCCCACGCTTCTAGTTATGGATACACCCCAACTTCCTAGGCCTTCGTACCTCTAAAAGAAACAGGTACTCTCGGTGGGAACACATCCTCACCTCATACGGAGATCGACCCTCTCAGTACATAACCAAACGGGTGTGAGACGGGCCTATATGAAAGGGGTAGCTAGCCCCTGGTCCTCTCCACCACCCAATAATAATAGAGCTCGTCGTCACAACTTCTCCTGTAGTGTATAATAGGGGGAAGCCGACGAACCCGCCACATCAGTAACCATGCACCCTTCCCATGTTCCCATGCATAAGGTGTAGAATGAAGTGCTACATAACCATATTCGAATTTGAATCACTAATCAAAGTACTAAGCATGAAGTATTAGTGAATATGTTAAACTCCAATGTCATCTCTCACATGCCTTGTAAATAAGGGAGAAAAAGCTAAAAAATTAAGATGTACTGTTTAGGGCAAAATTTAAATTACTTAAGTGCTCCAGATCAGAAAATACCCAACATGAAAGTCATAGTAGATATGTTTAACTCCAATATCATCTCTCACGTGCTTTGTGAATAAGGGAGAAAAAGCTAAAAGAATTAAGTTGTACTATTTAGGGCAAAATTTAAATTACTTAAGTGCTCCAGATCAGAAAATACCCAACATGTAAGTCATAGTAGATATGTTTAACTCCAATATCAATTCTCACGTGCTTTTTCTGAATCAGACCCTAAGGTCTCCAAAATGCGGGTTAAAGTTTACGTAAAAATAATGATTTGTGAAGAACGGAGAAAAACTAAAATTTAAACGGTGTTGTTTAAGGTTAGATTTAAATTACTTAACTGCTCCAGATCAAAAAATACCCAACGTAAAAGTTGTAGTAAATTTGTTTAGATCCAATATCATCTTTCACGTGCTCCTTCTAAATCAGAACCTAAGGCATCCAAAATGCGGGTTGAAGTTTACGTAAAAATAATGATTTGTGAACAAGGGAGAAAAACTAAAATTTAAATGGTGCTGATAAGGTTAGATTTAAATTACTTAACTGCTCCAGATCAGAAAATACCCAACATAAAAGTTGTAGCAAATATGTTTAGCTCCAATATCATCTCTCACGTGCTCTGTCTAAATCAGAATCTAAGGTCTCCAAAATAAGAGTCGAAGTTTCCATGATTTATCATCCAGTTTGTGGACAAAATAGAAATTCTGATCTCCAGAATGGTTAAATATACTTTTCCAGGGCCAAGATAAATTATTTCGTAGTTCCGAATGAGAAAAACTATAACATGACACAGTTGTACCAACAGAAAGTTCTCCAAGATTGTGTCCCCCTTGATCGGCCTCAAAGATAAATAAAAACCACGGGTGCAAAATCCAAGAATAATGATTCCAAAACTTTTTTTTTGCCAAGTGTAAAAACCGACCCGCATTTGACACATCTTGGCGCAGATTAGGGGGGGTATCCATTACGATGGATATAAATAATCCACGTGTTGGTGCACGGGATCCTTGCGGGCTAAGTGTAAAACCTTAACATTTTTATTTGGATGGTTCTCTTTTTTGGGATCCTTGCTGGCTAAGTGTAAAACCTTACATTTTTATTTGATGGTTCTCTTTTTTTTTGCTGGCCAATAATTGGAGCAAAACTGGCGAGAATCAGGACACGGTGGCGGTGCGCCATCACCGACCAGCCGCGGCACACCAGTGGATGGCTGGAGCGTCGATTGCTCCGGTCACCACCTCCGGTAACCTTTCGCATGGAACACTAGGGGCCCTCCGACGGATCGTTGGCCGGCGGTGGACCACCGCCGCCGCCGACGATCGCGCTAGAAAATAAGAAATAACTGGGCTCACGGCGGTTGCATGCAAGCAGCCGCCGTGAGGCTTGCATGCGGGCGGCCCCTTGGCCGGCCGGTGCACGGGTTGCTCTGGCCAGCAACCCCTGTTGCCTTGCCCAAGTTGGGCGCTCCGGCGAGACGTCGGTCGGCAGTGATCCGCCGCCGGCGACCTGGAGAAAAGCCTCCACCGTGGTTGTAATGCCACCGTGAAAGGAAAAAGAGGGGAGGGGGGAAGCCACGGGTTGCCCCACCACCGTTGGTGGGGGCTTTGGCTCCGGCCACTACCCCCAATGAGAGTGCCCCGGGGAGGGCCTCCGGTGGGGTGACTTACCAAGTCCCAGCTTGGCTCCAGGCCGCCACCGGCGGTGGCCGGAAAATTTTAACAGAAAAAAATTGTCACTTTTTTGGGGATGAAGGGGCCGCCGGAGCGGATTTCGTCGAGCCTCTTCGCAGCAAGGGCCTTGAGGAGGGGTCGTGGGGACTCCTCCCCTTCACACGCCCTAAAGGAAAAGATATATCAAAACCCGCAACGGTTGCGGAGGTCGTGGGGGTGGTCCGAAGCTCCCATGGCCGGGAACGCCATCTCCTGTGGTCGGAGTCAGCGGAGGTCAACGAGAAGAAGATCTCGGGCAGGGAGGAGTCGTAAGAACTTACATTCATGCCGCTTAGGCGAGGGGATCGTCGTGCGGCCATGGCGGTGGAGTTCGCCGGAGACCTCGTGGAGGAGGCTCGCCGGAAGGTCGTCGGGGCATGGTATCTTGCTGGTTAGTGGGGGTAGGGTGTAGGAAAAATGAAACCCTAGCTTGACTTCCGAGGGGTTTATAATTTTATATAGGAATGGGTGGTCTCTTGGAGTGTTGGGAGGGGTTTAACTTATTAATGGTTGCTTTAATATGTTCTAATTAATTATCTATAATTTATTTTAAACCTAAAATTTTATTACAGCCTTTGGAAGTCCTAAAGTATTTTTAGAAATTATTTCGAAATTTTTGAATGTATTTTCATATTTTTTTATTTATTTGGTGTTCTCTACATAATAAAATCAAAAATAAATAATTTATATTTAAATAATAGATTTTAATTACTACATCTGCCTTTCCGCAGCAATATGTTTAGGGTGCTATGATAAAAATTTAAGAGAATAATAATATGATTTTATATTTTATCTTAAATCTCCAAAATATTTAATAAATTAATTACAAATAATAAATTAATTTTATATTGGCCCATCATACTTCAATTGTTCTTAGGGTGTCTTCATAAAATTCTGGAGTCGATAGGAGTACACTCGTCACGATTCTTATTATGTTATTGTTTTTGTGGTTTGGTGTGCGTTTAGTTGGATAAAGGTGTTTTGAGCATTGCATGATTCAAGACGTTCAACCCGCATGGTGAATAAATATTATGATGACGGCTTAATTTGACTAGTTTAGGGTAATGACATGCTACTCATGTGTCTATCGGCCTACTGATGGCTAATGAGTCATTATACATAATAGTTAATTTGACTAGTTTAGTCACAAAAGACTCGTGTGACCCGGGGGGGCGGAGGAAGTGACTTATTGGGTCACTATTACCCAATAGGTTATCGGCCTACTATTTGGGTGCCAAACCAGCCCACAAAAACCCTAGTGGGTCAAACAACACGAAGGGGTCGAGAAAATCGAAATTGGGATGTTACAAATCTAAAAAGTCTAGCAAAATTTTTGTCCTCGAAAATTCGGTTGGGTCATAGTATTTCTGAAGACATAAAGAGACCATACACTAAGTAAGAGGTATAAATTTGCTATGTGTTACCTGACGTGAAGTGGCCGGGGTAAAGTTCTCGCATCTGGTCCTCAGGTTCCCAAGTAAATTCATCGGTCCCGCAGTTGTCCCATTGCACTCGGACAAGGGGAACTCTCTTCCGTCGCAGAACTTTCGTCTCGGTATCCATGATCAGCATCGGCTTTAGGTACACAGATCGGTCGGGTTCTACCTGTCCTGGAGCCTCCTGAATAGCATGTTCGGGGCGTAATAGTGCGCGCCTCAGTGAAAAGACATGAAATACGTCATGCAACCCCTGAAGCTCTGGGGGTAGCTCCAACCTGTACGCCACTTCACCGATACGCTCCATGACGGTATATGGGCCCATGTATCTTGGGCTCAACTTTCGTTGTCGACGGATCCGAGATACACCGTGTCGAGGGCGGATATTCAAGTAAACCTTATCACCCACAGTGAACTCAACATGATGATGGCAGGCGTCTTAGTATTTGGCTTGTTAGCTCTGAGCTTCACGCATCTGATCTTGTATCACCTGGACAAACTCTGTCACATTCTCCGTGAAAACAGGCCCCAAGGCCCTCGGATCCGCGTCTTGAGCCCAAGAAAGTGGAGTTCAGCATTTCTGGCCATATAAAGCTTCGTATGGAGCCATGCCAATACTTGCCTGATACGTGTTATTGTAGGAGAATTCAACTAAAGGTAGGAGCAGCTCCCATGGCTCCTTCTTATCCACCAGGCATAAACGAAGAAGGTCCTCCAAAGTCCAGTTTGTGTGTTCTGTTTGCCCATCTGTTTGGGGATGAAATGATGTGTTGAATGTTAGTTTGGTCACCAAATATACTTGGACGCACCTCCACTCATTCGAGGTGAATCGGCCATCCCAATCAAAAACTATGGTCCTTGGCACACCATGGTATCAAACCACATTCTCAATGAAAAGACACACTAATTTCCCGACACCGTCGTCTTGGCGGTGGGGAATGAACCGTGCAAACTTCGTCAAATGGTCGACCACCACCCAAATAGAATCATTCTCGGTTTGAGAGCGGGGCAGGCCATGAATAAAATCCATAGATATGTCTTTGAATTTCCACTCGGGGACGGGGACCGGCTGTAGTAACCCGACGGGATTCTTGCATTCTGCCTTAACAAGCTGGCAGGTCGGGCAATGTGTCACAAAAGAGATGACGTCTCGCTTCATCCCTGACCACCAGAATTTCTTCTTCAGATCTGCATACATCTTTGTGATGCCTGGGTGGATCGAGTAGCATGTGTGATGGCTCTCATACAAAATCTCGTGCCAAAACTGTCCACCAGAAGGAACGAACATCCTATCGCGGAAGTAAAGAATTAATTCCCTTATCCGAAAATATGGGTGTTCTTTTCCGGCCTTTAAATGGGCATTCCCGTCCTCGAACAATGGGTCATCAGACTGGGCATCCTTAATCCTGTCCCGAAGATCGCACTTGATCTCTGTCCAATATAGCTGATGTGCGGTCGCAACTCCATCTCCTAGTGCGATCACCGTAATTCCCATCTCATCGAGACCTCGTACAATATCTCTCGGTGTACTGATCATCCATCTAGCTGTGGCCACGGGGTTCCTACTCGGAGCATCTGCAACGGTGTTTGCCTTGCCAGGGTGATATTGGAGATCGAAATCATAGTCGCACAAAAACTACAACCACTGTCTCTGCCGCAGGTTCAACTCTCTCTACGTGAAGACGTATTTGAGGCTCTTGTGGTCCGAAAACACCTCACACCAGACACCTTACAGGCAGTGCCTCCATATCTTCAAGGCAAAGACCACCGCTCCCAACTGTAGGTCGTGTGTGGCGTAGTTTTTCTCGTACACCTTTAGTTGCCTTGAGGCATAAGCAAGCACCTTCTCATGTTGCATCAAAATGGCTCCTAAGCCCTGCTGGCATGCATCAGTGTACACCTGGAAGCCCTCCTGGCCCGATGGTATGGTCAGTATAAGAGCTGAGGTAGGCCTCTCCTTCAACTCTTGAAAAGCCCCTTCACACTGCGGTGTCCATACAAACGACGCATATTTCTTTGTTAGTGAGGTTAGCGGTAGTGAGATCTTAGAGAATCCTTCAACAAACTTACGGTAATATCCCGCAAGCCCGAGAAAACTCCTCACATCAGCCTCTGAACAAAGCTGCGGTCAATCCCGAACGGCCTGAATCTTTGTCGGGTCCACTGCAATGCCGTTAGCGCTGATGCTGTGTCCCAAGAAGCCAACCTCCTTAAGCCAAAATTCGTACTTCGAAAACTTCGTGTACAGGTGGTGCTCTCGCAACTTTTGGAGCACCTTCTCCAAGTGTGTAACATGCTTCTCTTCTGATGTCAAGTTTATGAGGATGTCATCGATGAATATAATGATAAATTGGTCGAGAAAAGGTTCGAACACACGATTCATCAGTGACATGAATGCTGTCGGGGCATTGATGAGACCGAAAGGCATCACTGTGAACTCGTATTGCCCGTAACGAGAGCAGAATGCAGTCTTCTCAATATCCTTATCATCAATCCTGAGCTGATAGTACCCCGATTGGAGGTCGAGTTTGGAGAACCACCGAGCCCCATGCAATTGATCAAACAACTCTTCTATCCTTGGGAGAGGATAGGTATTCTTCACGGTCAGCCGGTTCAACTCCCGTTAGTCTATGAAAATCCGAAGGGATCCATCCTTCTTCTTTCCGAAGAGCATGGGTGCTCCCCAAGGGGAAGAACTGGGTCGGACGAATCCCGAGTCTACTAATTCCTGTAGTTGTACTCTGAATTCTGCCAGCTCCTTAGGCGCCATCCTATAAGGAGGTCTCGATACTGGACGAGCCCCGAGAAGGAGGTGGATTTTGAAATCCTCTTCCCGATGTGGAGGTAGTCCGGGGAGCTTCTCCGGGAAGACATCCGGAAACCCCTCTACCACCTTAACTTCAGCCAATTCTGGGTCTTCTCCATCATCTCAAAGTAGACCACGAACACCTCATCACCTCTCATGGTGGCCTTCGTCGCATCTATGGAATTTAGCATGAGTCGAGAAATAAACGGTATACCTTGGCAGGTGAACGTTTATCCCGTTGGTACTTGGAGGGTCACCTTTCTGTTCTGACAGTCTATTTGTGTTGCATGGTCCGTGAGCCAATCCATCCCTAATATCAGGTCAAACCCCGATAGCTGGAGTACCGCTGCTTCAACTTCCATCTCCTGATCACTTATCTTTACTCGGAATTTACATAAGTCCGAGGAGATCATCTCCGATACATCAGGGAGTCGTACCCGCAACAGGTTTCCTGTGTGGTAAACCACTCCTGGCTCCTGATGTATGAAATCATGAGACACGAAGGAGCGAGTGGTGCCCGTTTCAAAGAGCGCTCGAGCAGCCTGATCATTGATCCAGAGGATCCTTGTGGTTTCGATTGATTTTGAAACGATAATGTATATACGAGTGTAATAAAAGTATCACAATTTAAGGTGCAGCATAAAGAAAACTCGTACCGTTCACCACGTCCGCAGTGGTTCGATCCCTCTCTAGGTCCAAGGCATAAGCCTATTGGGGAGGTTTTTATTGTCCTCTACCGGGCTGGCCTCGACCACGACACCCACCACGGTAATTGTCCTGATGCCCTTCCCTGGGTGACAAAAGGGGGCATTGAGGTCGCAAATATCCCAACTCGTTGCAGTGTAAACAACGCCTTTCAAAAGGGAGTTGTTCAGCCGCATATGCTGGTGCGGGGAGGGCCCTCTGCTGTGCAGGGGGAGGTGAGGGTGTCCTTCTCCGATGGTGGTCGTGGGGTGGCTGATGGAGATCTCCTCGATCCTAGGCCCTATGATCTCCACTGTCATTTCCACGCGCGCGCTGATGCCTCCCCTAAACTCTCCGATCTTGTTCATGGGGTGTCTCTGATATTCTCTTCAAACTGTTCCTCTCTCGAGTGGTCTTTATATCAACCTCCATCGTCTTTGCAAGGTGGACGATAACCTCAAAGGGAGCATGAGCAGCAGTCATCAGCGGTTGACGAATGGAGTCGCTTAGGCCTTGAAAGAACCTTTTGGCCCGATTCTCATCCTCTATGGCCATGATGCCAGTGTATCGGGCAAGGTGGGAGAACTCTCGCTGGTGCTCCGTAACTATCATAGTGCCTTGCCAAAGGTGAAGAAAATTCTCCTGGAGCTCTGTCCGGTCAGAGCCAGAAATGAAGTGCTCCATCATCAAGGTAGAGAAACTTCTCCAAGAAACATAAGTCAGGAGATGGTTCCTATAAGTGGTTTGTAGGATAGACCTCCACCAATGCCTAGCATAACCCTCCAGAAGGGTGGTGGCTAGGGAAACTGTGTAGTAGTAAGGGCAGTGCATTCCCCTGAGTAGCTCCTCAATCCTTTCCAGCCAAACCTCTGTCTGGATGGACGAATCTGTCCCTCTGTAGGTCGGAGGACGAAAGCTCCTGAACATCACCAATCTTTTTGCATATGTAGTGCTTTGTGTCTGTAGCAGCTGCTGCTACTGTAGTGAGGCCCGAAAAGTGTCTAATAGTGCAGTAAGAGTCTGCCCCAACTCTGTTTGCTGAAATGGGGTCTGCTGGGCCGGTACTACATGACCAGTGGATGCGGAAGGAGGTGGAGGGGCCCACTCATCAACTGGCGTGTCAGGGTTGTAACTGTCCTCGTCAGTGTCTTTGTGTTCTCATTTCTCAACTTAAGGCTAGGCTCCCGAAATTCCTGTGCCAGATTATAAAAAAAATACGTGTCAGAACTATGTAATTAAGCTAAAGGGGTAGTTACTTGGTCGAAGAATTGATTCGGTTGGGTTTTACTAGCAGACACTTGCATGATGTTCATCATGATTCTACTACGGTCCACCATGCTTCAGTTGCATAGTTCATCCTCGAAGTAATTAACATACGATGGTGAACCATCTGTGATTACTATTATTTATTAATCTGGAACATTTTTCCCCTCTGATACCCTTGTAAGATCCCCCTCTCAAAAACCAGGAGGACCTTATGCCCAAAGCACTTGTACCACCAAAAGGTTCGTGTTTCAGTAGAGGACCCACCCCTCTCACCCGACCCACGACCCAATTGGCGGAACATGCGCTTTGTAAGGCTATATATATTAGAAATAGAAAATCATTCACAGAGTATAAAATTTCGCGGAAGCATCACAGAGTATAGATATAACATCATGATAGTAATAGGTAACCATAACAAGAACCCACGAAGGGTATAGGTGTCCAAAAAGATCATCCAAACATGAGATTACAAAACATAGAGTCTACAGAAGAAAACTACTCATCCTCTCTCCTACTCAAGCTAGCACCCTTAAATCTTCGTAGATTGTCCGAACTGGCTCCTGGAACTCCTCATCAACGGGATCACGCATATGATCCTCCATCTGCTCCTGCTCTGTGGGTAGGCGCATTGGGCCCTTAAATGATACGTACAAAAGTACGTTAGCTTCCACGAGTCCAAATCCGATCACATACTTTACATAACCCGGTTATATACAAGTTGGCTCGCAGTCCTCTAAGTTGGCAGAATCACGCATCTGCCCAGTTTTCCGGGTGCACCTTGGAGTTAGTCCCCAAGGCTCCCTGTTGCAATCTACCGCGTAGAAAACCCGAAAAACAATCATCTGCACGGAGTCTTCTCCGGTTATTCATATAATGCAACATCACCAATCCACACCAACTTGTCCGGGTAGGCTTCACACATCATGCCTATGTTAGTTTCTAGTTTACGGACTCTACATGCAAAACAATGGGGACTATTCATATCTACCCGAAGGAACAACTCACACTCACCGCAAACTTGCGAGAACGGGCTTCCTATGCAAGGGAAAAGATGACTTCACATGTCCAAGATGAGAATCGTTACCCTAGAATTCCTCTTCGGCGCCATGAAGATCTATGCGGATGAAAAGCACTGCAATTTCCTCGCCTCCGTAGATCCGAACTCGGCTTGCGATTTGGGGCTCCGAAGCTCCACCGGTGGTCGGATCTCTCTTCCTTCTCCATCCATGCTCTCCCCTCTCTCTAGAACTATAGAAAGAGATGGTTTGAAAGAAATGAAGGCATCCAAATCCTATTCCCGGGTATAACCCAGCAAGGACAGCCCTGAGTCGTTGGATCCCAAAATAAGGAAACGGACGGCCACGATTCGCACTTAAAATCCAAAACCTGGGCCGAACACGGCTTGTGACAAGCCTGTGTCCAAGGCCATGTGCCTCTTTCGACGCCGAAACCGTCACATCCCGAAAAGCACACGAGCTCTCGACACGCCCGTGTCAGGATTGACACGCCCGTATCATCCAGTACACGCCCATGTACCCGGGTGTGTTCCTCCATCGACACAGGACCAACACCAACCCGAGAAGAACACGGGTACTCGACACGCCCGTGTCGAATTTGACACACTTGTGTTAGGTTGAACACGCCTGGGCTCCAGGCCGTGTTTCACCCCTGACACAACTCGGCCAACAACTGGAGTAGGACACGGTCTGGGACACGCCCGTGTCTCAGGTCGTGTTCAATATCTCGAGTACCTTTCGTCGAACACTAGGGACGATCGCCGAACCTGAGCACGACACGGCCCTAGACACGCCCGTGTCTCAGGCCGTGTTCACTAACTCGAGTGTCTTTGGTCAACCACTCGAGTAGCTCGTCGAAACCGAACATGACACGACCCTGGTACACGCCCATGTCCCAGGTCGTGTGACCTCTACCAAGTCCCAGACTTGGCTCCAGGCGCCACCCGTCGCTCTTTTGAGTTTCGGGGCGTTACAACTCTCACCCTCTAAAAATAATTTCGTCCCGAAATTACATAAAGGAAAAGATATATACAAAACTCAAACGGTACCTGAGTGGAATAACTCCGGGTACTCCTCAATCATGGTCTACTCTCGCTCCCACGAGAGCTCCTCCCGACCGCAGTTGTCCCACCAGACCTTGACCATCCTGATATCCTTGTTACGCAATCGCTTGACTTCCGAGTCCTCAATGCGAACGAGCTTGACCTTCGTCGTCAACTCATTATCGACCGGCACTTGATCGACCGCAATCACTTGTGAAGGCTCTTGCACCGCCTTCCGCAGCACCGATATGTAGAATACGTCGTGTAGACCACTTAGCTCCACTGATAGCTTCAATCGGTAAGCTGCTTCACCAATCCGCTCCAGAACCTCAAACGTTCCAAGGTACCTCGGGCTTAGCTTCTTCAAGCACCATACCCGCGAGACACCCTTGAACGGCTTAATCTTCAAGTACACTCAGTCGCCGACAGCGAACTTCATGTTCCTATGATTAGCATTATAGTACTTAGGTTGCCGGTCATGAGCGATTAGCAATCTTTCTCGAATCGTTCGAACCAATGACATTGCATCTTCCACCTCTTGTCGCTTGTACAACTTTGACTCACCCGTTTCCAACCAAGACAACGGCGTGCGACATCTTCTACCATAAAGGGCCTCGAAGGGCGCCATTTGAATGCTCTCCTGGTAGCTATTGTTGTAAGTGAATTCCACCAAGTATAGGTGATCTTCCCACTGCTTCCTGAAATCCAAAACGCACATACGAAGCATGTCTACCATCGTCCCGTTGACCCTCTCAGTCTGACCATCCGTCTGCGGATGAAAGGACTATGCTGAAACTCAGCTTTGTTCCCAACATCTGTTGTACCAACCTCCAATCATTGGACATGAACCACCCATCTCGGTCACTCACGATGCTGCGGGGCACACCGTGAAGCCGCACAATGTTATCCACATATAACTTTGCCAATTTCTCCACAGAATCATCGTTCCTATGTGGAATGAAGTGCGATACTTTCGTCAAACGATTTACGACCACCCAGATGGCATTGTTTCCCTTCTGCGACCTTGGCAACCCATGCACAAAGTCCATGGTAATGTCGTCGAACTTCCACTCCGGAATAGGCAAGGACTTCAAGAAACCTCTAGGCTTCTGACACTCCTCCTTCACTAAGGCGCAGGTTTGACACTTCGCCACGTACTGTGCAACATCCTTCTTAAGTCCTGGCCACTAGAACAATTTCTTCATATCACGGTACATCTTCGTTCTCCCCGGGTGAATCGAATACTTGGTATAATGAGCCTCGTACATTAGTTCCACCCGCAATTTTCCCATATTCGGGACGCACAAACGACTATCCTTCCATAACAATCCATCCACAACCTCAAATTGGGAATTTGACCCATCAAAAGCCTCAACCATGATTTGCTTCATGTGTCCATCCAAATCCAGAGCCTGCCGAATCCGATCAGCCAGGGCACACTGAACATCTGTCCAGTTCAATAGTGCTTCGACACTAGACTGCTTGTCTATGCATGAGATCTCCAACGCCTCCAACTCCCGAAACAAACGCTCGTCATGAACTGACAGCCAATTGGCTTGAGCTGGGCCCTGTGACTCAATGCATCTGCAACTGCATTGCCTTTCCCAGGCACATAATGAATCTTGAATGTGTAGTCCCCCAGGAACTCCATCCATCTCTGTTGTCGCATGTTCAGATCCTTCTGATCCAACAAGTATTTCAGGCTCTTTTGGTCGGTATAGATATCGACCTTCACCCCATACAAGTAGTGCCTCCACGGCTTCATGGAAAATATCACGGCCGCTAACTCCAAGTCATGGACCGGATAATTCCTCTCATGCACCTTCAGCTGACGCGAGCCATAGTCTATCACACTTCCATGCTACAGTAGAACACAACCCAATCCAACTGCCCAAAGCATCGCTGTAGATCTCAAACCCTTCGGTCCCACTCGGCGAACTCAGCACAGGCGCCGTGGTCAACCGACTCTTCAACTCCTCAAAAGCTTGTGCACACTCCGGCGTCCAAACAAACTTCTGATCTTTCCTTGACAGAGTCGTGAGGGGTAACGCTATCCGCGAGAAGTTCTCCACGAAGCACCTGTAATAGCCGGCAAGCCCCAAAAAACTCCGGACTTCCACTACCGTGGAAAGCACAGGCCACTCTCGTATAGCAACAATCTTCGTCGGATCCACCGCAATTCCCTCTCCACTGACTATGTGACCAAGGAACGCTACTGAGGACAACCAAAACTCACATTTGGAGAACTTGGTGTACAGTTGATTCCTCCTCAGCGTCTCCAACACCAAATGCAGATGCTTAAACTGATCCTCCTCACTCTGCGAGTACACCAATATATTGCCGATGAAGACGATCACAAAGTGGTGTCTAGGTACTCCCTAAAACTCTTGTTCATCAAATCCATGAACACTGACGGATCATTAGTCAGCTCAAACGGCATGACCGTAAACTCATAATGTCTGTATCTCGTCCCTTTTTATCTGAAGGATTCATATCGAGCATTGGAGTACCTTCTTTGATGGAAAATGACAAACTGGATGTGTTCTTGCCGAATGGGTGTTCGATGCGCTTGGATAGAGTCTGTAGCGTAAAGATTCGTATTGGGAGTCAAGAGTTCGATTTGCAAGCGTCGTTACTACCGCTAGTGGAGTTCGACGTGATATTTGGCATGGACTGGCTCTCGGAGCAGCATGCTTATATTGGTTGTAGTCACAAGGAGGTCAAGTTGGGAACATGTTGTGAGATGACTTTTACGGGCTTGAAAGGTTCGAGCAAGACTCTGATGTCTGTTCTTCAGGTGGTTAAGGCGGTTCGTGCTGGTGCAGATCTGTTCTTTAAGCTAGTGGAGGCTTCGAAGCCTAAGCCTGATTTGGATAGCATCCCAGTGGTGTCCGAATACCCTAATGTGTTCCCTAGCGATCTCCTTGGAGCCCCACCTCAGCGGGAGATAGATTTCACCATCGAGCTAGTGCCAGGTGCGAAACATGTGTCATGCTCTCCGTATCGGCTAGCGCCTAAGGATATGGAGGAGCTAAAGGTTCAACTTCAAGAGTTGATGGAGCAGGGTTACGTGCGTCCAAGTTCGTCGCCTTGGAGCGCACCGGTCCTTTTTGTGAAGAAGAAGGACGGAAGTTTGCAGCTCTGTATTGATTATCGAGAGCTGAAAAAGTTGACGGAGAAGAACAAGTACCGATCCCAAGGATTGATGATCTTTTTGATCAGTTAGTCGGGTCATTGGTGTACTCAAAATTGGATCTTAAGTCTGGTTATTATCAGTTGAGGATTGGAGCTCCCATATCAAAGAGTGCTCTCGCCGGATTATCACAAATCAAAACAAAGCATATACAAGCAGAGGTAAGGTAACACGCGCATAACAAGTATTTAAAAATTAACTTGCTATAAATTTTAACCGTACCTGTCACCACATCCACTTGCTTGATGGCCTCCTACTGGCCAAGATTATAAACTCTAGGTTGATCCGGAGCATAGTGGGACGTGGTTGACTCCACTGCCTTGCCCTTCTCCTCATAGGTTTCTCCCGGCTTCCTCTAGGACTTTGGACATCCGCTCCAGCAGTCACGGGCAAAGTGTCCCGGCTTCCCACAATTATAGCACGTGACCGGGGTTCGACTTGTAGTTGCCCCCGAAGCACCGAAAGAAGGGGCTGGACCCGAAGTCCTGGCCTTCTTATTGAACTTTCGATATCCAGACTTCATGTTAGTCGGCACCTTGAACTCTGTCTTCTTAGCACCAGAGTCCTTCTTCGCCTACACGTTCCTTAGATGCTTCTCCAATGACCGGGTTGTACTGACCAGGGTCAAGAAGCCCTGCGTCATAGGCCCCGAGAGCAGTAGCCTTAGGTCATCCCTCAGACCTTCATAGAATTGGTTGGTCTTACGCTCCTCATCCGTGAACGTAGAGCTGGCATACCGACCCAAACGTGTAAATTCATGGAGATACTCTATAAGACCCCACCCCCCCCCCCCCCCCCCCCCCCCCCCCCCCGCTCGGAACCCAAAACACGGCACGAAGGGGGTCTTATGCCCGGAACAGCCGCCTTGCGGTAGCATTAGCACACGGGCTAACCTGTACCACAAGACGCCTATTCTGCCGGCTACAACCAATATCAATATATACATGCCAACCCAACCATAATATAAAGAGAGAGAGAGAGAGAGAAGTCAAATCCACACCAAGCATATATATCCAAATACAACAAATAAGAGAAGCTAAAACATGCTTCTACAATATCAGAGTACAGCTATAAAGTTGCCCAAACAGGCTACATCAAAATCTCACAACACTCACATCCGTAACCGATGGTATGGACGGTACCGTCACTTCAGGCCCTGTCATCCGGGCCTGGCTGTCCTGCTGCAAAGTCTACTGCTGCTCTACCTGCGGGGTGACCTCCTAAAAAGGAAGACGTAGCAACCGTTAGTCGAAAAGACTAAGTGGCTTCACATCCGCTCCCCTGGCGACTCCTCGGCACCGGGCGGAGAAAAGAGCAAGAGTACAAGTATAATAAATGGTGTAACAGGTACAAGCAAGTGGTAATGGTACAATAAGATTAATAACATTTATTCTAGCAGTTCTACATAAACAATAACAAATTATCAAGTACATGTGTCTATAGCAGGAAAGTAACTTAACTTATAAGGATGCCCATACAAGCTTATAAGTTAAGAATCGGGTTACATAAAAGTAACTCATCGCATAAGAGTGCCCATACAAACTTATACGATGAGGATCTTGTTTGTGCAATGCTATGTAATGGTATGTATGTTATGCAATGACTCACCCATGATCACACACATGCAATTGCCATGTCGACACAGACTATAGTTCCCACTATTCGAGCAGGTAGCAAACCTCTCAGGCATCAACCGTCGTGGCCAGGCAGTGACAGTAGAGCGGGCATCTCTACTACTAGGTGGGTATCCACACTACTTCACTTAGGCCTCTGTACGCCTCAATGCTAAGAACACAACAGCGGAGCCTATGCGTACTATGGCCCAGCGGGGTCTCGGGTAGATGTGCACCGAGAACACAGCCCGAACTGACCTAGTGTGACCCGGAAAGGGCCTCGAAAGAAAGCACGAGGACACAGCCCAATCGTTCACTTGGCATGGAAGGAGCCTCGGGACATGAACACCGAGGACACAGCCAACCCGCCCAAAGTCTAACTGACAACTCCCGTCGGTGTGATGATCGGCGAGCCCGTATACCTGTCACACTATCCTTAATCTAGGATTACGACATTGTGTGTCTACTCACACCGCATGCAAATTCCACATCACTGTGGTATGGAAGGGGCCTCGGCAGTAAGCACGAGGGCACAACCTAACCTTCCATCTATACCTCATCTCAACTCGAACCCAACTAGTGACGGTCAACACCGCACTTACATCCCTCCATAATACTACCCGTAGGGAGACTACGCTCTAAGTATTGGACTACTAAATTTCATTCCAAATGATTTCAACATAATATAACATAATGCGCATAAATAATAGTCTACCAATTTCTAACAAGTCACTTTGTTCAAATAAGCTTGCTGCACAATTCAGTTATATGAAATCTGATTAGTAATCTTCATCATTCATAGCACTACGGTGGTTAACATAAAATAGTTCACCAAAATCTCGAGTTAAATTTGCAACATTAATTCCACCGAATTCAAATTCATATTATATAAAAACCCAAGAATTTAAGTGCAGAATAAATCTGGACAGCAACTTCAATCGGAGATTCCCGAAGCTACAAGAAACTGGTGAAGATGTGTAACCCCTCTATGGAAAGGTATTTCCATGGGCTACAACGTTTAAGTTCAGACCAAACCCAGATTAAATAGTATCAAACTTGAAATCAGCCTTGAAGTCCGCTGCGTACAGAACAAAATTTCTGCATGCAGGATTTATCGGACGTCATGTTCGTTCAGACTTTCCCGTGGCTACAACTTCACATGAAGACGTGCAACCACTCGTTGGAAAGGTATTTTCAAGGGATTCAACTTCTATGTTTAGTGGAAAGCCCATATCTGGCCATATCACATCTGAAAATGGCCAAGAATATTACTGCGCGCAGAACGCAGATTCTGCACGCATCTTACGGAGGAATAAACGGCATCGGTTCATCTTCCTCCTCAAGTCGGTCTTCCAAAATCACCTCCAGAAATTCCTCCACCCTTATTCACCCTCATGAGGCCTTTACTCTTCACAAAGCCATCCCCCATCTTCGCATAGAAGGTTGGAGAGGTTGAAGACACCACTAGCCTTAGAGCTTAAGCCCTAGGACGGCCTCTTCCTAGAGAAATCACCATATCGCAAGTCTAGACTCTTTTGAGTCGACATCTCGCCAAGGTAACTACAGATCTAGCACCAAGGGAGAGGGGAGGAAGCTCAACTCATTTCCGGCATTTCAACTATTTCCGGCCATGGATCGTGTAACTCTTCTCGGCGGCATCTTATCCTTCACGGCAACGGCGGATCTTCTCCTCTACAACTAGATCCAGTAACTTACTTCTCTCAATAGGAGTTTCTCTCAGAAAATAGGGGATGAAATGAGCATGGAAACGGCTAGGGATTTTCATTTCCCCTTATATATGAAAATTGACACGGGTAGGGACACGCCCGTGTCCTTACCCGTGTCCTGCTTCGGGCGAAGTGTCAACGACGGTTTCAGTGTCGGTTCAACACTCGACACGGGTAGGGACACACCCGTGTCCCAACCCGTGTCCACATGACACGGCCGTGTTCCCTGACCGTGTCCTTCTCTGGATGCATCTCGACAGACTCAACTCGATACACCGACACACGCACACACGGGTAGGGATACGCCCGTGTCGCTACCCGTGTCATACACCATTGTGTCGACAGTGTGCCAACCCCACTGTGTCGACACACTGTGTCGACACCACTGCGTCGACACACTGTGCCGACACACTGCACCAGTGTGTCGACACACTATACCGACACACTGCACAAGTGTGTCGACACATTGCACCAGTGTGTCGACACACTGCACCAGTGTGTCGACACACTGTGTCGACACACTGTGTCGACACACTGCATCAGTGTGTCGACACAATCACCATTGTGTCGACCAAAGACTCGGGTGTTACAAATCCTATTCACATGTACTGCCCAGTTGTCAGCACTCCCATGAACCCCAGTCAGCTCTCCTGACTCAAAGAAATACGCACGAGGGTCCTAGTGCGATTTGGGACGTTACAAATCCTATAAACAAAATAAAAGATTTCGTCCCCGAAATCAGGCTTAGGCTATGGGGAGAACTGCATAACAAAAAATATAATATGCTTTTAAATATAATTACCTTGAGCAAACAACTCCGGATAGCATTTTTGCATCAAATCCATTGGCTCCCAGGTGTATTCCTCCTTCCCATGATTGGACCATAGCACCTTCACCAAGGGAACACTTTTACGGCGCAGCATTCTTGTCTCGTTATCTACGATCCGCACCGGCTCTAGTCACACAGACCTATCAGACGCCACAGCACCATCGGTTGTGTGGATGTAATCGGGCTGCAACAACGCCTTCCGAAGCGACGACACATAGAACACGTCGTGGAGGTTCTCTAGCTCGGACGGTAACTCCAACCGATAGGCCAACGGGCCAATCCTTTCCAATATAGTATAAGGCCCAACATACCTTGGGCTGAGCTTTTTCTCGTCATGCACACGTGACACTCCATGCATCGGTCGGATTTTCAGGAACACCTTATCACCCACTTGAAACTCCACCATCTGGTGCCTTGCATTATAATACTTCGCCTGCCGACTTTGAGCCTCCAACATGCGATCCCGTATCAGTCTAACCGCCGCATCGGTATCCTCAATATATTCAACACCCAAAGCCTTTTGGCCTTCATCTTGCACCCAAGACAAGGGGGTTCTGCACCTCCTTCCATAAAGAGCTTCTTGAGGAGCCATGCCGATACTAGCCTGGTGGCTGTTGTTGTAGGAGAATTCTACCAACGGTAAGAGTCTTTCCCACGGCTCTCCTATATACAACACACATAATCTCAGCAAATCTTCCAATATCCAGATGGTCCTTTCAGATTGCTCGCCCGTCTGAGGATGAAACGCGGTGCTGAAGGTAAGGCGCGAGCCCAGATATGCTTGTACCGCTTTCCACTCCTTAGAGGTAAACCGACCATCACGATCAGACACGATCGTCTTAGGCACGCCATGATACCGTACGAATTGCTCCACAAAGAGGCGTACTTAGACATCCATATGAGCTTCTTTCTTCATTGGGATGAACTGGGCTACTTTCGTCAGGCGATCAACTAACCCCCACACCGAATCATTTCCTGAGCGTGAGCGAGGTAACCCATGGACAAAGTCCATGGAGATATCCTCAAACTTCCACTCGGGGATGGGCAACGATTGAAGCAAACCACCAGGACTCTTGCATTCCACCTTCACACTTTGACAAGCTTCGCAATGTGTAACAAAATATCGGACATCCTTTTTCATTCCCGGCCAACACATGTTCTTCTGTAAGCCGGCGTACATCTTAGCAATGCCCGGGTGCACTGAATATTGAGAGCAATGAGCCTCTCTCAAGATATCCTCCCGGATTTTACCGTCTTTGGGAATGTAGAGCCGGCCACGAAAATAAACGAGGCCATCTTTTAGCGTATACTCATCCGTAGTACCATCTTCGATTGACTTGATTGCCGGGGCCAGGGCCGCATCCATACCTTGCTCTACTCTGATTCGGTCCCAAATATGACAAACTATGCTCATGCTTGCCAAGTACTCTGTATACTCTGCCGAAGGAGCCTTAAATATCAATGTAATATTCATCTCCTCAATCATCTGAGCCAACTCCATACTCATCAACCGAGACTCTGGGCTAGAACCTGATACCTTTCTGCTCAATGCATCGGCCACCGAGTTCGCCTTTCCGGGATGGTAGTTCATGGTGAACTGATAGTCGCATAGAAATTCTATCCATCGTCGTTGTCTCAAGTTCAACTCCTTCTGAGTATGAACGTACTTCAAGTTTTTGTGGTCTGAAAAGATTTCACAGTGGACGCCGTATAGATAGTGCCTCCAAACTTTCAAGGCGAACACCACTGCTGCAAATTCCAAATCATGAACCGGGTAATTGATTTTGTGCTTCTTCAATTGTCTTGAAGCATAGGCAATCACGTGTCTGTGCTGCATCAACTTCGCTCTCATCCCTTTATATGATGCGTCAGTGTAAACTTGAAATCCTCCCTTCCCAGACGGAAGTGCAAGGATGGGGCGGAGGTAAGTCTATCCTTCAGTTCCTTGAAGGTCGCTTCACATTGGGGTGTCCATTCAAATGGCACACCTTTCTTCGTCAATGAAGTAAGAGGAAGAGAAATCTTTGAAAATCCTTTTACGAACTTGCGGTAGTACCCGGCAAGTCCAAGGAAACTCCTCACATCGGACACCGACTTCAAGGGCGACCACTCCTTCACGGCACGCACCTTGGCCGGATCCGCCGCTAGTCCTGCTCCACTGATCACATGCCCCAAGAAAGCAACCTCTTTAAGCCAGAATTCAAACTTGCTGAACTTGGGGAACAAGGCATGCTCTTTTAATTTCTTCAATACCAAGGTCAAGTGCTCAACATGCTCCTCCTCCGTCTTTGAGTAGACCAAAATGTCGTCGATGAAAACAATGACAAAGACATCCAAATAAGGTTCAAACACCTTGTTCATCAAGCTCATGAAGGCCGAAGGGGAAATTGTGAGCCCGAATGACATTACCGTGAACTCGTACAGTCCATATCTTGAACTAAAGGCCATTTTCTGGATGTCACCTTCTTGTATTCTCAACTGATAATACCCTGAGCGCAATTCCAGCTTAGAAAACCAATGTGCTCCCACTAGTTGATCGAACAACTCGTCGATCCGAGGTAGAGGATAAGTGTTCCGCACCGTCAGCCGATTGAGTTCCCGATAGTCTATGGACAAACGCAGGGTTCCATCCTTCTTCTTCACGAACAATACAGGGGCTCCCCAGGATGACAAACTGGGGCGAACGAACCCTGACTCCACCCGTTCTTGTAGTTGAACTCTAAACTCCGCGAGTTCCTTCGGGGCCATTCGGTAAGGGGCCTTGGATACCGGCTTGGTGACCAGTACTAGATTAATCTGGAAGTCAACCTCTCTATGCGGGGGTAATCCTGGCAGTTTCTCAGGAAATACCTCGGGGAAGTACCGCACTACCCGTACGTCTTTTATATCCAATGCTAACTCCTTCAACTCGAACCAGATCATGAAGACTTCATCCCCCTTCACATGGGATTTTACTGTCTGAACTGAAGATAACAACATACGAGGTGCGAAGCTAATACCTTGGAAGATTACGTCGGAGTCTCCATGTCTCAAGTAGATTCGTTTCTCTGCACAATCAATCCTTGCAAAGTGCCAGTCCAACCGCGCCATGCCCAAAATGATGTCAAACTCCGACATTCTCAAGACCGTGGCAGGTGTATCAAAGGCCTTTCCTTTAATAAATATCTCGAACTCGCACTTAGCGGTTGAAATCATCTCCAAGCCGTCTGGTAGGCGCACTCGGCGGGCTATACCAGTAAAGTATTGTACGCCCTCCATGTCCTTAATGAAATCCTCAGACACAAAGGAGTGTGAGGCACCGGTATCGAACAGCGCATAGGCCATCTTCCCGCCAACTATCACGGTGCCTAAGTAACAATAACCAAAACTTATTGTCAGGTGTCTAGTATGTCTCAATCAACTTTAAGTTAGGCAATGAAAACATGATAATCAATTAAATCATACCTGCAATCACATCTTGGGGATTTCGTTCTTGCGCCATGTCCAGTGCGTACAATTGATCCCGGGCTGGGTCGGGGTTTACTCCTCGCAGTCCCCGTCCTCGACCACGCATATAACCACGCCCCCGCAGAGCTGCCGGAGAGAGAGCAGGAGGGACATTCCCAAACAACCGTGGGCAGAAACGTCGAATGTGTCCTGGCTGGTTGCATTCAAAACACACCAGCCCACGATGCCCTTCATGTTGCTGAATTTGTTGAGGTTGAGGCGGTGGAGGCAACGCAGACGGCTGCGGAACCGGATGCTCCACTCTAAAATCTCGGTGGAAACGTCCTCCACCTCTTTGATGTCCCCTTCCTCTCCTAAAGTCCTGCCTTCTTCTATTGCTTGGGACAGCTTCCATCACGCCCTCCGCAGGTCTCTTATCACTACTCAAGTGATCCGCCTCCAATCTCTTTGCCATGTCGATAATCTCTGCCAAACTAGTGTCCGCTATAAACAAAAGGGCCTGCCTTAGGGGATCTCGCAGCCCTTTGTAGAAACGCTTGGCGTATCCTCTATCATCCAGGTCATATGAGTCTGCGAACCTTGCGAGATGCTGGAACTCTCGCTGGTATTCCGTAACCGATTTTGATCCCTGCTTCAGTAGTAGAAACCTCTGCTCGAGCTCATCTCGAGCCGATGTAGGAATGAAGTGCTCCAAGAAGACACCCGAGAACTCGCTCCAACTTATCTCGGTATACACTCGTCCTTGGAACGTGGAGCCCATGAGTGACTTCCACCACCTCTTAGCATGTAGATCCAAGATGGACACCGCCAATGATACATCCATGTTGGCCAGGCAACGGATCCCCGCCAATAGCTCTTGCATCGTGTCAAGCCATTCCTCCGTGCGTACGGCCGACTCTGTCCCGAGGTAGGCGGGAGGGGAGAGAGCCCGAAAGGTGCTCAGCCAATTAGAGCCCGGAGCCTGTTGCTGAACCGGAGGCTGCTGCGCCATAAAGGCATCCAGGATGGCGGTGAGCGTCTGAACCTGAGTGGGTATGGAAGGGGCAGGAGTGCCCCCCATTGGCTCAGCGTGTACTGGAATCTACACGTAAAACACAAACTTATGGTCAGGTTGGCCAATCTTAAGGCCAAAGTTGGACAAACTTAATGTGAATTACAAATTGGCACACCACTGCTTCCGCTAAGTCAGTTTGTCCGCAAATTGACTAATCGAACGGCGGTGGTACCATTGTTAAATGACTTCTTTAGTTGAGGATCGTGGCAAACTGATACCATTTGTATTACCCCCCCCCCCCCCCTCCCGGATCCTAAAATACGGCACGAAGGGGGTCATATGCCCGGAACAGCCGCCTTGCGGTAGCATTAGCACACGGGCTAACCTGTACCATAAGATGCATATTCCGTCGGCTACAACTAATATCAATATATACATGCCAACCCAACCATAATATAAAGAGAGAGAGAGAGAGAGAGAAGTCAAATCCACACCAAGCATATATGTCCAAATACATCAAATAAGAGAAGCTAAAACATGCTTCTATAATATCAGAGTACAGCTATAAAGTTGCCCAAACGGGCTACATCAGAATCTCACAACACTCACATCCATAACCAACGGTAAAGACGGTACCGTCACTTCAGGCCCTGTCGTCCTGGCCTGGTTGTCCTGCTGCAAAGTCTGCGGCTGCTCTACCTGCGGGGTGACCTCCTAAAAAGAAAGATGTAGCAACCGTTAGTCGAAAAGACTAAGTGGCTTCACATCCGCTCCCCCGGAGACTCCTCGGCACCGGGCGGAGAAAAGAGCAAGAGTACAAGTATAATAAATGGTGTAACAGGTACAAGAAGGTGGTAATGGTACAATAAGATTAATAGCATTTATTCTAGCAGTACTACATAAACAATAACAAACTATCAAGTATGTGTGTCTACAGCAGGAAAGTAACTTAACTTATAAGGATGTCCATACAAGCTTATAGGTTAAGGATCGGGTTACATAAAAGTAACTCATCGCATAAGAGTGCCCATACAAACTTATAAGATGAGGATCTTATTTATGCAATGTTATGTAATGGTATGTATGTTATGCAATGACTCACCCATAATCACACACATGCAATTGCCATGTCGACACAGACTATAGTTCCCACTATTCAAGCAGGTAGCTAACCTCTCATGCAACCGCCATGGCCAGGCGGTGACAGTAAAGCGGGCATCTCTACTACTAGGCGGGTATCCACACTACTTCACCTAGGCCTCCGTACGCCTCAACGCTAAGAACACAACATAGGAGACCATGCATACTATGGCCTAGCGAGGTCTCGGGTAGATGTGGCACCGAGAACATAGCCCGAACTGGCCTGGTGAGACCCAGAAGGGGCCTCAGAAGAAAGCACGAGTACACAGCCCAATCGTTCACTTGGCACGGAAGGGGCCTCGGGACGTGAAAACCGAGGACACAGCCCATCCGCCCAAAGTCTAACTGTCATCTCCCGTCGGTGTGACGATCGGCGGGCCCGTAGACCTGCCACACTATCCTTAATCCAGGATTACGACACCGTGTGTCGACTCACACCGCATGCAAATTCCACATCACTTTGGTATGGAAGGGGCCTCAGAAGTAAGCACGAGGACACAGCCCAACCATCCATCTATACCTCATCTCAACTCGAACCCAACTAGTGACGGTCAACACCGCACTTACATCCCTCCACAATACTACCCGTAGGGAGACTACGCTATAAGTATTGGACTACTAAATTTCATTCCAAATGATTTCAACATAATATAACATAATGCGCATAAATAATAGTCTACCAATTTCTAACAAGTCACTTTGTTCAAATAAGCTTGCTGCACAATTCAGTTATATGAAATCTGATTAGTAATCTTCATCATTCATAGCACTACGGTGGTTAACATAAAATAGTTCACCAAAATCTCGAGTTAAATTTGCAACATTAATTCCACCGAATTCAAATTCATATTATATAAAAACCCAGAATTTAAGTGCAGAATAAATCTGGACAGCAATTTCAATCGGAGATTCCCGAAGCTACAGGAAACCGATGAAGATGTGTAACCCCTCTATGGAATGGTATTTCCATGGGCTACAACTTTTACGTTCAGACCACAACCCAGATTCAACAGTATCAAACTTGAAATCAGCCTTGAAGTCCGCTGCGTACAGAACACAATTTCTGCGTGCAGGATTTATCGGACGTCATGTTCGTTCAGACTTTCCCGTGGCTACAACTTCGCATGAAGACGTGCAACCACTCGTTGGAAAGGTATTTTCAAGGGCTTCAACTTCCTTGTTTAGTGGAAAGCCCAGATCTGGCCATATCACATCTGAAAATGGCCAAGAATATTACTGCGCGCAGAACACAGATTCTGCACGCATCTTACGGAGGAATAAACGGCATCGGTTCATCTTCATCCGCAAGTCGGTCTTCCAAAATCACCTCCAGAAATTCCTCCACCCTTATTTACCCTCATGAGGCCTTTAATCTTCACGAAGCCATCCCCCGTCTTCGCATAGAAGGTTGGAGAGGTTGAAGACACGACTAGCCTTAAATCTCAAGCCCTAGGACGGCCTTTCCTAGAGAAATCACCATCTCGCAAGTCTAGACTCTTTTGAGTAGACGTCTCTCCTAGGTAACTACAGATTTAACACCAAGGGAGAGGGGAGGAAGCTCACCTCATTTCCGGCGTTTCCACTATTTCCGGTCATGGATCGTGTAACTCTTCTCGGCGGTATATTCTCCTTCACGGCGACGACGGATCTTTTCCTCTACAAGTAGATCCAGCAACTTCCTTCTTTCAACAGGAGTTTCTCTTATAAAATAGGGGATGAAATGAGCATGGAAACAGCTAGGGTTTTCATTTCCCCTTTTATATGAAAATTGACACGGGTAGGGACACGCCTGTGTCTTTACCCGTGTCCTGCTTCGGGCGAAGCGTCAATGATGGTTTCAGTGTCGGTTCAACACTCGACACGGGTAGGGTGTAACACCCCCTATCCGTCGCATAGCATATAGCAGTAGGTCCGGTCGGGGCCCGACGCCATATACTATAGACAGACCGGGTGGTTACTTATGGAAACCATCCAACCAATCTCAACATCCTACACAGAGCATTCTAGCGGAAGCAGTTTATAAAAGTTGTAACAAAGAACCCAGCATTAAAGCATGAATGTCCACTAATACAAAATAGGAATGTTACACAAAATACCCAAACTAAGCCTTAAGGCCTTACAAAATGTTTCACTTCAAATTACATGTTTTACAAACCACGGCACGCAGGCCGGTCACACATGAATAAAGCAGTAAACACTTCCAATTAGGCCTTCAAGGGCCGGCTTCGCATTCGGGCTTTAGCCCGCTATTGACCGCTTGGTCCAGCAGCACCTGCAAGCAACAAACCACCGCACGGTGGCAAAACAAGGCAACGGTCAGCAATGCTGACCAAATTATAACGATCCCGCCCCCAACTCGGGGCGGCGATGCTCCTTCCCTGCATTTCATTAGCATAAGCGAGCAATATACATAAAAATCCATTTCATCACACACGTTGGCTCGCACGGCCACACGCCCCGTGCACTCAGGGCACATTCTCGGTGAACAGGTCGATGTCACGTCAAATAAAGTCATCAACATTCCGGACTCACCACCGCCACTTTGACGGCCAAACCTATGAGCAATTTGTCTTCTTGGCCTGGGTCACGACAATTTAAGTCATCAACCGCCAAAGACCCTAATCTATGCCAACGGCAAGTGCCACGTGCCTTTAGGTCTCTTTAACCGAATGACATAGAGCGGGTACGTATCCATCTAACCCGTGCTCACATCGCAACGGCAATTTAAGCCATCTGCGTGGGTCAAACTTCCACCGAGTCCCGTTTCCATCACAATTCACATAACCCAGTTATGTTCAAGTTGGCTCTCAGGCCACCAAGTTGGCAAGATCTCGTATCCGCCCAGTTTTCCGGGTGCACCTTTGGGTTAGTCCCCAAGTCTCCCTGCTGCAATCTACCGCATAGAAAACCCGAAAAACAATCCATAGCACGGAGTCTTCTCAGGCATTTATGCAATGCAACATCACCGATCCAGACCAACATGTCTGGGTAGGCTTCACACATCATGCCTATGTCCGTTCTCGCTTACGGACTCTAAACAACGGGGACTTCACATATCTACCCGAAGGAACGCCTCCAACTCTCCGCAAACTCGCGAGAGCGGGCCTAATATGCAATGAAAGAGAGCTACTCATGCTCAAGATGAGGATCGTTACCCTAGCGTTCCTCTTTGGCGCCATTGAAAAGTAAACGGATGAAAAGCACCGCACTAGCTTTGCCTCCGTGGATCCGGAGTCGGCTTGCGATTCGGAGCTTCGAAGCTCCTCCAATGGCCGGATCTAGCTCCTTCTTCCTTCCTTGGCTCTCTACTTTCTCTAAGGTTTTAGAAAGCTAACCACTCATGAAAAGTGAGGGTTTCTAAGTCCAATCCCGGGTATATCCCTTCAGGAACAACCCCCAGCCATTGGATCTCAAAATAAGGAAACGAACGGCTTTGATTCGGGACTGAAATGCCCAATCTGGACTGAACACGGCCTGGCACACGCCCGTGTCCAGGGCCGTGTGCCTCATTCGCCGTCAAAATCGGCTCGACTGGAACCTCACACGGGTATCGAACACGCCCGTGTTCGAGCTGACACGCCCGTATTCCACCTGACAAGGCCGTGTGGCCGGCCGTGTACCCCCATCATTTTTCCCCGAAAACAACCCGAGCACTCCACGGGTTCTAGGACACGCCCGTGTCCCTACCCTTATCACCCCAACACGCCTGGACCCCAGGCCGTGTACACGGTCTCGACACTCGACACTTCGTCGAGCGAAGATCGTCGACCTGATGACACGGCCTGGGACACGCCCGTGTCCTAGGCCGTGTGCCTTGTCTCGACACCATGTCGAGACCAAAGTGTCGACTTCCCGGGACGAGTGTCGACACGGGTTGACACGCCCTGCGACACGCCCGTGTCGCAGGCCGTGTGCCATGTCGCGACACTTCATCGAAGCAGAGTGTCGACTTCGCGGCTAAGTGTCGACACGGGTCGACACGCCCTGCGACACCCCCATGTCGCAGGCCGTGTGCCCAGTCTCGACACATTGTCGACACCAAATTGTCGACTTCCCGGCTCAGTGTCGACACAGGCTTGACACGCCCTGGGACACGCCCGTGTCCCAGGCCGTGTGCCTGCAGCCAGAACCCAAACTGACCCAAAACGTCCCCCTTCGCTCCTTTGAGTTTCGGGGCGTTACAACTCTCCCCCTCTTAAAAGAATTTCGTCCACGAAATTACATAAAGGAAAGACATGTACAAAACCAAAATTTGTACCTGAGCGGAACAACTCCGGATACTCGTCAAGCATAGTCTGCTCTCGCTCCCATGAGAGCTCCTCACGACCGCAATTGTCCAACCGGACCTTGACCATCCTGATCTCTTTATTGCGTAGCCGCTTGACCTCCGAGTCCTCAATCCGCACGGGCTTAACCTTTGTCGTTAGCCCACTATCCACCGGCACTTGATCAACCGCGATCACTTGCGTAGGCTCTTGCACCGCCTTCCGAAGTACCGAAATGTGGAATACATCATGTAAACCACTAAGCTCCACTGAAAGCTTCAACCGATAGGCCGCTTCACCAACTCGCTCCAGAACCTCAAACGGTCCAAGGTACCTCGGGCTTAGCTTTTTCAATCGCCGCACCCGCGAGACACCCTTGAACGGCTTGATCTTTAAGTATGCATAATCGCCCACAGCGAACACCACATTCCTGTGCTTGGCATTATAGTACTTTGCTTGCCGGTCCTGAGCGATAAGCAACCTCTCCCGAATGGTTCTCACCAAAGAAGTAGCATCCTCCACTTCCGATCGCTTATACAACTTTGACTCACCCATTTCTAACCAAGACAACGGCGTGCGACATTTTCTACCATATAGGGCCTCGAAGGGCGCCATTTGAATACTCGCTTGGTAGCTGTTGTTGTATGCGAACTCCACCAAATAAAGGTGGTCTTCCCATTGCTTTCCAAAATCCAAGACACACATGTGAAGCATGTCTTCCATGGTTCTATTGACCCTCTCGGTTTGCCCATCCGTTTGCGGATGGAAGGCTGTGCTGAATTTCAACTTTGTTCCCAACATTTGTTGCACTAGCCTCCAATCATTGGACGTGAACCGCCCATCTCGGTCACTCACGATGTTGCGGGGCACACCATGAAGCCGTACTATGTTATCCACATAAAGCTTTGCCAGCTTCTCCACCGGATCATCCTTCCTATGCGGAATAAAATGCGACACCTTCGTTAATCGATCAACAACCACCCAAATGGCATCGTTCCCCTTTTGCGACCTTGGCAAACCGTGCACAAAGTCCATAGAGATGTCGTCAAATTTCCACTCCGGAATAGGCAAGGACTTAAGAAATCCTCCCGGGTTTTGGCACTCCGCCTTTACCAAGGCGCAAGTTTGGCACTTTGCTACGTATAGCGCCACATCCTTCTTCAAACCCGGCCACCAAAACAGTTTCTTCACATCACGGTACATCTTTGTGCTCCCCGGGTGAATCGAGTACTTGGTATGGTGTGCCTCGTACAACAACTCCACCCGTAAATTGCCCACACTTGGGACGCACAGACGACCGTCTTTCCAAAGTAATCCGTCCTCCACGACGAATTGGGAATTTGACCCATCCAGAGCCTCTACCATGAACTGCTTCATATGAGCATCCATATCCAAAGCCTGCCGAATACGATCAGCCAGGTCATATTGGACTTCAGTCCAATTCAGAACTGCTTCAGTTCTTGATTGCCTATCCACACAAACAATCTCCAACGCCTCCAACTCTCGCACCAACCGCTCATCATGCACCGATAGCCAATTGGCTTGAGCTGGGGCTCGGCGACTCAGCGCGTCCGCAACTGCATTCCCTTTGTCAGGCACGTAGTGGATCTTGAATGTATAGTCCCCCAGGAACTCCATCCATCTACGCTGCCGCATATTCAGATCTTTCTGATCAATAAGATACTTCAGGCTCTTGTGATCGGTGTAGATATCAATCTTCACACCGTACAAATAGTGTCTCCATAGCTTCAAGGCAAAAATCACGGCTGCTAACTCCAAGTCATGGACCGGATAATTCCTCTCATGCACTTTTAGCTGTCTCGAGCCATAAGCTATTACACTTCCATGTTGCAGTAGCACGCAACCCAAACCGCTGCCCGAAGCATCACTGTAAATCTCATAGCCTTCGGTCCCACATGGCGAACTCAGCACAGGCGCCGTGGTCAACCGACACTTCAACTCCTCAAAAGCTCGTGCGCACTCCGGCGTCCAAACGAACTTATGCTCCTTCCTCGTCAAAGTAGTGAGAGGCAAAGCTATCCGCGAGAAGTTCTCTACGAAGCGCCTATAATAGCCGGCAAGCCCCAGAAAACTCCGGACTTACGCTACCGTAACAAGCTCAGGCCACTCCCGTATCGTAACGATCTTCGCCGGATCCACAGCAATACCCTCTCCACTCACTATATGCCCGAGGAACGCCACTGAGGATAGCCAAAACTCGCACTTCGAGAACTTGGCATACAACTGATTTCTCCTTAGCGTCTCCAACACCAAATGAAGATGCTTGAAGTGATCTTCCTCACTTTGCGAGTACACCAAAATATCGTCGATGAAGACCATCACGAAATGGTCCAAGTACTCCCTGAAAGTCCTGTTCATCAGATCCATGAACACTGACGGCGCATTAGTCAGCCCAAACGGCATGACCGTAAACTCATAATGCCCGTATCTCGTACTAAACGCTGTCTTCGGGATATCACTCTCCCTTATTCACAGCTAATAGTACCCAGCCTTGAGATCCAACTTCGAGTACACCGTCGACCCGACTAACTGATCAAAAAGATCATCAATCCGAGGGATCGGGTACTTGTTCTTCTCCGTCAGCTTGTTTTGTAACATCCCGCCTTTTATTGGGCCACCAGAGCCTTAGTGGGCCCAATAAAAGTGGCCCGAACCCTACCCATGACCCGGTGGGAAATAACCCTAAGCGGGAAATAGAGCTAGAGAACTCTGAATTGAGTTCTGTCAGTTCCTGTGGCCTCGTATAGTCAATACGAGCGCATCGGAACTCGTTCAGTTGGACTCCGAGGTCTAACGACAATTTTACACATTTCGACCATTTTAGCGCGCTGCGACGCGCAAATTTCGGACTTTCGTCAAACGGACTCCGATTCAACCCCAGTCAGTGGCGTTAGACTCGTGTGGTCAATACGAAGTCAACGGAAGTCGTCCCGGTCAATTTCGATGACGATTGGTCAACCCGTGGTCAAATCAAGCGTAGTTGTGCACCGAAAAGCGTGCGCACACCGATTATGACACGACACCCAAACTTTGACCCGACCTCGACGACTTGGACCCACTTTGACTTTTACCAGCAAGGGGGACCCACCATATGGTTGACTTGGTCAAACCCTCCTAAAATCTATTTTTTTGGATTTTCTCCAAGTGAGGGTCCAACCTTCTCTCCAAAAGAGGATGACACATACTTCCCCTCACTCTCCTTGGGCCCCCCAACCAGAAAGCCCCCATACCACTACAAGTGGAGGACCACCCATTTCTTTTCTCTCCCTCTCTCTTTCTTTCCCACCTAAAGGCCCAAGCCCACAAAGGGGCCTCATCCATTTTCCCCACATGGGGGAAAATGAGAGACTTCCAGCTGTCATTAGACAGCTGGAGGGTGGGGATTAATCCCTCCCTAAGGAGGGATTATTCCCACACCACCCAAAGGGAGGGAACTCTCCCTCCCCAATCCTATAAAAGGACCCCACCCCCTCTCTTTCCCTCACAGCTCTCAGAGCATTCCCCGCCCCCTTCTCCCCCCTCTGCCGGAGCTCAGGTGGCCGGAAAAAGCCAAGCCGGAGCTCCTCCTCCCCTCCTCCACCACCTTGAGCCATGTCCGACCAAGCCGGAACCTCCTGAGCCCACCAAACTCAGGTGGAAGCCTTCTCCCTCCTCCTTCTCCATTTTGGACGTCTTGCATGGCGCTCCCGGCGGCCGGAGCGCCGCCGCCGTCACCCCCTCCCCTCCCGTCCATTTTTAAAAAAAAATGCTCCGGCGGCGTCCGGCGGCGGCAGGCCGCCGGACCACCGCCGGAGGGAGCGCCCACCACCGGCGGGTTGGCCGGTGGTGAAGCCACGGCCGGCCGGCGGCCGGCCGGCGGCGGAGGAGCCCCGTAAGGGCTCCAGGAAATTACAGCAGCGGGGTGGGGGGGAGATGAACAGGAAAAAAAAAATTTTTATATATATATAATATTATATTATATATATTATATATAATATTTATAATAAATATTATAATATTATAATGGGTTGATATTTTTATGGGGCTAAAATAGGCTCCTAGGAATAAAGTGTTGAACATGAAAAATGTCCCCTTTGTTAAGGGCTTCCTCCACAAAACTTTTGAGAATTTTTGGTGTTGATTTGGTATTTTTAAAAGCCCAATTAAACTTTATTTGGCCAAATTAAAGGGCCAAAACTCTTTGAAAAATTATGAAAATTTTTCTATGCTCATTTTATATCCATATAAGGGTTGTATCAAACTTTGAGCTCATGGGGATAAGTTTTGATATTTTTCCCAAAATATGGAAGCCTAGGACCGCGCTCGATATTATTACGCTCGTTTTCTTCGAAAATGAAAATTGGAGCGCGCGACTATCCTCTCTAATTTGAATAAGTTTCATATCGACGAGAGTGGCTGAGGTAAGTGATCAAGCTCCGGGTGTTCCGAGATTTCGCGAAACCGTCGAGCGCCTCGACTCTCGAGTGAAAAGGGCACGCTCGAAAGATGAGAGCACGGGTGGTGAGTTATGAATTATTCTTGACGAATAATGAAAGTATAACTCCTGATAAGCCCCAATCCGATTAAGCCGTGGTTAATAAGGCGCAACCAACTCATAATCGGATCTTAATAAAGGTGTAACCCAAGGAAACCTTATTAAAAACTGGGATGGAACTGAAAAATCTCTCCTGAGAACGGAGATGGAACTGAAGCCTCCTGTATGGAGTGATTGGACTACTAACCATTTTCTTTATGATTATTCCAGTTTTGCACTGGTCCAGTTCCTTTATTCTTTTCAGTTCAGTACTTTCAATTCAGTACTACTCCAGTCTCGTACTGGTCAAGATTATTTCATTACTTTCATTTCAGTACTACTCCAGTCTCGTACTGGTCAAGCTTATTTCAATACTACTCCAGTCTTGTACTGGTCACATTTCTTTCCAGCACTTTAAATAAGCAGCATAACCACCGCACTTGATCTTATAGCAATTTACTTTTAAATTCCCGGGTCCTGCTCTGACGAGCAGTTGTTGTTTAGGTTGTGCCTTAGTTGGAGATAACAGGAGTTGAGGTAGTCCTCCAGGTCTACCCCAAAATAAAGTGCTCCCACGCTCCTTGTCGAAAGTAGAGCAAAGTGCCGATGCCCGAAGTGTAAGCCTAGTAAGGCAGGCCGTCGTAGACCCGATGTTATATTGTTTGCAATTGTTTGATTGATTGTAAATTACTTGCGGTGAAATGGTGGCGGGTCAGTCCCTTCCGCAGACCGTTCGTACCGGTGCGGCAAGGTTGACGACTCAAGGCGACAGGGAGATGAGTACCACGGGTGACCGGCCGTTATATTCCCCGTCGGGTTTTCCTCCGCTGGTCGGCCAAAATGATTCGCCGGATGTCGCTCACATCCAAGAGTACACAAGGTTGTACGTGAGGGCCTGGGGTTGTGCGGTACGATCACCCCCAGAAGTGGCAGGACTGGCCACTATCACCGACGGCCACATCTGTGAGGCCCGCGGGGCTCGCTACCCTGCTGGAACAGAAGCGGTCCAAACTATGTCGACATAGGGTTTGTGTGCGCGACTATGAATGCCTGCGGTTTGTGTGCGCGGCTATGAATGCCTGCGGTTTGTGTGCGCGGCTATGAATGCCTGCGGTTTGTGTGCGCGGCTATGAATGCCTGCGGTTTGTGTGCGCGGCTGTGAATGCCTGCGATAGAATTCAAGATATGAAAACCTGTTGTGCTGATGAGCTAGTAGAGCCTTGTTATAACCGTTTTATGTTATTGCTGCTTTTTCCGGTTATACTGCACTCTTTTATAATTGCTCCTAGTTGTTCATATATGAAATGTTGTGATAACCCTCTCTTGCTTCGGCTATTTACTTTTGTTGGGTGAGTGCGTGCTCGTCCCCAGGATGTGGATCCGGGGAGGAGATTTGTTTCCACTTAGCTCTGTGAATAACGGTTATTTGATTAACCATTCACAGGAGATGGAGCACCGTAGTGACCCGCTGCCGCAGGAGATTACGCCAGCAGCTAGGTCTACTCGAGCAGATGCACCCCCGCCGTCTCCGGTGTTTAGAGACGTGAGTACCGCCGAGCAGTTTAGAAGAGAGAGTGTGTGAGAGACTTATGTAGTACATGTATAGCCCACGGGCTTTTATAAACGCATAAGGCTTCGGCCCTAGAACCTCTGTATTAATATGATATGTTATATATATATGTAGTGGTTTCCTGTTAATGCTTCCGCTATATTCTGATGGGTTGTGAATGTTATGATTCGAACCACTCAAGACGGCAATCTAGTGCTTGAATAGGGTGGATTGTTTCCCCTATGAGCCCTGGGTGGACGTCTTGGGCCAGTAGTACCCCTCCGGCCTGACCCGGGCAAAAGGTTGGGGGGGGTCCTACATGTTTAGCTCCCGATAATCAATACATAGCCTCAAGCTTTCATCCTTCTTCTTAACAAAGAGGACCGGTGCGATCCAAGGCGAAGAACTCGGGTGCACATACCCTTGCTCCAACAACTCTTGCAGTTGAACTTTCAGCTCCACCATTTCCTTAGGCGCTAGCAGATACGGAGATCGTGACACAGGCTTTGCACCTGGCACTAGCTCAATCGTAAAATTTATCTCCCGCTGAGGCGGGGCTCCAGGAAGATCCGCGGGGAACACATCAGGGTATTCTGATACCATTGTATTACGCGGGCTTCGGCTTTGCAACCTCCACTAGTGTAAAGAACAGTTCTGCTCCGGCACGAACCGCCTTCACCACCTGAAGAGCAGACATCAACGTCTTGCTCGACCCCTTTAAGCCCGTAAAAGTCATCTCACGACTTGCTCCCAGCTTGACTTCCTTGCTACCGCAATCTATATGGGCCTGCTGCTCCGAGAGCCAGTCCATGCCAAATATGACGTCGAACTCCACCAACGGAAGTAAGGACGCCCGCAGGTCGAACTCCTGCTCCCCAATATGAATCTTAACATCGCAGATCCTATCCGCTCGCATCGAACACCCATTGGGCAACAACACATCCAACTTATCCTTCGCCATCGAAGAAGGGACTCCGATGCGTGATATAAATCCTTCAAACAAGAAGGAGTGTGAAGCTCCCGTATCGAAGAGTGCTCGTGCCGGATTTTCACAAATCAATACAAATCCTAAACAGGCAGTGGTAAGGTAACATGTGCATAACAAGTATTTAAAGAAATTGACTTGCTATAAATTAAACCGTACCTGTCACCACATCAGCCTGTTTGATGGCCTCCTGTTGGCCAAGATTGTAGACCCTTGGTTGGGCCGGAGCATAATGGGATTCGGTCGACTCCACCGCCTTTCCCTTTTCTTCATAAGTAGCTCCCGGCCTTCTCTCGGACTTAGGACGTCCGCTCCAACAATCACGGGCAAAATGCCCCGTCTTGCCACAAGTAAAACACGCACCCGGGGTCCGACCTGTAGTCGCCCCAGAAGCGCCAGAAGGAGCTGGACCCGAAGTCCTATGCTTCTTGAAAGACCTCCGATAGCCGGACTTTGAAGTAGTCGGCACATTAAATTAAGATTTCCTATCACCCAAGCTTTTCTTTGCTTGCACATTCTTCATGTCCTTCTCCAAGGACCGGGCAGTATTGACCAAGGTCAATAAACCCTGCGTCATCGGCCCCGAAAGTAGTAATCTCAACTCATCCCTCAGGCCTTCATAGAAGCGATTAGTCTTGCGCTCCTCATCCATGATGGTGGAGCTAGCATATCGACTCAAACGGGTAAACTCGTGGAGATATTCATCCACGCTCTTCTCACCCTGAACCAACTTCAGAAATTCGTTCTCCATCGAAATCCTCTGAGTAGAAGGGAGGTATCTTGCTAGGAACAATCCCGAGAACTCTTCCATCGGAACGTCTATAAGTTGTCTACCTCTCAAATGATGCAGCTCCAATCCTTCCCACCACATCCTCGCTTCACTGTCCAGAAGGAACGTAGCGATGGTGGTCATTTGCCACTCCTCCGTCTCCGTTGCTGTCATGACTCTCTTCACCCTCGAGAGCCAGTCTTCAGCCTGAGATGGGGTTCCAAACCCCGAGAATAACGGAGGGTTAAATCTCATAACATGCTTAAGCTGCCTCTCAGTTGCCCTCCTTGGCACCACCGGTTCCACAACCACTTGCTCCACTCTCCTCGTCTCAGCCTCTTGAAGAGGTTCTTGCTCCATCGCAGGAGCGGGCTGCTGCGTTTGCCTTGCAGGCTGCGCATTTATCACGGCCAACACCGCTTCAGCCACCAATCGTATGTTCTCAGCCGACAGAGGTGTTGCGAGAGCAACTTCCGGTGCACTACTAGCCTCAGAAACTCGACGTTCTGACGGCCCAACACCACTTCTGGTTACCTATAGTGGTACAAAATACCGTTAAGCGACCAAATAAAATTGCAAACAGCAATTATAGGAACACGCAGGTTCCTCAAACACGAGTATTTTCATTCCTAAGTGGACATTCATGGGTTCTTTTACCATTATAACGATGACGCGCACAATGTGCTCACCATCCCTTAAAAAGAATTCGCCCACGAATTCAGTTTAAGGCCAACCAAAACCAGTAGTCTGATACCAAATTGTAACACCCCCTATCCGTCGCATAGCATATAGCAGTAGGTCCGGCCGGGGCCCGACGCCATATACTACAGACAGACCGGGTGGTTACTTATGGAAACCATCCAACCAATCTCAACGTCCTACACAGAGCAGTCTAGCGGAAGCAGTTTATAAAAGTTGTAACAAAGAACCCAGCATTAAAGCATGAATGTCCACTAATACAAAATAGGAATGTTACACAAAATACCCAAACTAAGCCTCAAGGCCTTACAAAATGTTTCACTTCAAATTACATGTTTTACAAACCACGGCACGCAGGCCGGTCACACATGAATAAAGCAGTAAACAATTCCAATTAGGCCTTCAAGGGCCGGCTTCGCATTCGGGCTTTAGCCCGCTATTGACCGCTTGGTCCAGCAGCACCTGCAAGTAACAAACCACCGCACGGTGGCAAAACATGGCAACGGTCAGCAATGCTGACCAAATTATAACGATCCCGCCCCCAACTCGGGGCGGCGATGCTCCTTCCCTGCATTTCATTAGCATAAGCGAGCAATATACATAAAAAGCCATTTCATCACAGGCGATGGCTCGCACGGCCACACGCCCCGTGCACTCAGGGCACATTCTCGGTGAACCGGTCGATGTCACGTCAAATAAAGTCATCAACATTCTGAACTCACCACCGCCACTTTGACGGCCAAACCTATGAGCAATTTGTCTTCTTGGCCTGGGTCACGACAATTTAAGTCATCAACCGCCAAAGACCCTAATCTATGCCAACGGCAAGTGCCACGTGCCTTTAGGTCTCTTTAACCGAACGACATAGAGCGGGTACGGTTCCATCTAACCCGTGTTCACATCGCAACGGCAATTTAAGCCATCTGCGCGGGTCAAACTTCCACCGAGTCCCGTTTCCATCACAATTCACATAACCCAGTTATGTTCAAGTTGGCTCTCAGGCCACAAAGTTGGCAAGATCTCGTATCCGCCCAGTTTTCCGGGTGCACCTTTGGGTTAGTCCCCAAGGCTCCCTGCTGCAATCTACCGCGTAGAAAATGAAAGAAAACTGTTGTCGACCTAAATCACCTAGAGGGGGGTGAATAGGTGGTTTGTGCGACTTTTGCGGAATAAAAATTAATTAGAGCGCAGCACAGAAATATCTACCAATATCACAGACGACACAAGATGTATAGTGGTTCCCCAACCTTGGGTACATTCACTTTCCCTCACCGATCTAGCAATCAACTAGACTCGGCGAGTCCACTATCTCGGATCAAAGATCGATCCTACCCTCGGAACAAAGTTCCTATAAACTCGATCCAAACAAAACGGATCTACACCTCGGAAGATGGCACTTCCTACAAACTCGGAGTGAAAAACTCCTACATTCGGAGAAGATTTCTCCTTCAAGATTAATAAAGAGTTTACAAGAACACAAACAGTAAATCACCCAGATCTGAAGGAAATGGCCAGGATCTTCTTCTTTTCAACTTTGTAGCTTTTCCAGAAATCGGTGAAGAAGGTCTCGGCCTCGATCTGGATCTACTTCCTTTTACAGAAATCGAGAGAGAATGTGATCAGTGAAGTCGATCTCGATCTATAGCTTTTCTTCATAAAAATAATCCTCTGAAAGTAGAAGCTTTGGCCGGAGAAGAAGGCGGCGGCGGCTTCCGTTTCGTGAAAGTCAGAGAGGAGGCGGCGAAGAATATTTCTCGAAAAAGAGATTACAAGAAAGCTTTGAGAAAAACTTAGGGTTTGTCATTTTCTGATAGGACCTTTTATAGGAGAGACTAACGGTCATAATCTGTCATAATGATGTACACGTGGACCAATCATGTCGCGTGATTTGAAAAATCCCGTCAGAAAAATGACTTAGAAAATTTTCGGAAATATATGGCCAACTACACGAGTAAGTCAATAACTACTCGAGTAGTTCAATAGCTACTCGAGTATATGATGGGAAACATACTCGGGTAAGTATAAACAGACTACTCGAGTATATAGAGATCAACTACTCGAGTATATAGACAGAACTACTCGAGTATACTAAGAGACCTACTCGAGTATATAGAGGATCTACTCGAGTATTGGAAGAGCTACTCGAGTATATTACATAACCTACTCGAGTACATGAATTACTACTCGAGTGGAATACTTAGAAAAATTCTGAAGAGGTCTGCTGGCAACTACTCGAGTGGTTGAACTAAACTACTCGAGAGGAAGTAATTTACTCGAGTAGGTGAAGGTTCTACTCGAGTAAAAGACTTAGAAAAAAATCCTGGAGTAGGGAAATAGCAAGGTACACGGGTGACACAAGATCTACTCGAGTAGGTAAAATGAACTACTCGAGTATGTATCTATCTACTCGAGTATGTGAGTATACTTACTCGAGTATATGACTTAGAGAAATTTAGATGAGAAAACCCTTATGGCACTCGGGTATAAAGAGTGATCTACTCGAGTATATAAGCATGCTACTCGAGTATATGACTTGGTCTACTCGAGTAGGTGACTTAGCTACTCGAGTATATGACTATGTCTACTCGAGTACAAGATTCCTTTACTCGAGTAACTTATACCCAGACTGAAAGGGGAAACTAGATCTGATATACTCTAAAGGGGGGTGAATAGAGTATATGGTGCTTTTTAAAATACAAAGAAAAACTTTTGCAAAGCTTTACAACAATTGTTGTAATGAGTGTAAGCAGGGAAGCAGAAGTAAAACTAATCACAAAACTAAGCTATGCAGAAATTAAACACAAGAAAATCTAGGCCAGAAACAAAAAGAAAACATGCAGAACCAGATGACACAAGGAAATATAGTGGTTCCCCAACTTGGGTACATCCACTCTTCTACCACCCTAGGTAGGAATCCACTGCAGGATGAGTTGATCAGGTGTCCTGGGCACCAATGAGCTTTTGATAAGGTGCTCAAAAACCAAATCAGATTTTTTGATCAGGTGTCTTGCCACCAATGAGCTTTTGACAAGGTGCTCAAAAACCAGATTCAAACTTTTGAAGGGAGTTTGAAAAACCCTTTACAGAGAGGGGATTGAGAGAGTTATGGCAGTCTTCTCTTTTCTCAATCAACTGAGAAGACTAAGTGGATTGATTTCAAAGCTCCCCCTGAGTCCTTGATCTTCAGGAAGATGAGCTTTGCTGAGGGTGATAGGCCTTCAAAGATAGATCTCCAGCAAAAGATGATTTCAGCAAGCTGAAATGTTGAGTGTCTGGAGTCTTGAAATGATGTTGGCCTTGAACACTTTGAAAGCTGAAGAGATCTGAAGAATGTTTGAAAGCTTGATCTCTTCTTGATGAGTGTTCTTCTGAATTCTTGCTGACAGAATATTTTTCAGAGTCTCTGTATATTGAGAGGTGTCCTATTCTTCTCAATCTCCTTCTGTTCTTGTCTATTCTCTGTCTTTATTCAAAAACATTCTATCTTTTATTCTCTGAGTCTGAATAGAATATTACTCTGTCAAAGATAGCCGTTGGTCTGCATTGATTACAGCCTTAATTGCATAATCTGTTCTGAAGGAAAGTCCACTGAATTGTTCCTTGAAAAATTCCTTGAAACTTGCTCCAGAAGTAAATAAAAATGGCTGGCAGATCTTCTGAATTAAATGCAGAATAACTTCTATCTGATTTGAATTTGAATTCTGAAAGATAACTGAAATCGTAGAACTAAGCTCTGCTATCATCGAGCTGAGCTCAGCGAACTGGAAAATGCAAGCAGCAAAGAAATCGTTGATCTGAGCTCAAGGATCGTCGAACTGAGCTCAGAGATAACGGTCCAGTGCAGAGTCAAAATCATCGACCTGAGCTCAGCGATCGTCGACCAGAGCTCGACGATATTAAGAAGTTGAGCTCAGCGATCGTCGACCAGAGCTCGACGATATTATGAGGTTTGAGCTCAGCGATCGTCGAATGGAGCTCGACAATCTGTCAATAGTTGAGCTAGACGATCGTCGACCGGAGTTCGACGAAACGTCGTGCTGAGCTCGACGATTTGGACTTAGTCTCCAGAAAAACTTGGGTCTTCAGGGCAGCTTCCAATCCTAGCCTTCTAACCCTTAGACTCAATTCTAATTGACCTATTAAGCTATACAGAAGGTCAAAACACAGATTCCTAGAGACATAGTGATCCTGACCCAAATTAGTAATAGGGTGTTCCAACAATCTCCCCCTATTTGGGTTAGGAAAACTATTTACAGACATAGGAAAAACAAACAACATCATACAGTCAGAAAAACATAAAAACAACAGCAGCTAGACATCACAGAACCATCACAGAGATATATATAAACATGATATCCAGAGGGCAGTCAGAAAAACCAAGAGTTATCACCTTACAGAGTTATTCCTTTTCTTTGCCTTTTACCATTTTAATTTCTCTGTTAGGATTTAATGCTTCTTTGTTGGATCTTGTATCATCAGCTGCTCCCAGATATGTTTGCTTAGAAGTCCTTGGAACCACTGCAGCAGGATGCAATTCCATGTACCTGTCTGCATCAAAAAATTTGCTGGAAGCATATCTTTCTAGTTCTTTCTGTCTTTGTTCTGACATTGTGGAGATGTTGGAAGTGTCTAGGCCTTTCTCTTTGGCTTTCTTTATTTGATCTAATGCAGCCAGCTCTTTCATTCTAGCAGTCCAAGCCACAGGATTCTTCTCAGGGTCCTCAAATGGAACAGGTGGCTCATACCTGTTGGAAGAAGTATCTTGAGGAGTCCTGGCAGTCACAGTATCTTTGAGCTTATAGGGGAAAGGACCAGAAGATGTGTCAGAAGGAACATGTCCTCCCCTGGAGTAAGGATGCTGCCTGGAATGCCCTTTGGAGTAAACCTGAGTCTCTCTTTGGTTTCCCCTATATCCTCCCCTTCTAGAGTAAGAGCCCCTAGACTGGCTTTCCCTTTGATATGTTCTAGCATGAGGTTGGTAGGGAGCCTGGCTTCTAGCAGGGCCTGAACTTGCTGAGCTGCCACCTGCACCTGCATCAGGTGGAGGTGGTGGAGGAGGATGAGGGTGCTTGAACTGAGTGGAACCTTTCTCATACTTCCTCTTCTTCTTCATAGCCTTTAGCTGGTTCTTAGAGAACTGCATCCAATGCTCAGTGATTGGGCAGTTGTGCAGAATATAGTAAGGGACATCATTGTCATCTCTAACTTTGGCAGGAGGAACCCTCTTCAATGCCTTACTTCTTGCTTTCCTTTTCTTTGCAATGGTGGCAGATGAATCATCAGAAGCAGTGTTATAATCCTCAGATTCAGAACTCTGTGCATCATATAAGGCATCAATCTTCTTCATCAATGTTTCTTTCAGTTGAACAGCAGCTGATGGGGCAGAAGCAGAATGGGCAGCAACAGGAACAGCAGCAGATGGGGCAACAGATACAGAAGCATCAGCAGATATAACAACAGGTACTGGAGCAGCAGTAGAGGCAACAGTGATTATTTCAGGAATTTTGGCAGCAGCAGGCTCAGATACAACAACAACATCTACAGCAGGCTCAAAAACAACAGCCTCTGTCATCAGAGAGTCCTGGGGGATGGGCTCAACAGAATCCATTTGATTTTCAGCAGCAGATGGAACATTTGCTTCAGCAGCAGCAAGAACAATTTCAGAGGCAGATACAGCCTTGTTTTCAGTAGCAGCAGCAGTAACATCATCAGAAGCAGCAGTCACTGAAAGAATAAAAGCAGAAATGATACTGGGGTCACAGCATGAGAAGGGCACCAGATCTTTGGACAGATCTTCAGAGGGCTGGACAGCATAGGCTTCTGGAAGGCAGCTGTAATATGCAGTATCAAATGTAGATAGCAAAGACCTGAGGTCTATTGCTAGGGCTGGAGTAGCAGAGGCAACTGGAACAGAAGAGGTAGCAGACACAGGAGCAGCAGCAGCAGCAGCAGCATGAAGACTGTCTTCATAGGGCATCTCCCCCTGCCTGGATGCAGATACCTCTGGATCAAGGCAACCTGCTGGTGGGGCTGCTGGAGGAAGGATAGAAGAAAGCCTGGCAGAGAGAGCTGCCACTGACAAGTACAGAGGAGCCAAAGAGGTCTCCAAGAGAAGGGAGAGCCTGGGGGCAATGAGCTCATACAGCTTGTCAGCAAGGGCTGAAAGATCTACTTGCTCAAGAAGAGGAGCAGAGGTAGAGGGTACAGGGATGGCTGATGAAGCTGGAGGAGGAGGGCTGAAGGGTGGAATGAATGGCTCAGGAGAGGGGATGGTGGAGATGGAGGATAATGGGATGGATATGGATGGAGTGAATGTGGGTTGGGCAATAATGTGGTTGAGAAGGTCTTGAAAAGAGGTGGAAGAGGATGGTAACTCTGGAGGAGAGGAGGGGGAATCATCCATGTAGGATTCATCCAGAAGTGTGAAGGATGGAAGGGATGGGGATGAGGTGACATCTGGTGGGGGATAAGAGAATAGGGGATGGAAGTGGTCTGCTGGTGGAGATGAGATGGTTGCTGGAGATGGAATAGAAGTTGGAGATGGGCTGGAAATTGTAATGGTGGAGGGAGCTGGAGTGGTGGATGGAATGGGTAGGGTTGGGCTTGGAGGAGAAGGAGAAGTAGCACTAGCAGCAGGCAGGTCCTCTGCAAGGGCAGAGACCTGGGGTGGAGTGACTCTTAGAGTCCTGGTGCCTGAAGGGGCAGATGGAGAGGGCCTGCTGGGCTTGATGATTTGCCTGTCCCATTTCCCAAATAGGGCACAGGTGAGTCTCTTGGAGGCATTGATGTGCACTCCAGAGGAGACTAGCAGAGTAGGGCACTTAGCCTGAAGGAAGACTCCCAGAATTCTTCCATAATTCACAAAGGTTTTGTTTATCTTTTTCTTCAACAGATCAAAAAAGACTTCTCCCCAGTTCAAGCTTTTCCTATCTACCAGAGCTCCCATGAGGCAGAGCTGATATCTGGAGATGGTGTCATGTGCAGAATGTTTGGCCAAGAGAACCTTGCCTACAACATCTGCCAGAAACCTGTATTCAACTGACAGGTTCCTCTTAAACAACTTGCTAGGGTTCCCCTCAGGATGACCGATCCTGACAAGTATATCAGAGAATTCTTCTCCAGAAAGTTCAGCAGAGTCTTCACCATTTCTTAATCCAAAAACCTCTGTGAGGACTGTTGGGGTCAGAGGTACCTGGGTGCCACCAATGGATCCAACAATGGTGTTGTTGTCAAGGTTGTGTGCAGTATATACCCATTCTTTGATTTCATCTGAGGCAAGTTTGATTCTTGTGGTCATGAGGGCAGATAAGTGCTGATCTTTGAATAAACTGAGGATGTCCTGGAAGACTTGATCGGTGGTGTTGAAGGAGTCTAGATCAATGTCAAATCCTGCATCAAATTTCATGGCGGCTAGCACAGCAACTGAAACGGCCATTGTACCTGCAAAAATCAACAGACAAAACGACCAAGTGTAGAACTGTTTGGAGGGAAGAAAATTTTGCAGAGAAATTGAAAGCGCAAGAGAGAACGATGGCGAAAAATGAGTTTTATATTAGGGTTCGACGCAGAAATGGAAAGATCGTTGAACTCAGTTCGACGATTCGAGGCTTCTAAAGGAATCTGAAGAGACTCCAAAATCGTCGATCTCCGTTCGACGATTTGGAAAGGCGTCGAGCTCCGTTCGACGATCGTTCAGTGAAAAAAATCGTCGAGTGCCGTTCGACGATCGTTGACCAGAAGAGATAGTCCATACTATCAAAGGAGCGCTGAACTCAGTTCGACGATTCAGGAAATCGTCGAACTCCGTTCGACGATCTTTGGTGAAAATCGTCGAGCGCAGTTCAGAGATCAGAGAAATTTTAGACACTAAGGAAAATCAGAATTTTGCCTAGTCTTGGTCATTTTTAGCTTTCAAAATCTTGGATATTATTTGAGACTTCCTCCATCTAACATTCCTAACTGATTTAGAAAGAAGGTGTGTTTCTTTTCATCCAAAGGCTTGGTGAAAATATCTCCCCTTTGTAAATCAGTTGGGATATATTGCAGTTCAATTTTATTCTTTTCAACATTGTCCCTTAAGAAGTGATGCCTAATCTCTATGTGTTTTGTCCTACTATGGAGGACTGGATTTTGAGCTATGGAGATAGCACTTGTATTGTCACAAAAGATTTTTGACTTCTCTAAGTTGTAACCATAGTCTAGGAGTTGATTTTGAATCCACAGAATTTGTGAACAACAACTGCCTGCAGCCATATATTCAGCTTCAGCAGTTGAAGTTGACACAGATGTTTGTTTCTTGCAAAACCAAGAGACAAGTCTATCACCAAGGAACTGACAAGTTCCACTGGTGCTTTTCCTGTCAATTCTGCATCCAGCATAATCAGCATCAGAGAATCCAGTTAACTCAAATGCTAAATCTTTTGGATACCAGAGACCTAGATTTGGACAACTTTTAACATACCTAAGAATCCTCTTTACTAATGTGAGGTGTGACTCTCTAGGGCTAACTTGGAATCTAGCACATATACATGTAGCAAACATTATATCTGGTCTACTAGCTGTAAGATACAGTAAAGAGCCAATCATTGCTCTATATGTTGTCTGATCAACAGGTTTCCCATGTTCATCAGCATCCAATACAGCATTGGTAGGCATGGGTGTTTTCATACAAGATGCCTCAGACATGCCAAATTTCTTAACCAGCTCATTAGCATATTTGGTTTGAGAAATAAAGATGCCCTTCAGCATGTTGTTTGACTTGCAATCCTAGGAAGAAGGATAGCTCACCCATGCTACTCATCTCAAATTTAGAATGCATTAGGTTAGAAAACCTTCTGCATAGTTTTGAGTCAGTAGAACCAAAAATGATATCGTCTACATAGATTTGTACTAGTAGGGTATGGGACTTATGGGTTCTAATGAAAAGAGTTTGGTCTACTCTACCCCTTATAAAACCATTTTCAAGAGAAAGCATGCTAGGGTCTCATACCATGCTCTAGGAGCTTGCTTGAGACCATATAATGCTTTATTTAATCTAAAAACAAAATCAGGATGAGTTGGAGAGATAAAACCTGGAGGTTGTCTGACATAGACTTCCTCTTTGATGTCTCCATTTAAGAAGGCACTCTTGACATCCATCTGATAAACCTTGAAGCCTTTGTGAGCTGCATAAGCTAAAAATATCCTGATGGCTTCTAATCTTGCAACAGGTGCAAAGGTCTGGTCGTAGTCAATTCCTTCTTCTTGAGAATATCCTTGGGCAACTAGCCTTGCCTTGTTCCTTATTATTACTCCTTGATCATTCAGTTTGTTTCTGAATACCCATTTTGTTCCAACAATGGAATGATCCTTAGGCTTGGGCACTAGTTCTCATACTTTGTTCCTCTCAAATTGATGCAACTCTTTTTGCATGGCAATGATCCAGTGTGGATCGTGCTCTGCATCTTGAATGGACTGAGGTTCAATTTGAGAAAGAAAGCAGGTGTGCAACAGGTTTTGGTTGACCTGATTTCTGGTTTGCACACCAGCTGAGATTTCTCCAATTATCTGGGAAATTGGATGGTCTCTTGATGTTACTAAATCAACCGGGGGTGTTGATTGTTCACCAACCTGTGTTGTTGTTTCCTCTTGTGGTACAACAACTGGCTCTTCAGGTTGTGCTTCAATATGTTGAGCATTGCTTTCATCTTCACTGCTTTCATCCTCTTGAGCAACTTGTAGCTTGTTCATATCTTCAACTAGAGAGTGTTCCTGCAAAGGTTCTATGGTAGAAGAAATCTTCTCCTTGAAAGACATGTTAGTTTCATCAAAAGAAACATGAACAGATTCCTCAATTTTCAATGATGATTTATTATAGACCCTATAGGCCTTGCTGATCATGGAGTATCCCAGAAACACTCCTTCATCAGCTTTGGCTTGAAATTTTGCTAGATATTTCTTATCATTATTGTGAATATAGCAAATGCAACCAAAAATTTTGAAATAGTCAACTTTAGGTTTCTTCCCTTTGAGTAATTCATAGGGAGTCTTTCCCTTCAGTTTATGTATCAGACTTCTGTTCAGCACATAGTTGGAGGTGTTCACTGCCTCTGCCCAGAAGGATAGAGGTAGATGAGCATCTGACAACAATGTAGTGGCAGATTCAATAAGGGTTCTATTTTTCCTTTCAGCTACCCCATTTTGTTGAGGAGTTCTAGGAGCTGAGAAAGTATGCCTGATCCCTTCACTCTGACAGAACTCTTGCATAAGAAGAGAATCAAACTCTGTCCCATGATCACTTCTGATCAGGGCAATGTGAGTATTGAACTCAATCTTTATACATTTGAGAAACTCTGTCAGACACTTAAAGTTATCAGACTTCTTCCTTAGAAAGAACACCCAAGTGAATCTAGAGAAGTCATCTACAATCACTAAAGTGTAGGATTTCCCTCCTAGGCTTTGTACTGTGATGGTTCCAAATAGATCCATGTGTAACAGATACAATATCCTAGGTGAATCACTCTTATTAAGTGACTTAAAACTGTTCTTAGTTTGCTTGCCTAATTGACAAGCCTTGCAGAGTCCTTCCTTCTTGTAGGGGCCAGAAGGTAGTCCTCTAACAAGGTTGTCCTTGGAGAGCCTAGCAATAGTTCTAAGGTTTAGGTGTCCTAATCTCTTATGCCATAAAACATTTGGTCTACAAACTGAATTGAATAAACAGATATCTATAGTAGTTGAAAGAAAAGTCTACTAGGTAGATGTTACCTTTCCTTTTACCTGTCAACACAGTTGTGTTGTCCTCTGACTTGATTTTGCATGAAGTTTTGCTGAAGTTCACCTGGTAGCCTTCATCACATAGCTGACTGATGCTGATTAGGTTGTGCTTCAGTCCTTCCACATATGCTACCTTCTTGAAGGTTACAGAACCAATCTGGACTGCTCCATATCCTTTAGTTTGTCCAAAGTTGGAATCACCAAAGATAACTTTGGGTCCAAGCTTGGCTCTAAAGGAATTTAGGTTGTCCTTGTTCCCTGTCATGTGCTTAGAGCACCCACTATCCAAATACCATTGCTGGTTAGATGTTGGATAGGTCTTCACCTGCACATGAACCAATTCACTTGTTTTTGACCCAGTTTACCTTGGGCCTAGGTTGATAACCTTTAAATTCAGAAATGAAAGATATCCCTGGCTGACTCTTATATCCTTCAGGATGATATCTCCTTGGAGGTATAATCCATTCAGTATAAGGGTTAAAGGTTTGGGATGAAGAACCCTTAGGATTCAATTTTGACTTGCCCTTTAAAAAAGTTCCAGAGCTCTGACCTCTGTTCGACGATCTTGGAGCTGCGTTCGACGATCGTGGGTCAGATCGTCGAGCTCCGTTCGACGGTCGACTATGGCTGAGGTCAGGTATATGGGATCGTCGAGCAGCGTTCGACGATCTTGGCTGAGATCGTCGATCAGCGTTCGACGATTTGTCCTGAGATCGTCGAGCTGCGTTCGGCGATCGTCGATCTTCATTCGGCGATCGTCGATCTCCGTTCGACGATTTGTGCTGGACTTTAGTTTTCTGAGGCAGATCAGAATTTTTCCTGGCAACCTCTACAACTCCCTTTCCCTTGTCAGAAATGAACTTGATAGGGGTTGTTAGAACAATAGGTTGGCTGGATGAGGCACCCAAGCCCAGTGTACTGTTGAATCTTGAGTTCACTGTGCTTGTGATGTCCATCAGCTTGATGCTTCTCCCATTGAGAGATTCTTCAAGCTTCTTGGCCTCAGAGAGCTCACTCTTCAGTGAAGCTATCTGTTCCCTATAGTTCTCCAACTCCTGAGAGAGTTTGAGGTTTTCTGATTTTAAAGCATTTTGTTCAGATAATTGATTTCTGAGAGAGATGATCTCTTTCTCAGACTTTAGCAGGTCTAAACATAGTGCTTTAAATTCAAGTTTAAAATCTTCTGAAGTGAAATCAAAAGAGCTGATTACCTGATCTTCTTCAGGTTGAGTCTCTGAGTCTGACTCTGACTTCTCTTCCTCTGAGTTGTGTTGTGAGGCATTGATTGCCATCATGCAGAACTCCTTTTCCTCTGCATCATCCTCATCATCACTTGAGCTGGAAGAGGCTTCTGACTCCTCTTCAGTCTCACTCCAGGATTCAGCAACAAATCCTTTCCTTGTGTGCTTATTTCTGCTGGAGGAAGGTTTGCTATTTCCATTCCTTTTGGAGTCCTTCTCCTTTCTTCTTTCTTTTCTGTCCCTTCTGTCCTTGTTCTTGTTTTCTGGACAGTCAGGAACCATATGCCCTGGTTTCCTGCAACCAAAGCAAATAATGTCTTTGCTATTGCCAATGGACTTGTCATACCTTGGCTTATCCTGCTCCTTGTATGATCTTCTTCTGAAGTCCTTTCTGGCCATCTTATAGAATCTTTTGGCCAACAAGCTGAGAAGTTCATCATTGGCTGTTCCTTTTTCTTCAGGCAGATCCTCAGTTGCCTTGAATGCTATAGTCTTCTCCTTTCTTGTGGCTGGTGAAGCAGCCTTCTGTTCTTCTTCTCTGTTCTTGATGAGTAGCTCATAAGATTTGAGCTTACCCAACAAGGCTTCAGTGGTGATCTCATTCAGGCTTCTGGCATCTTTAATTGGCCAGATTCTTGAATCCCAAGTGCTGGGGAAGCACATTAGGATCTTGTCATTAAGTTCTGTCAGTGAGATCTCTTTGTCTAATGTCCTCAGTTCACTGACAATTAGACTCAGTCTGTTGTACATGTCTCCCACTGACTCAGTTTCTCCCTTCTTGAAGTTCTCATATTGGGAGATGAGATGGGATCTTCTGTCCTTTCTCTCATCAGCTGATCCTGAAACTATTTCTGAGAGCTTGTCCCAGATCTCCTTGGCTGAATTACATTCAGCTACCTTCTGAAAAATGTCATCTGACATTGTCTGAGCTAGAATGTTCATTGCCTTGGCATCAGCTACTTTCCACTTTTTGATGTCAGCATCTGTTCCTGATGGAGGTGGAACAGCATTTGTGCTTGTGCTCTCTGGAAGGTCTTGGACACACTGTCAAAACAGAATTAAAAATATCTTCGTCAATAGAATTCATGTAGAGTTTAATCCTTGTTTTCCAAAGTGCAAACTTTGATAGATTGCACACTGGAGGTCTGGTGCTAGCATAATCTTTGTTTTGGGCCATGATTTGTGCAAGCTAAATCTAATAATAAAATACAAAAGAAGGATCTAGTTTGGGATCTTGGGGTTCAGGTGTTAGCCTGTACAACCAAACAGATATGGTATGATTAACCAACCTCGCTTTGATACCAATTGAAAGGGGAAACTAGATCTGATATACTCTAAAGGGGGGGGGTGAATAGAGTATATGGTGCTTTTTAAAATACAAAGAAAAACTTTTGCAAAGCTTTACAACAATTGTTGTAATGAGTGTAAGCAGGGAAGCAGAAGTAAAACTAATCACAAAACTAAGCTATGCAGAAATTAAACACAAGAAAATCTAGGCCAGAAACAAAAAGAAAACATGCAGAACCAGATGACACAAGGAAATATAGTGGTTCCCCAACTTGGGTACATCCACTCTTCTACCACCCTAGGTAGGAATCCACTGCAGGATGAGTTGATCAGGTGTCCTGGGCACCAATGAGCTTTTGATAAGGTGCTCAAAAACCAAATCAGATTTTTTGATCAGGTGTCTTGCCACCAATGAGCTTTTGACAAGGTGCTCAAAAACCAGATTCAAACTTTTGAAGGGAGTTTGAAAAACCCTTTACAGAGAGGGGGTTGAGAGAGTTATGGCAGTCTTCTCTTTTCTCAATCAACTGAGAAGACTAAGTGGATTGATTTCAAAGCTCCCCCTGAGTCCTTGATCTTCAGGAAGATGAGCTTTGCTGAGGGTGATAGGCCATTCAAAGATAGATCTCCAGCAAAAGATGATTTCAGCAAGCTGAAATGTTGAGTGTCTGGAGTCTTGAAATGATGTTGGCCTTGAACACTTTGAAAGCTGAAGAGATCTGAAGAATGTTTGAAAGCTTGATCTCTTCTTGATGAGTGTTCTTCTGAATTCTTGCTGACAGAATATTTTTCAGAGTCTCTGTATATTGAGAGGTGTCCTATTCTTGTCAATCTCCTTCTGTTCTTGTCTATTCTCTGTCTTTATTCAAAAACATTCTATCTTTTATTCTCTGAGTCTGAAAAGAATATTACTCTGTCAAAGATAGCCGTTGGTCTGCATTGATTACAGCCTTAATTGCATAATCTGTTCTGAAGGAAAGTCCACTGAATTGTTCCTTGAAAAATTCCTTGAAACTTGCTCCAGAAGTAAATGAAAATGGCTGGCAGATCTTCTGAATTAAATGCAGAATAACTTCTATCTGATTTGAATTTGAATTCTGAAAGATAACTGAAATCGTCGAACTGAGCTCTGCTATCGTCGAGCTGAGCTCAGCGAACTGGAAAATGCAAGCAGCAAAGAAATCGTCGATCTGAGCTCAAAGGATCGTCGAACTGAGCTCAGAGATAAGGGTCCAGTGCAGAGTCAAAATCGTCGACCTGAGCTCAGCGATCGTCGACCAGAGCTCGACGATATTGAGAAGTTGAGCTCAGCGATCGTCGACCAGAGCTCGACGATATTATGAGGTTTGAGCTCAGCGATCGTCGAATGGAGCTCGACAATCTGTCAATAGTTGAGCTAGACGATCGTCGACCGGAGTTCGACGAAACGTCGTGCTGAGCTCGACGATTTGGACTTAGTCTCCAGAAAAACTTGGGTCTTCAGGGCAGCTTCCAATCCTAGCCTTCTAACCCTTAGACTCAATTCTAATTGACCTATTAAGCTATACAGAAGGTCAAAACACAGATTCCTAGAGACATAGTGATCCTGACCCAAATTAGTAATAGGGTGTTCCAACACAGACTACTCGAGTAGGTGAAAGCACTACTCGAGTAAAACACTTAGAATTTTTCTGATGTTGGAAAAATTGATTCTTCTAGAGTAGCCAACTTCCAATGTCTTTCCCATAGTCCAATAGCTTGAGTATGAAGTGTATCCCAATAGAGAGACCACACATGAGTCAACACCTTGGAATATGCAATGAGGGATTACATTGCACAGTTCCTGTGTTTGGTGACCCACTGTGGGCTGACATTGGCCTACACTTCTCAGTGAAACTCCTGCAAACATATAGCTCAAACCAAGCATCAAATACAACTTAATTCATCTTAGTTCCAGGGTGACTTCATCAAATCTGGGTTCATGTGGATGAAATACCCAACAATCTCCCCCTATTTGTTGAAGTCAGAACCCTTTACACTAAGGTGAATTATGGACATAAAAGAAACTAAATAGAAAAATATGGGCAGGTAAGCAAAGGATAATGAAAAAGATAATTAGACATAATGAAGAATTGTGTATATATATATATATAAGTTTCCAAAAACATCAAGTCTACAATTGTCATTTCAATTTCTCATCATCTTTTTAGGTTTGGGCTTGGGATTGCTGCTTATCCATCTTCTCTTGTTGTCTCCTTAGGTAGCTGAAAGGCTTAGGGAAGTACTTAGGAGGCCTTGGAGGAGCAGCAGGGTTATTTCTCCCAAATTCTCTATCATTGATCTTCCTTTTCAGCATAGACTTCTCATATAACTCCCATTCTTGGGAACTGTAGTGCATGTTCCTGTTCTCATTGTGATCCATGACCAACCTGAGTGTGTCCAAGATGAGAGACTTTGAAGTTGGAGACCAGACTTCAGCATGTTCAGGGGCTTTAGGAGGAGCTGTCCTGCTGGCAGAGGGGCCTTCACCATATTTCCTTTTCTTCTTGGTTCTGATCTCTGGAGGAGCTTGAAGGAATATATCAGCAGGATCGTCTTCCCAGCCTGGAACATAAGTATCTGGTGGAGCAACTGAGTCTCCAGGCCTGGGAGAGAAGGTGGGTTGTTGAGGAACAGCTGGAGCAGTAACATATGTGGCCAGTGGGTTGAGATGATGGGGAATGATGTTTGGGTCAACTGCAAGATCTGGCAAGATCTGGTTGTGCATCCAGACAGCAGTATCATAGGTGTGAAATTTAACACTCTGTATCTGGGCAAGCACATCATTATGAGTTGGGTATTGTATCCACAACGTACCTGATTTGAAGAAGCCCCTGAACAAGCTAAGGTAAATAGGCAATGTTTTTGACAAATTATTTCAAGTTGTGCTTGCAGTTATTCCACGCTAAGTGCACACCAATGTCAGGGTGCAGTAGTTCAATATACACGGGTCTGCACGACGTAATCCCTCGTTGAGCAGATCAGTGTGTTGGCCTATGTGTACTCTCTCTATTGGAGTGCACTTACTTTCAAGTACAGGACTGTGATCTTGCAAGAGCAGACAAGGAGCAAAGATGGGTCAAGGAGCGCATCATGGATGGAAAGACGAAAATTCGGCTAAGTGTAAATCGACGAGAATCGCCAAGTGATTCTCGCCGAATCGTCGAGAATCAGTGGCTGATTCTCGCCGACTCGATCCAGCTACTTCAAAGCGCGCAAATTCTGATGCTAAGTAAGAATCGTAGAGAATCACCAAGTGATTCTCGCCGAATCGCCGAGAATCACTGGCTGATTCTCGCCGTCTCGACCCGGATAAATCAGTTTGTGCAACCAAGTCAAATTCGACGAGAATCCTCTTTGATTCTCGCCGAATCGTCGAGAATCACCTTTGATTCTCGACGACTCGACGAGATTCACTTTCGATTCTCACCGATTTTGACTTGGGCAATTTTCTGGAACTCCCTGAACAAGCTAAGGTAAATAGGCAATGTTTTTTACAAATTATTTCAAGTTGTGCTTGCAGTTATTCCACGCTAAGTGCACACCAATGTCAGGGTGCAGTAGGTCAATATACACGGGTCTGCACGACGTAATCCCTCGTTGAGCAGATCAGTGTGTTGGCCTATGTGTACTCTCTCTATTGGAGTGCACTTACTTTCAAGTACAGGACTGTGATCTTGCAAGAGCAGACAAGGAGCAAAGATGGGTCAAGGAGCACATCATGGATGGAAAGACGAAAATTCGGCTAAGTGTAAATCGACGAGAATCGCCAAGTGATTCTCGCCGATTCGGCGAGAATCAGTGGCTGATTCTCGCCGACTCGATCCAGCTACTTCAAAGCGCGCAAATTCTGATGCTAAGTAAGAATCGTCGAGAATCACCAAGTGATTCTCGTCGATTCGCCGAGAATCACTGGCTGATTCTCGCCGTCTCGACCCGGATAAATCAGTGCGTGCAACCAAGTCAAATTCGACGAGAATCCTCTTTGATTCTCGCCGAATCGTCGAGAATCACCTTTGATTCTCGACGACTCGACGAGATTCACTTTCGATTCTCACCGATTTTGACTTGGGCGATTTTCTGGAACTCCCTGAACCGGTTTCTACCGCTGACAATGTTCTGGACCGGGATTTAGGGATTCTTCTTGTGGGACCCACAACGGTCATATTGAAAGTATCTACAGTATATATACGGGTATTTTTTGAACGACAGACACACAGAAAGAAGCCGATCCAATCTTGACCTAAAATCACGAGTTCCGCTCCGCCGCCGCCGTCGTCGCTCCAGCAAGTTGGTCGCCGCTTTTTGATCGAGATTTCTTCCTGATCTTCCGGCGACAGAAGCTTAGCCAAGCTTAGAGTCTCACGCGTCTATCTAGAGATCCCTTGTCTCTCGATTTGTTGATCGGGAAAAACTTCCCCGTCCGAATCGATCGAGACGACCGATCCTCGTGTGACCGTTGGTAGACCTAGCTAGCTTCGCTACGAAGTTTGGATCTCCAAAGTACTGCAGCCGCGCATCGTCGTCGCCGCCAATCCCGTGAACCTAGCCGCCGCCCATCTTGCCGCCGCCGGTTCCGGGGAGATCCTCTCCAAGTGAGATCTAAGGTTGTGGACACTTTGTGGACTTCAAGAACACGTCGTCAACAAAGAGGGACACCTTAGTCTCCAAACGTAGTTTGTATCTTTTGTACATTCTAGTTTTACTTTTGTTGTAAAGGAACGTTGGTTCCGAGTTGTAAGGGTTGGGTGCAACCCGTGTTGTGGGAGTGTTGACTCCTACGTGTGGAAGGGTTCCTTCCGATAGTGCAAGGATTGGATTTCAATCCTGTTGTTGAAGAGACCGAGTCGTCCCTTGTTGGGAGATAGGTCGAAGGGGGAAAGTGGATGTACCCAACTCGGGAAACCACTATAAATAGCTTGTGTATTCTGTGTGCTGTGCTGTTTATTTTTATTGTGCAGGTACAAGTCAAATTCCGCAAAAACGCTGCACGTCACCTATTCCCCCCCCCCCCATAGGTGAAGATAGTTGACACTAGGTGAACTTTCATCATGAATGGTCTTTATATGAGCTTCCCATTCAACTGTCTTCTGAGCAGTAGATTTTTCTACCTGGGCTTTGAGTTCTTTTATCAAACCCTCCCCCTTTCTGATTTCAACAGATACTGTCTCTATGGTGTCATCTTTGAAGATTCCACCCTCTTCACATATCTTCATCTTGTTGGCTTCAGTCCTCTTATCTAGCTCAATCTGATTGTTTGCCAAGGTTACACCTTGTTCCATGACATTGCCAATACTAGTGATAGTATGGTCAAGAGCTTTACCACCAAGTTGGAACAGGTACTTTAGCTTGTCAGTGTTATGGTGGATTTCAGCAGAACCTCTGCTCATCTCAGTCTCAAGAGCAATGACCTTGTCAGTGACCACCTTTAGAGAGGTGTCAAAATAATGTCTTTGTTCTTGAAGAAGAATGACAATACTTTGCAGCAAATCTGAGGAGTAGGAAACTGTAGCAGCAGTAGTAGAGGGAGCAGCAGTAGGGATAGGAGGAGTGACCCAAGGAGCTATTTCTTCAATAAGCACTGAGCTGAGAGCTCTGGTGGTAGGAATGACAGCATCCAATTCTTCTGTATCATGGGGAATGGAGAAATCAAGGTTTCTGAGAGGGGCCTCAGCTGGCTCAGGAGAAGGCTCATCAGAAATCAAAATGGTGTCTGGCTTATCTGCTGGAGGAGGAGGAGAAGGTGTTGGAGTTCTGGCTGGAGAATGGGCAGGAGACTGTGCTGGAGACAAGTCCTTGTGATGTTCAGTGGTTGGAGCTGGAGGAGATAGAGGAGGAGGGGAAGCACATCTTCAGTGAGCTCTACAATCATGGCATCTATGGCAGCAGCTGTGGACAGAAGAGTGTCTTGAGGGACTTGATCTGAGGAAGTGGCTGAACTCTTTGGAGTATGAGGTAGGGATGGAATCTCTGACTGAGGAGAGGGTTGCCTGACTGGGCTAGAAGGAGCAGGCTCCCCCTCACTTGGTGCACCAGAGGAGCTGGCCACATGATGAGGAGAGGGAGATGGAGTCCTGTCCTTTGCAGCTGGAACTTCTGGAATTTCTGAAACCTTTGCAGCTTGGGCAGAGTTCTTGAGCTTGAGATCCCGTCTCTGAATTGAAGAGATGGAGACCTTCATGTGGTGAAGTGGAGTCCCTTTTGAGAAGTTGAATACTTCAGGATTGGTGGCATGAAGGAGCAGAGATATAATTCTTGCGTAGTTGGAGGATTTCATGCTATCCTTTATCTTGTCCAGAATTAACATGCCAAATTGGTACTTCTTGCGGCATACAATAGCTTGCATTATATCGAAGAAATATAGGGGAATTTCTCTGATGGAGTGAGTCTTGCACAGGAGAATCTTGCCAATGATATCAAAAAGGAATTTTCCTTCAACATTCATGTCTGACCTCTTAATATACTGAGCGTCAAGAGAAATGCCACAGAAGAGTGTTGTTCGGTCAGAATCTTCATCATCCAGATCATCTTCTTCATCAACTATAGGTAAACGGAGAAGTTGAGAGACAGAGGTCTTGGTGAACTTGAGTTTCAACCCCTGTACTGTAGATTTGAGAACTTGGCCATTCCGTCAAACCTTGAGATTTGTGAAGAATTCTGCAACAGCGGGGAAGAGGACGCGATAGGGTTCTTGGAGTATGAAAGAGAGGCCGGCGGTGTCGAGGAGGATGAGGAGGTTGTGGAAATCGTCGGAACGTTCTGCAATACCGTCGGTGACGAGTCCGGAGCCGACGCCAATCTTGTGAGAAGTCGCCATGGATGCGAATGAGAGGAAGAGCTCTGCAACAGTGGCGGAGGCGAGTCGGCAGGGTAGGCGAAGAGACAGGGTACTCGAGAGATAGAAAGATGTCTAGTAGGTTTGATGTTTCGGAATTTCATATATATATATCTAATTCTTAAATTTACGCTAATTAATTTAAGGAAAGAGGCGGCATGTAGCCTTGGGTGGCGAATAGAACAAATTTTGAAAAAACTGGAAATCAGGACATGAGAGAGAGATGGGCTACTCGAGTAGATAAAGGAGCTACTCGAGTAGGTCAACTGGAGCTACTCGAGTATGTAAGAAAAACTACTCGAGTAGGTGAGAGACTTACTCGAGTAGGTATTGACTTACTCGAGCAGGTCAGAAACTCACTCGAGTAGATCTTTAGGTACTCGAGTAGGTCAGTACATATACTCGAGTAGGTTCTTTCATATACTCGAGTAGGTCTTTAGATACTCGAGTATGGCTCATACTTCTCGAGTTTAATTTCGAGAGAGAGAGAAAAGAAAAATAATGTTGAGTAGATTTTGACTAACCCTTTGCAATTACTTGCTTCTTAGTCATTCAGCCTTCTTTAGTCCTCCTTGTTGAGCATCCCAAGCTCTGTCTTGAAGAACGAGAACTTGGTCTCGTCCAGTGGCTTTGTGAAGATATCTGCAACTTGCCTATCTGTAGGCACATATTGGAGATCTATGTCTCCATGCTCCACATGTTCCCGGATGAAGTGGTACCTTAGCTCAATGTGCTTTGTCCGGCTGTGAGAGACTGGATTGTTGGCAATTGCAATTGCGCTGGAGGAGTCACAGTACAGGGGTATATCCTTGAACTGCAGGTTGTAGTCCTCGAACTGATTCTTTATCCATAGCAACTGTGCGCAACAACTACCTACAGAGATATACTCTGACTCGGCCGTTTAGATTGTGATACAGTTCTGCTTCTTGCTACTCCAGGAAATTAGCTTTCCTCCGAAGAATTGGCAAGTCCCTGAGGTGCTTTTCCGATCGCCTTTGCTACCTGCAAAATCTGCATCTGAAAATCCAATTAGTTCGCTGTCATTACTTCTTGGGTACCATAAGCCAAGATTTGGTGTGCCTTTAAGGTATCTCAGGATCCGCTTTGCAGCAGCGTAATGAGATTCCTTAGAGTTCACCTAAAATCTAGCACAGACACATGTTGAGAACATTATGTCAGGCCTACTGGCAGTAAGGTAGAGCAAGGATCCAATTATGCTTCTGTACTTGGTTTCATCAAAAGGTTTCCCTTTTTCATCTTTGTCCAGAGACATAGTTGAGCCCATTGAAGTCCCCATAGAGGTTGCGTTCTCCATTCCGAATTCCTTAATTAGCTCTTTGGTGAATTTGGTCTGTGAGATGAAAATTCCATCTTCAGATTGTTTCACTTGAAGCCCTAAGAAATACTTCAGCTCGCTCATACTGCTCATTTCAAACTTCCCTTGCATAAGTTTTGAGAACTTTTTGCAGAGGTGGTTATCTGTAGAGCCAAAGATAATGTCGTCGACATAGATTTGCACTAGCAAAATCTTGCCTTTTATTTCCCTAAGAAATAATGTCTTGTCAATCTTTCCCCTTGTGAACTTGTTCTCAAGTAGAAAGGTAGACAGTGTTTCATACCAAGCTCGAGGAGCTTGTTTCAGACCATATAGGGCCTTGTGCAGAAAATAGACATGATCGGGAAAGTTAGGATCAACGAAACCTGGAGGTTGTTCCACATACACTTCCTCCTTTAAGTTACCATTTAGGAAGGCCGACTTCACGTCCATCTGATAGACGGTGAAGCCTTTGAGGCAGCATATGCTAGGAACAACCTTATTGCCTCCAGCCTGGCCACTGGAGCATATGTCTGGTCGAAGTCGATTCCTTCTTCTTGACGATAGCCTTTAGCGATGAGTCTGGCCTTGTTATTTATGATAGTCCCGTCTTCATCCATCTTGTTCCTGAAGACCCATTTTGTTCCAATGATGTTCTTTCCCTTGGGTCTTGGAACCAGCATCCACACATTGCAGCGCTTGAACTGATTTAGCACTTCTTCCATTGCCATTATCCACGATGCGTCTGAGTTTGCTTCCTCAAATTTCTTTGGTTCAACCTGTGAGAGAAAACTCAAATGAAGATTCTCATTAGTTGTACCTCTCCGAGTTCTGACACCATCCCGGGGATCTCCTATGATCTGGTCCATGGGGTGATCCTTCAGATGTCTGAGCTCTAGAGTCCTTGCACCTGGAATATCTTCAAGCATCGGAGTGATTTCTTCATCCTGGATGACTTCTTCATTTTGATCATCAGCCTCTCCAATAGGAGTTGGAGTGGTGATCTTAATGAACTTCTCGCCTTCCTCTTCGGACGGATCATCCAAGCTAGTTTCTTTCAGCTTTTCACCTGCATCTTCAATGAGCACACTAGACGGATTGCTTTGCAGCAAGCTTGTCTCATCAAATACAACATGTATCGATTCTTCCACCACCAGGGATTTTCTATTGAAAATCCTGTATGCCTTACTATGGCTACTATATCCTACAAAAATACCTTCAAAGCTCTTTTCGCTAAACTTGGTGGTATGATACTTGCCATTGTTGAGTACGAAGCATTTGCAGCCAAAGATTCTAAAGTAAGAGACTGTTGGTTTTCTGCCTTTCAGAAGTTCGTAAGGAGTCTTATTGTGGTCTTTGTTTATGAGTGCTCGATTTTGCACGTGGCATGCAGTGTTGACGGCCTCAGCCCAGAAGTACTCCGGTAGTGAAACATCACTCAACATGGTCCTGCAGGCCTCTATGAGTGTTCTGTTCCTTCTCTCAGCCACTCCATTTTGTTGTGGAGTACGAGGAGAGGAAAACTCATGAAAGATACCGAAGCTTTCACAGAATTCTGTCATGGCCGCATATTTGAACTCTGTTCCGTTGTCACTTCTGATTTTGACTATGGAGCAGTTGTATTCATTCTGAACTTGCCTGACAAAATTGGTAAAGATATCGAAGGTATCTGACTTGTGTTTCAGAAAGAACACCCACGCAAAGCGCGAGTAGTCATCAACAATTACCAATGTATATGCCTTGCCTCCCAAACTTCTAATCTGCAGTGGACCAAACAAGTCCATGTGCAATAGATGGAGACATCTGTTAGAGTCTTTGCCAATAGTGCTTTTAAAGGTAGCCCTTGTTTGCTTGCCTTTTACGCATGTATGACAAGGTCTGTCTTTGACGCATTTGACATTTGGGGCATCACGTACCAAGTTCATTAAAATAGTTTATTGATGGTTTTGAAATTAATATGTGCTAGTCTCTTGTGCCTTTGGTCACCAATAGACGCACTATCTTTTACCAAAAGACACACTGGTGTGGAGGAATCTATACAGATGAAATTTAAACAGAAAATGTTCCTGCTTCGAGTGCCGGATAGAATCGTTTCCATATTGTCAATGGATTTTTTCAAGCACTTATCAGCATGGAACTCAACAATATATCCTTTGTCGCAGAGTTGGCTTATGCTAATGAGATTGTGTTCCAATCCTTCAACATAGGCCACATCCGAGAAGGATACATTGCCGTTAGTAATCATACCATAGCCTCTAGTAATTCCACGGTCTGAACCTCCAAAGATGACCTTTGGTCCGTTCACGACTGGAGTAAAGTTCTGAATGAGGCTTCTCGTCCCGGTCATATGCCGAGAGCATCCGCTGTCCAAATACCAGATAGGCATTTTGTTGGCCTTTGGACATCCCTGCAATCACAATCAATTCGCCTTAGGAACCCAAACACGTTTGGGTCCTTGGTCTCGGGTTGGAGTGCTCCCCCTACGAGTGTTGGCATTATGAGCGGTCTTTCTCATATTGCTGACATGAGGGGTTACAGCGTTTCTGTAATTGAACCAGCAATCTATGGCGAAGTGACCAACCTTGCCACAGCACCAACAGTCAAATCTGTTGTACCTTTGCCTCAAGATCTCCTGCTTGACCTTCTGGAGCTTTGGTCTAGCAGGGGTAGCATTTTTGGAGGAAGATGCCTCATGATGATGGCAATCACATGGCTTCTTCTCCTTTGTGGGCTTCTCTACAACAGGCTTTATTTTTGGTGCGTTTTTGAAGTTATGCCCATGATTGAAGGGGTCGTAGCTCTGAAGAACAACTTCTTCATAAGGTGCCTTAAAGACACTTTCTCCAAAGTTTCGGGGTCGAGCCCATCCTTGATAGCGGGACTTTGGCTCTACATGAGTAGGCCTAGCAAAGTGCCCGTATGATGAGTCAAAATCAAACTCATTTGTTGGAAAGATGACCTTTCTGAATGTGGTTTGATTCTGAGGGGCTTTTCCCTTTTCTTCGGCTGAGGCCTTTCTGGCGGCCTTATTTTTTCGTTGATTCTTGTTTCTCCTAGAGGATTTACTAGGAGCTTCTTCATGGCCTAGTCCAGCTCCCTTGGACTTTGCTGAGAATTCAGCAACGAATGGAAGAACCGTCTTGGGCTTAGAGAAACTCTCAACAAGTTTCCTTTCAGCCGCAAGTTCGGCTTCCAAACCTTTGATGATCTTCTCCTTCAGGTCAAGGTGCTCAAGAGCCTTGTTATATTCTTCAGTAGTATTATTGAAGTTTTCCTCGCGGGAGTCAGTCTTTGCGACTTTCTCTCTCAAGTTGCTCTCTTCGTCTTTTAGAGATTTGATCTCTTTAGCCTGAGTCTTCACGACTCGACGACATTTGTCGTAAGCCATGATTAACTCCTTATACTGGGCCATCAATTCTGACTCATCGTCAGAGGAGCTACTCTCGCAATCATGTTCAGATGCTTGAGACTCTGAGAGTGGGGTATGAGGGTTTACCTTCCCAGTAAACTGGGGATCTTGTTCATCATCTGTTTGAGCCATTAGCCCAAAGTAAGATTCTTCTTCTTCGCTTGACTCTGAGGAGTCGGAGTCGCTAAGAGTCTTGCTCCTTTTGGCTATGAGACTCTTCTCTTTCCTCTTCCTGTTGTGTGAGGATTTCTTGTCTTCCCTTCTGCCACCCTCCTTCTTCTTGTGAGGGCAGTCAGCAATGACGTGGCCTGGCTTATTGCAACAGTAGCAGATGATGTCAGTTGAAACGTATTTGTTCTGTTTAGTGTTATACCTGTCGTGGCTGCTTGAGCCTTTTCTTTGTCGATCGTCATCGCGCCGCGATCTTCTGTGTGAGGCATCCTTGCCTTTCCATTGTTTCATTTTGTTAAGAAACTTCTTGAATTGCCTTGAGAGCAAGGAGAACTCTCCTTCAGATATTTCAGAGCCTGAGGTGCTGGGCTCTGATGTTTCTTCTTCTTCATCAACTTCTGGAGCTGGAGCGGGGGAGGCAGCCTTAGTCTTTCTGGAGGTGTCTGCCTTCAGAGCGACAGATTTCTCCTTTAGAGCAGACCTGCCCTTCTCTTCTTCAGCTTTTCTTGTATTGATTTGGAGTTCATAGGACATAAGCTTTCCAAAGAGATTTTGCGGGTCCGTTTCGGCTAGCTTCCCGAACTCCCTGATGGCACATACCTTGTTATCCCATTCCTTGGTTAGGGATCTCAAGAATTTGTCGTTCAGTTCTCCGTTTGTGAAGACACGACCATACACCCTTAAGCCATTTATAATCTTGAAGAAGTTCTCAAAGGTGTCGGCAATTGTTTCCTTGTTCCCTTGTCGGAACGCTTCATATTTTTGATTGAGGAGGGATCTCCGATCATCCCTTACTTCTTCAGTCCCTTCCATCAAAGTGACTAAGTAGTGCCACATCTCCTTAGCGGATTGACAGTGAATCAAATTCTGCAGCATCGAGTCATCGACTGCACTTGCTATTATGTTTTTAGCTTTCTTGTCGAGGGAGACAAGTGCAATCTCATTTTTGTCGAGATCCATTAGCTTCTTGGGAACTCTCTTGGTAGGGTCGATAGTGGACATAGTCATGGGAACGTAAGGACCTTCTTCAATGATTATGAAGATCCTTGGATCCACAGCTTCCATGAAAAATTGTATCCTTTCTTTCCACATGGGAAAGTTGTTTTTGTTGCATAGAGGAAGCTTGGCGAAATCTTTGCCCTTGTCCATTTTATGGTAGAATCTTTCAGACAACAGATCTGGATCTGATCAAGGTGTTAACCTTTTAACGATCAACCTGCCTCTGATACCAATTGAAAGAAAACTGTTGTCGACCTAAATCACCTAGAGGGGGGTGAATAGGTGGTTTGTGCGACTTTTGCGGAATAAAAATTAATTAGAGCGCAGTACAGAAATATCTACCAATATCACAGACGACACAAGATGTATAGTGGTTCCCCAACCTTGGGTACATCCACTTTCCCTCACCGATCTAGCAATCAAATAGACTCGGCTACTCCACTATCTCGGATCAAAGATCGATCCTACCCTCGGAACAAAGTTCCTACAAACTCGATCCAAACAAAACGGATCTACACCTCGGAAGATAGCAATTCCTACAAACTCGGAGTGAAAAACTCCTACACTCGGAGAAGATTTCTCCTTCAAGATTAATGTTAGAAAGTAGCGAAAAGAAGCGAAAAGTAGAGAACAAGCCGAATAAACTTTTGAATAATTGAAATTTTATTATCCAAAAAAGATAACTATTACAAAGGTATGCCCTCCCTTATATAGAATGGAGGAGAGAAGAGAGAATACAAATAAGAGATGTGGGACTAAAAAATTACAAGCTAAGCGGACTGTACAAAGTAAACCGCACAGGCCGCGCGGTTAGACAGAAGCAGAGAGGTCGCTAGTGAAGATTGCTAGACCGCCCGGTTTACAAGTCGCCGAGTCAAACCGCCAGACCGCGCGGTCTCCAACCCGCCAAGACAGACCGCCCGGTCACCAACTTCAACACTCCCCCTCAAGCTGGAGCATATATATCAATCATGCCCAGCTTGTCGCAAACATGCAGAAACGAGGAGGAGACTGGCTTGGTGAAGATGTCATCTAGCTCTTTATCAGACGTGACAAACGGAGTGCAAATTTGTTCTTTTAAAATCTCTTCACGAATGAAATGGCAGTCAACCTCAATGTGCTTTGTTCTTTCATGGAATACCGGGTTTTTGGAGATGTATATGGCGGCCTTGTTATCACAGAACATAGGAAGAGGATGGTTGTACACCTCTCCTAAATCTAGCATGAGAGCCCGCAACCATTTCAACTCACAAGTGGTTGACGCCATACTGCGATACTCAGCTTCTGCACTGGACCTGGAGACAACAGACTGCTTTTTGCTCTTCCAACTCACCAGATTTCCCCCAACAAAGGTGCAAAAACCTGAGGTGGACTTGCGATCCCCTTTGTCATCAGCATAACTTGCATCTGAGTAGGCTTCAATCCTCAGATGACCATTCTTCTGAAACAGTAATCCTTTCCCAGGCGCTGCTTTGACATATTCCAAGATCCGCAAGGCGGACTGTAGATGACATTCCCTAGGCGCTTGCATGAATTGACTCACCTTGCCCACAGCATAGGAAATGTCGGGTCTGGTCACTGTGAGATATATGAGCTTACCAACCAGACGCCTGTACCGCGAACTATCTGAAAGAGGAGGCGAATCATCTGTCCAGGTTTTGTCCTCCCCAATAGCCATGGGGCATCGAGCAGGTTTAGCTCCAGTCAATCCTGCCTCTTTTAAAAGATCAAGGGAATACTTACGCTGAGAGAGAACTAAGGAGTCGGGCTTCCGCGAGAGTTCGATCCCCAGAAAGTACTCTGGAGAGCCCATATCTTTAGTGATCAGATGTTGGCGAAGATGTCGCTTTGTCAGGGCTACCCCTTCCTGGTCATCGCCAGTGAGAAGAATATCATCGACGTACACAGCAAGAACAACCAGCCCAGAAGGAGTTTTGCGAATAAAGAGAGAGTGATCAGCAGAGCTTCGCACAAAACCAACAGCCGCCACAATACCGCTGAACTTGTCAAACCAAGCTCGAGGACTCTGCTTGAGGCCATAAATTGCCTTCTGCAGCCGGCATACTCGTGTCTCCCCCTGAGCAACATACCCAGGAGGTTGCTCCATGTAAACGGCCTCGTGAAGATCACCATAAAGGAAGGCATTCTTGACGTCCAGCTGAGAAATCGGCCAATCCCGATTGACGGCCACAGAGAGAAGAACCCGGATGGTGCTGAGACGAGCCACAGGGGAGAAGGTGTCAAAGTAATCAACCCCATAGGTCTGAGTAAAGCCCTTAGCCACAAGGCGAGCCTTATACCGATCCACAGTGCCGTCTGGGCTAAATTTGACCACAAAGACCCAGCGACAGCCAACAACATCAGTACCAAAGGGAGGAGGAACAAGAGTCCAGGTACCCCGCTCAGTGAGGGTCGCCATTTCCTCATCCATGGCCGTCTTCCAGTGAGGAATAGCAAGGGCCTCCTGATAGGAGCGGGGGGTGGCAGTGGCAGAGATAGCCAGTGCAAATGCCCTGCGAGAAGGAGTAAGACGATCATAGGAAACAACAGCAGCAAGGGGGTGTAAGGTACACGTCCGCACCCCTTTGCGAAGAGCTATAGGAAGATCCAGGTCAGCCGGGCCCGCGGCATCCGGAGCATTCGTGGTAGAGAAAGCTGGCCCGGGAGAAGAGAGCGACGGCAGCGGAGATGAGGGAGAGGGTGGCGGAGAAGGGAGAGAGAGAGGTGGAGGAAGAGGAGGGGGTGGAGACGGTGTAGTGGTGGAGAGTGTAGGAGGAGGCGAGGGAACGAAGGGAATGGCAGGAGAATCAGAAGCTGGGAGAAGAGAAGAGTCATCCGAGAAGTAGGAGGTATTCTCGAAGAAGGTGACGTCAGCAGAGACGAACTGCTTACGAAGGACGGGATCAAAGCAACAGTAGCCTTTCTGAGTGGTGGAGTACCCCAGAAAGACACATTTGGTGGAGCGAGGGGAGAGCTTATCACGGGTGGCAGAAGGGGTATGCACAAAGGCAGTGCATCCAAAGATTTGGAGAGGGAGAGGAAACGGCTCCTTTCCCGGATACAAAATGGAGAACGGGGTTTGGCCGTGGAGAACCGTGGAGGGGATGCGATTGATGAGGTAGCAGGCAAGGAGAACAGCATAGCCCCAATAGGAGCGAGGAACATGCATCTGGGTCATCAAGGTGCGAGCGACATCGAGCAGGTGACGGTTTTTGCGTTCGGCCACACCATTTTGTTGGGAAGTATAGACACAACTAGTTTGATGAAGAATCCCATTTTGCATGCAGAATGTAGAGAAGTCACGACTGAGATATTCTTGGGCATTATCAGATCGAAAAACTTGGATAGAAACACCAAACTGAGTTTTGATCATGAGATAGAAGGATGTCCATACAGAGAATAATTCGGAGCGATCTTTTAACAGATACACCCACGTACAGCGAGAGAAATCATCAATGAACGTGACAAAATAGGAACTACCCCGACCAATGGTAAGAGTAGGAGAAGGACCCCAGATATCGGAGTGGATAAGATCAAACGGACGGGTAGAGCTACGAACGTGCTTTGGAGGGAAGGAGGAGCGGTGATGCTTGCCAAGCTGACAGGCCTCACAGTTGAGCGGAGGACTTTGAGGAGGAAGGTGGGGCAGAAGTTGACGAAGAAGACGGGGAGGAGCATGACCAAGGCGGAGATGCCATTGGAGAAGATCTGTGGAGGTGGAGGAGAAGGTGGAAAAAGCAGAAATGTTGTCTAGGAAGTATAAGCCGCCACTCTCAGTCCCAGTAGCAATCGTCCGTTGGGAGTCCGGATCCTGAAAAGAGCAAGAAGTAGAAGTAAATGTGACGGAACACTGTAATTGCTTGCAAAGAGAGGTAACAGATAATAAGTTGCACGGGAACTGTGGCACGTAGAGAGTATCCGCCAAGTGAAGAGACGGAGTGACATGAACTATCCCTGTTCCATGAACTGATGATGAAGAGCCGTCAGCGAGAATAACCGGGGGCAAGCGAGCATGTTTTTCTAGGAGAGAGAAACACGGGAGATGGCCGGTCATATGATTTGTAGCACCAGTGTCGATCAGCCATTTGCCCTGAGTAACAACGTGTGCACGACCAGAAGACGTGACAACCGAGGCGAGTGGCGTGGAGGAGGATATGAAAGCCATGAAGGGAGGAAGAAGAAACTGCAGCGGTCTCGGTGACAGCACACCAGCGGCACGAAGGGCCACGACCAAGGTGCAGAGCACAAGCCGCGCGACTAAACCAGGAGGTCGCGGCGACTAACAAGCAGGAGCGGCTAAAGGAGAAGGTCAGAGAGGCCGCTCAAACAAGGAAGAATCCGCGTGTAACCGCGGTGGGAAAAAGGGAAGAAGCAGCGCGAACACGAGCGGCTAGGATGCAGTTCAAGGCACAGCGGGGAAGAAGTCGCGCGGACTGAAAAAGGCCGAGCAAACAGAAGAGAGGAGAAGAGCAGGTGACCGCGACCAAGATGCGGGTAATAAAGGTACAACCCGCACGGTCAGGCAGATCACAGCAGTCAAGGGCACAGCGGGGAAGAGGTCGCGCGGACTGAAAAGGCCGAGCGAACAGAAGAGAGGAGAAGAACAGGTGACCGCGACCAAGATGCGGGGGAGAAAGGAACAACCCGCACGGTCAGGCAGATCACAGCAGCAAACCGCGAGTACAGAGACAACACACGCGGACAGAGACAGACCGCAGCGACTAGGAAGTCGGAGCGGCAGGAAAGAACAAGGAGCGCGGCGACACGGAAACAGGTCGCTGCGACAAAGAGCAGTAGAAGAAGAGAACCAAGAAGAAGCAAGCCGCGCGAACAGGCAGCGGACAGAGACAAGCCGCGCGGATAGAAACAAGCCGCGCGGACAGAAGAGAAGGCAAGCCGCGAACAAGCCGCAGAACGCGGAAGACAAGCCGCGAACAACAGAGAGCGCACAGAATCAGGAGGAAATGACCATGTCCTCTGATACCATGTTAGAAAGTAGCGAAAAGAAGCGAAAAGTAGAGAACAAGCCGAATAAACTTTTGAATAATTGAAATTTTATTATCCAAAAAAGATAACTATTACAAAGGTATGCCCTCCCTTATATAGAATGGAGGAGAGAAGAGAGAATACAAATAAGAGATGTGGGACTAAAAAATTACAAGCTAAGCGGACTGTACAAAGTAAACCGCACAGGCCGCGCGGTTAGACAGAAGCAGAGAGGTCGCCAGTGAAGATTGCTAGACCGCCCGGTTTACAAGTCGCCGAGTCAAACCGCCAGACCGCGCGGTCTCCAACCCGCCAAGACAGACCGCCCGGTCACCAACTTCAACAATTAATAAAGAGTTTACAAGAACACAAACAGTAAATCACCCAGATCTGAAGGAAATGGCCAGCATCTTCTTCTTTTCAACTTTGTAGCTTTTCCAGAAATCGGTGAAGAAGGTCTCGGTCTCGATCTGGATCTACTTCCTTTTACAGAAATCGAGAGAGAATGTGATCAGTGAAGTCGATCTCGATCTGTAGCTTTTCTTCAAAAAAATAATCCTCTGAAAGTAGAAGCTTTGGCCGGAGAAGAAGGCGGCAGCGGCGGCTTCCGTTTCGCGAAAGTCAGAGAGGAGGCGGCGAAGAATATTTCTCGAAAAAGAGATTACAAGAAAGCTTTGAGAAAAAGTTAGGGTTTGTCATTTTCTGATAGGACCTTTTATAGGAGAGACTAACGGTCATAATCTGTCATAATGATGTACACGTGGACCAATCATGTCGCGTGATTTGAAAAATCCTGTCAGAAAAATGACTTAGAAAATTTTCGGAAATATATGGCCAACTACACGAGTAAGTCAATAACTACTCGAGTAGTTGAATAGCTACTCGAGTATATGATGGGAAACATACTCGGGTAAGTATAAACAGACTACTCGAGTATATAGAGATCAACTACTCGAGTATATAGACAGAACTACTCGAGTATACTAAGAGACCTACTCGAGTATATAGAGGATCTACTCGAGTACTGGAAGAGCTACTCGAGTATATTACATAACCTACTCGAGTACATGAATTACTACTCGAGTGGAATACTTAGAAAAATTCTGAAGAGGTCTGCTGGCAACTACTCGAGTGGTTGAACTAAACTACTCGAGAGGAAGTAATCTACTCGAGTAGGTGAAGGTTCTACTCGAGTAAAAGACTTAGAAAAAAATCCTGGAGTAGGGAAATAGCAAGGTACACGGGTGACAGAAGAACTACTCGAGTAGGTAAAATGAACTACTCGAGTATGTACCTATCTACTCGAGTATGTGAGTACACTTACTCGAGTATATGACTTAGAGAAATTTAGATGAGAAAACCCTTATGGCACTCGGGTATAAAGAGTGATCTACTCGAGTATATAAGCATGCTACTCGAGTATATGACTTGGTCTACTCGAGTAGGTGACTTAGCTACTGGAGTATATGACTATGTTTACTCGAGTACAAGATTCCTTTACTCGAGTAACTTATACCCAGACTACTCGAGTAGGTGAAAGCACTACTCGAGTAAAACACTTAGAATTTTTCTGATGTTGGAAAAATTTATTCTTCTAGAGTAGCCAACTTCCAATGTCTTTCCCATAGTCCAATAGCTTGAGTATGAAGTGTATCCCAATAGAGAGACCACACATGAGTCAACACCTTGGAATATGCAATGAGGGATTACATTGCACAGTTTCTGTGTTTGGTGACCCACTGTGGGCTGACATTGGCCTACACTTCTCAGTGAAACTCCTGCAAACATATAGCTCAAACCAAGCATCCAATACAACTTAATTCATCTTAGTTCCAGGGTGACTTCATCAAATCTGTGTTCATGTGGATGAAATACCCAACAGAAAACCCGAAAAACAATACATAGCACGGAGTCTTCTCCGGCATTTATGCAATGCAACATCACCGATCCAGACCAACATGTCCGGGTAGGCTTCACACATCATGCCTATGTCCGTTCTCGCTTACGGACTCTAAACAACGGGGACTGCACATATCTACCCGAAGGAACGCCTCCAACTCTCTGCAAACTCGCGAGAGCGGGCTTCTTATGCAAAGAAAGAGAGCTACTCAAGCTCAAGATGAGGATCGTTACCCTAGCATTCCTCTTTGGCGCCATTGAAAAGTAATCGGATGAAAAGCACCGCACTAGCTTTGCCTCCGTGGATCCGGAGTCGGCTTGCGATTCGGGGCTTCGAAGCTCCTTCAATGGCCGGATCTAGCTCCTTCTTCCTTCCTTGGCTCTCTACTTTCTCTAAGGTTTTAGAAAGCTAACCACTCATGAAAAGTGAGGGTTTCTAAGTCCAATCTCGGGTATATCCCTTCAGGAAAAGCCCCCAGCCGTTGGATCTCAAAATAAGGAAACGGATGGCTTTGATTCGGGACTAAAATGCCCAATCTGGACCGAACACGGCCTGGCACACGCCCGTGTCCAGGGCCGTGTGCCTCATTCGCCGTCAAAATCGGCTCGACTGGAATCTCACACGGGTATCGAACACTCCCGTGTTCGAGCTGACACGCACGTGTTCCACCTAACACGGCCATGTGGCCGGCCGTGTACCCCCATCATTTTTCCCCGAAAACAACCCGAGCACTGCACGGGTTCTAGGACACGCCCGTGTCCCTACCCGTGTCACTACCCGTGTCACCCGAACACGCCTGGACCCCAGGCCGTGTATACGGTCTCGACACTCGACACTTTGTCGAGCGAATATCGTTGACCTGATGACACGGCCTTGGACACGCCCGTGTCCTAGGCCGTGTGCCTTGTCTCGACACCATGTCGAGACCAAAGTGTCGACTTCCCGAGACGAGTGTCGACACGGGTTGACACGCGCTGCGACATGCCCGTGTCGCAGGCCGTGTGCCATGTCTCGACACTTCGTCGAAGCAGAGTGTCGAATTCGCGGCTAAGTGTCGACATGGGTCGACACGCCCTGCGACACGCCCGTGTCGCAGGCCGTGTGCCCAGTCTCGACACATTGTCGACACCAAAGTGTCGACATCCCGGCTCAGTGTCGACACAGGCTTGACACGCCCTGGGACACGCCCGTGTCCCAGGCCGTGTGCCTGCAGCCAGAACCCAAACTGACCCAAAACGTCCCCCTTCGCTCCTTTGAGTTTCGGGGCGTTACATAGGGACACGCACGTGTCCCAACCCGTGTCCACATGACACGGCCGTGTTCCTGGCCGTGTCCTTCTCTGGATACATCTCGACAGACTCAACTCGACACACCGACACACGCACACACGGGTACGGACACGCCCATGTCGCTACCCGTGTCATACACCATTTTGTCGACAGTGTGTCGACACCACTATGTCGACACACTGTGTGGAAACCACTATGCCGACACACTGTATCGACACCAGTGTGTCGACACACTGCACCAGTGTGTCGACACACTGCACCAGTGTGTCGACATACTGTGTCGACACCAGTGTGTCGACACACTGTGTCGACACATTGCATCAGTGTGTCGACACAATCACCATTGTGTCGAACAAAAACTCGGGTGTTACAAATCCTATTCACATATGCTGCCCAGTTGTCAGCACTCCCATGAACCCCAGTCAGCTCTCCTGACTCAAAGAACCACGCACGAGGGGCCTAGTGCGATTTGGGAGGTTACATACTCATCCACGTTACTCTCTCCTTGCATCAACCTCTGGAATTCATTCTCCAATGCAATCCTCTGAGCCGAGGGAAGGTACCTTGCCAAGAATAGTATCGAAAACTCTTCCATCGAGAGGTCCGTAAGTTGCCTCCCCTCAAGTGATGTAACTCCAAGCCATCCCACCACAGCCTTTCATCTCCGTCCAAATGGAACGTAGCTACGGTGCTCATCGGCCACTCTTCTATTTCCGTCACTATCAAGACTCTCTTCACTCGGGAGAGCCAATCTTCAGCTTGGGATGGGGTTCCCTTCCCCGAGAACTCCGGAGGATTGAAGCCCATAACATGTTTGAGCTGCCTTTCAGTTGCTCTCCTAGGCATCAAAGGTTCCACCAACACCTGCTCCACCCTTCTTGGTTCCGCTGCTTGAAGCGGCACCTGCTCCACCGCAGGGGCAGGCTGCTGCATTTGCCTTATAAGCTACGCATTGATCATAGCAAACACCGCTTCGGCCACCAATCGTATGGTTTCTGCCGAGGGAGATGTTGCAGGCACATCATTCGGTGTGCTACTAGCCTCAGAAACTGGACGTTCTGACGGCCCTGCACTACTCCTGGTCACCTATAGTTGTACAAAACACTGTTAAGCGACCAAACAAAATTGCAAAAGTCAATTATAGGAACACGCAGGTTCCTCAAACACGTGTATTTTCATTCCTAAGTGGACATTCATGGGTTCTTTCATGTTATTACGATGACGCACACACATGTGCTCACCACCCCTTAAACAAATTCGTCCACGAATTCATTTAAGTTGACCGAAACCAGTACTCTGATATCAAATTGTAACACCCCCTATCTGTCGCATAGCATATAGCAGTAGGTCCAGCCAGGGCCCGACGCCATATACCACAAAAGACCGGAAGGTTACGCAATGGAAACAATCCTGCCAATAAACAACGTCCTACACAGAGTACATTCTAGCGGAAACAATTTAAAAGTTGTAAGAATAAGAACCCAGCCAATCAGCCTGAAAGTCCACTATAATAACACAATAGGAATGAATATACAAATACAGAAGTACATGGCCTTAAGGCCTTACAATAGTTTTCTCAAATTTAAGTGTATTCCAAACCTTGGGACGCAGGTCGGTCATACACGAGGATAAAAGAAAACACTCAAAAATTAGGCCTTCGAGGGCCGACACAACAACAAGGGCTTTTGCCTGCTATTTACCACTCGGCTCCGCAGCACCTACATGCAACAATCCACCGAGAGTTGGCAAACAAAAGCAACGGTCAGCTATGCTGACCAAATTATAACGATCTCGCCCCCAAACTCGGGGCGGTGATTCTCCTTCCCTGCACTTTATTAGCATTGTCATATAATAGACACAATTACACATCATCACAGGCGTAGGCTCGCACGGCCACACATCCCGTGCTCTCAGGGCACATTCTCGGTGAACCCGGTCAAAGTCCGTGGTCTCACCACCCCCCTTGGACATCAATTTCTCGTAAGCATTTGGTCTTTCTGGCCACTGCCTAAGACCCTTCATCTATGCCAACGATAAGTGTCATGTACCTTAGGTCTCTTTAACCGAACCACATAGAGCGGGTACGGTTCCGCCTAACCCGTTTCTCACACCGCAAAGTCAATTTAAGCCGTCTCCGCGGGTCAAGCTTCCCCGAGTCCCAATCCCATCACACACATTATATAACCCAGTTATGTACAAGTTGGCTTTCAGGCCACCAAGTTGGCAAAATCAAGCATCTGCCCAGTTTTCCGGGTGCACCTTGGAGTTAGTCCCCAAGACACTCTGTTGCAATCTACCGCGTAGAAAACCCGAAAAACAATCATCTACACGGAGTCTTCTCCGGCTATTCATGCAATGCAACATCACCGATTCAGACCAACTTGTCCGGGTAGGCTTCACACATCATGCCTATGTCTGTTTCTCATTTACGGACTCTACATGCAAAACAACGGGGACTATTCATGTCTACCCGAAGGAACACCTCACACTCACCGCAAACTCGCGAGAGCGGGCTTCCTATGCACGGGAAAAGAGGACTTCACATGTCCAAGATGAGAATTGTTACCCTAGCATTCCTCTTCGGCGCCATGAAGATCTATGCGGATGAAAAGCACGACAATGTCCTCGCATCGGTAGATCCGAACTCGGCTTGGGATTTGGGGCTCCGAAGCTCCACCGGCGGCCGGATCTCTCTTCCTTCTCCTTCCTTGCTCTCCCCACTCTCTAGAACTTTAGAAAGAGATGGTTTGAAAGAAATGAAGGCATCCAAACACAATTCCCGGGTATAACCCAGCAAGGACAGCCTGGAGCCGTTGGATCCCAAAATAAGGAAACGGACGGCCACGATTTTCACCTAAAATCCAAAACCAGGGCCGAACACGGCCTGTGACATGTCTGTTTCCAAGGTCGTGTGCCCCATTCGACATCGAAATCGTCGCATCCCGAAAAGCACACGGGCTCTCAATATGCCCGTATCATGATTGACACGCCCGTGTCATCAAGTACATGCTCGTGTACCCGGGCTTGTTCCTCCATCGACACAGGACCAACATGTAAGACCCCCCCCCCTTTTTTTTTTCGGACACCGGGGTCTTAGGCCCAGAACCGCCGTTTTGCGGTGACTCCTTCACGCCCTGAAGAGTCATCACCACAAAGCGCCGATTCTGCCGGCCATTTCGATCACAGAAAAGTAGCATAAATAAGTAAATGAGAACTAACTGTCCACAGAGAATCATATGTCATAATAAATATAACTCCACGAAGGGAGTGTCCACAGGAAATAACATCAGAGTAGCAAAACGGGCTTATGCCCGGTACATCAAATCCTCACTACAAGATCTCTCATGCAGAAACAAAAGTAGGAAACTGCTCAGGGTCGAGACTCATGGTCCCGGCTGTGTGAACTCCGGAGCTAGACTGCCCCACCTCCAAGCGCACCGGTCTCTGGGGCTGCTCCTCCATGCTGGTCTCCGCGATCCCCTAAATGATGCGGTTCGAAAACCGTAAGTCTAAAAGACTAAGTCCTATCATCCCCCACCCCTTCCCCCACGGCTCCTAGGCACCGAGCGGAGAGGAAGAAAGGGGAGGACTTGAAGGTGGAGAATGTCAAAACAGATGGCAGAGGTCCTATTCTAGCAAGTTCTATGGTATATAAAGACAATAAGCTGTAATATGAAATGTAACCTTCACTTATGTGAAAAACACATAAGCCAAGGGGTCTTTTGCAAGGCTCCCATCGTATAAAAAGTCCCATATCGATTTATACGCTGGGGTGTCGGTGGTCAAACAGCAGTAACTAAATATATCAAAATTAACCTTAATTTATAAACTTGCCCACACAAGCTTATAGACTAAGGGGTCGTTTAGCAGGTCCTAAGGTATAAGCGTCTCATTCCACTTATACTTTAGGTGTCGAGGTTAAAGGTAACGATTATGCCATGACATGCAAGTGGGTATGATGGACATGCAAGTGCAACACACACACACGACTCTGTGCACACAGACCTTTAGTTCCCCCTTTCTGGAGTTGTAACCTCCCAGGATACCTCCGTAGTGGCAGACGGAAGCGGTGGGTTGGGCCTCGCCCACCTCTAAACCAGTAAAGCACTACCGGTCAGACCTATCGTACGCCTCAACGCTTGGTGCACGAAGCGGACTCCTGCGTACTCTTGCCGGCTGGCGCACCGGACTTCTGTTGGCGAAGTGCTAACCACACTTGCCGAGTCAACGTATTGGCGTCGGTGCATCGACCCTCCAATACCGAAGACCCACCACCTTAATTTTCTTTCCTGTTATGCACATGCAATTTAGCGTAATCAAGAATCGAGCCGAAGCTCCCCGGACCAACACGTCCGACTCAAGCAATCGAGCCGAAGCTCCCCGGACCCAAAGTCCGCCTTTTTAACCATCCGAGCCGAAGCTCCTATCCAACCTCTGGTGCCATTAGTGTTGTGGAATGTGCAACCCTAATTACTAGGTTACTCTTTCAGCTTGTTAAACAGTTTACGTTAACCCAGGACTGCCCCCGGTATTCCCTGTGAAGGGCTCTCAAGGGGCACTAGGAACTATGTTGGGATTACGCCCAGCGTTCCCTTTCGCAAGGTACTTATTTTATTATTTGTTGATTCCCTTACCCTTTATTTTCTCACATTTCGATATGCTAATCCTAGGGTAATTTGACTCCACTCTCCTTGGGTAGGACGATCTTTCGTCGGACCCAAACGTCTATAACCCTAGGCAGATCCACACCTTGCTCACTCATCTTCCAAAGACGCAGCCCATTCCACTTGTCCTTACAACAACCACCATGACTCATCATACTTGCCCTAATTCACATCCAAATGAAATCCTGCAGTTTTGCTATATGCAGACCACTTAAGCTACATGACCCGTAAAAAAAGAAGTACATGAAATACTCATCCAGTACCCTTATGATAATTATTAGAGGTCTATTATGATAAATATAGTCTAAATTCAGAAAATCATATTTTTCCCAATTAATCTACTATTTATTGAATTTTCCTCAAAAACTAGGCCATAGTCAATTTGAACATGAACCATAAGATTTTCTCAGGTAATGGCCTCCTAAAATTTGTATTCACTAAATATCAGAGAAATATTATTGTTTGCCAATTTTCATAATTTTCCAGATAGTTCTTGACCTCTAAAGGATTTATTAAAATAATTCCTAAAATCAAATATAATGAAGGAAGTGCCACAAATATGTCTCCAATAATTATGTAAAAATTACTAGGGCTTCATAAGGAACTAGAAACATCATGATGAAGAAATTAGAATTTTTCAGACAATCTAAATGTCATTATTAAATTTACCAAAGTTCCATAGAATTAAATAATTAAAGAAGCAACTACTAAATATCATTCTTCAAAAATTTCATAAACATTTACAGAGATGGGTACCATGATTACAAGCCCCTTTGATAAGTTTCATCAGGTTTAATCAAGTATATTTTTCTCCAAAAATTCCTAAGTGAAAATTGTAAAACATGACTTTGTGAATAAAGTACCAAAAATATTCATCCAAAATTTATCATAAAATTTCCAGAGATATATATACCCTAAGAAACTACCCATTCAAAGACTTAGGCCATTTCAGAGAGTTTTGGTATTAGATCTTATGGATTCAAGCTAGTGCCCTAAACTAGGGTTATGGATTTAAAGGGTTTTAAGTCTTCCAAATACCCTAAAATTTTAACCATAGGACCATAGTAACCCTATGGACATCATTCCCAAGTTTCAAGTCCATCCAAGGCCTTTTGACCCCAATTTCTTCAAACCCTAGAAATTTACCCTAAAGGGCCTACCCTAAAATTTTAGGGCTACCCCTAGTCCAATCCACTCCAAACTCCATAAGTGAGTGTAAAAAGTCAAGTTATATCAGTGGCCAAAATTTCAGCCTCTGATGAGGGAATTTGGCCACTCAAAACCAAAAGTGCAACTTTTGACCAAAATGCCCTTTATAGGGTATAAATAGGGTTGGGTCAAAACCTATTCAAAACACATCCAAATTAAATGAAATTTTCTACAGGTACCTAATTGGACCCAGGGACCACTCACCAAAATTTGGGAGGGTTTGGAGGTGTTTAGGGCACTTATTTAATTTACCTAATAATTATTAAATATTTACAAAACTATAGAAATAGTTTCTCCAAAAATTCCCATTTTTGGGCAGGCCCTAGGTATGTCTAAGATAGACTCTCTGACAAAATTTCAGCTAATTTGGGCTAGGGGTGAAGAGTGGGCACTCAATTTTGTGACTGCCTAGCCCTAAGGGTATGTCCCACCAAAATGGGTGCCCTGGTCTAACCAGAAGTCTAAATGGGTTCAACCAATTTTAAAAAAAAGTAGACAGGCAGGGCTACAATTCATGTGTTGACCATTTTCCCATACAGAGCATCTGGCTATTTTTAAGAATTTAAAACATTAAATATCAAAAGTGTGACAGAATGAAATATATATCATTAATTTCCTATAGTTTGATTTTGATGCAGCGCGAATCTTGGCGCAAGAATCAACGGCATCTGGTCATCGTCCCCATTGAGCCAACGGCTGAGATTCGTCCCGCCTGGAGCGATTTCCAAGCCCTGCCGCCGGCGATCCAGCCCCTTCCCCGGCCGGCCACCGCCACCATCACCTCCGTCGAGGTGGTGGCTATCGTCAGGCGGCGGCTCCGCCGCCGGAGAGGCGTTTTCCGGCGGATAAAGCAAGAGATTTTCTTGCCGAAACTAGGAGAAATCCCGGATTGAATCGGGCTCAATTGAGCCCGAAACTCAAGCCTAATGATTCCTAGGATCTACCCGCGAGTTAAGGAGAGGAGGAGGACCTTCCTGGCGGCCTGGATGCGAGAGGAGCGGCGGGATGACATTGACGACGGCGGCGGCGCTCGGCTTCTGCAACTGCACAGTGGAGTGGCCCGTCTCCTCCAGGTAATCGCTCCAAAATGATCCCCTCGGCTCCCTGAAGGTGTTTAAATGGTAAATGGGGGAGAGGAGAGGCTGGTTCTTCAATGGCCATTAACACCATTAAAGGTGTGGCTCGGGTTGTGTGGAGGGGGGCTGAACCCACCCCTTGGTGGCCGGGAAATGGCTGGAATCAACTCCTCTCCCCTAGAGGAGTTGATTACAGCCATAACTGGTGGTTGTTGGCCTTCCTTGGCCGGCTTCTCTCCTCCCTTCCCTCTTCCCCATTTTCTCTCTCCTCCATTATCATGGAGAGGAGCTCTTTTCTCTCTCCTAGTCACCTCTGGTTGACTAGTCAACCTTATAAGCTAAAGGCAGCCCACTGGATTATGATGATCATGGGAATGGGTTTAGCCTAAGGGAGAAGTGGCTTGAGCTTGGGTTAGCCCTTTTTGGGCTAAGTTGACTTGACCCTCAATGAGGGTTGACTTGGTCAGTTTGACCATCTAGGTTGACCCCATTGGGTCCTGGGTGATTCCTTGGCCTCCCCTAAGGTCTATGTAGGGTTGGGTAGGGTTGTCTTGGCACCTTAAAGGTCACTTGACCCTTGGTAAGGTCACTTTGACCATTTTAGGGCTAGAGTTGACTTGGGTCAACATGACCATTAGGGTTCACCCCTATGGATCCTTGGTGACCATTGACTTCCCTTAGGGTCTAGGTAGGGTTATGTAGGGTTGCCCTGCACTTTGGAGGTCACATACCCTTAGTAAGGGTACTTTGCCCAGATTAGGGCTTGAGTTGACTTGGGTCAACCTGGCCCCTAGGGCTGACCCCAATGTGTCCTTAGTGACCCATTGACCTCTCTTTAGGGTTAGGAGGGCATAGGTGGGGTCCTCTAGACTAGGAGTGGGTCAATTGGCCCTAAGTAGGCTAGGTTGACCCATTCAGGGCTAGGGTTGACCTTGGTCAACTGGGCCTCTTGGGTTGGCCCTAATGGGTCTTTTTGGCTCTAATGGGTCTCCCAAAATGTTTGGGAGTGTTGTGGTAGGGTCTTGGGGCCATGGTGAAGCCCCATTGCCATTCTATACCATTGTTCAAAATCCTACTATTTGCAGACCATGGTGATCCCTACCTTGGCCTCTATCTCTTGGCCCATTTCTGGCTTCCTAGGGTTTTGTCATGACCTAGTCATGGCCAAAACCACTCTTAGGGGTCTAGTTGGAAATGAGATGTTACAAATCCCAATAAACAAAACAAAGATTTCGTCCCCGAAATCAAGGTTGGACCTACGGGTCTTATTACCGAAGGAAAGAGTCTTGTAACATCCCATTATGACGCCTCGTTCGTTGAATTTGATTTTATGGAAAAACTTAGATCTAAGACCCCTTTCGCCCAAACAGCGAACCAAAATCCCAATAAACAAGGTTAAGCCCCCAATAAACAAAAGATAAGCCCCTATCTACCTAGAGCAGCCCTTAGTATACTTAAAGCAGGAAAAATAAATTAACATCTTGAGGGGTCCGAGAGGTATACCTGACTGAATAGCTCGGGGTATCTTTGTCGCATCAGGTCCTGTGGCTCCCAGGTATGCTCCTCCTGGCCGTGGTTCCTCCACAGGACCTTGACTAGTGGGACCTTCTTGCGTCGCAAGACCCGCACTCCTCGGTCGTCGATCCTCACAGGCTCCAAATGAACCGACCGATCTGACGCTACCGGCCATTCGGTAGTCAGAATCTGCTGCTCCGGGCGTAGCAGAGCCCTCCTCAAAGAAGAAATGTGGAAGACGTCGTGCAGCGCTTCCAGCTCTGGTGGTAACTCCAGCTGGTAGGCTAGGGGTCCGATCCGCTCCAGGATCCTGTAAGGGCCCATGTACCTAGGGCTGAGCTTCTTCCTCCGACCACGCACCCGTGAAACTCCATGCATGGGCCGGATCTTCAGAAACACCCGGTCCCCCACCTGGAACTCCACCTGCCGATGTCGGGCGTCATAATACTTAGCCTGTCTACTCTGTGCCTCGAGCATCCTGTCCCTGATCAGCCTCACCTGTGCCTCGGTCTCTTCAACAAACTCTGACCCCAACACTTTCGGATCCTCGTTCTGCACCCAAGAAAGCGGGGTCCGGCATCTCCTCCCGTACAAGGCTTCATAAGGCGCCATCCTGATGCTGGACTGGTGGCTGTTGTTATAGGAGAACTCGACAAGGGGCAAGAGTTTCTCCCACGGTTCCCCGCGGTCCAAGATGCATAACCTCAAAAGGTCCTCCAGCGTCCGGTTGGTGCGTTCTGTCTGCCCGTCTGTCTGGGGGTGGAATGCAGTGCTGAAAGTCAATCGCGTGCCTAAGTAAGCTTGCACGGATCTCCACTCCCTGGAGGTGAGCCTGCCATCCCGATCCGACACTATCGTCCTGGGCACGCCATGATAACGAACGAACTGCTCCACAAACTTTCGCACCAGTACTCCTACTGAATCATCCTTCCTGATCGGTATAAATCGAGCCACCTTGGTCAACCGATCGACGATTACCCAGATCGAGTCATTCCCTGTCCGAGACCGGGGAAGCCCATGTATGAAGTCCATGGCTATGTCATCAAACTTCCACTCCGGCACCGGGAGTGGCTGCAATAATCCCGCGGGGTTCCTGCACTCCGCCTTCACTAACTGACATGCCTCACAATGGGTCACGAAGTGTGAGACATCCCTCTTCATGCCCGGCCAGTACATCGTCTTCTTCAAATCAGCTGTCATCTTTGTGATCCCCGGGTGTACAGAATACCGTCTGCAGTGCGCCTCCATCATAATATCCTCCCGGATCTGGCCTCCCTCCGGTACATACACCCGTCCTCTGAAGCACACCAGGTCGTCCCTCAGTGTGTAGTCTCCTGCAGTGCCTGCCTCCAGAGCTTGGAAGATGGGCTCTAACTTGGCATCCTGCCTCTGCCCTTCTCTGACTCGGTCTCTGATGTCATCGGTAACGCCTACCGCGGCCAAGTACTCCTCATAGAGCTCAGGATCATCGGACGATACCAGGGTAATGTGCATGTCCTCTAGTCTCTGCAGCAGCTCCATAGACATCAACTGAGGCTCTGCTCCTGCTGTGGCAGCTCTCCTACTCAGTGCGTCCGCTACCACGTTCGCCTTCCCCGGGTGGTAATGCATCTCATACTGATAGTCAGAAAGGAACTCCACCCACAGCCTCTGCCTGATGTTTAGTTCCTTCTGTGTGTCCACGTACTTAAGGTTCTTATGATCGGAGTATATGTCACAGTGGACTCCATATAGGTAATGCCGCCATATTTTTAGTGCGAATACAACTGCTCCCATCTCCAGGTCGTGCACTGGGTAGTTCTTCTCATGGGTCTTCAGCTGGCGGGAAGCATAAGCTGTGACGTGTCCGTTCTGCATCAGTACTGCTCCCATCCCCTGATATGATGCGTCGGTGTAGACCTGGAATCCCTCCCTCCCCGAGGGGAGAGTAAGAATGGGAGCTGAGGTCAGCCGATCCTTCAGCTCCTGGAAAGTTGTCTGGCACTGCGGGGTCCACACGAACGGTACCTCCTTCTTTGTCAAGGATGTGAGCGGGAGGGCGATTCGAGAGAATCCCTCCACGAACTTCCGATAGTAACCGGCAAGTCCTAGAAAACTCCGTACGTCAGTGGCTGTTTTTAGCTGCGGCCACTCCGAAATAGCTCGAATCTTTGCCGGGTCCACTGCCAGCCCGGCCCGCTGATAATGTGACCTAAGAAAGCCACCTCCTTCAGCCAGAACTGACACTTACTGAACTTCGCATAAAGACGATGCTCCCGCAGTCTCTCCAGGGCCAATGCTAGATGTCGCGTGTGCTCCTCCTCCGTCTTAGAGTAGATAAGGATGTCGTCTATGAACACTATGACGAACACATCCAAATAAGCCTCGAAGACCCGGTTCATGAGGCTCATAAACGCCGACGGAGCGTTCGTGAGCCCGAAGGGCATCACGATGAACTCATACAATCCATATCGGCTACTAAAGGCCGTCTTCGGAATATCCTCCTCCTGCATCCGCAGCTGGTAGTAGCCTGATCTCAAGTCCAGCTTCGAAAAATAATGGGCTCCCTCCAGCTGATCGAACAACTCGTCTATCCTGGGGAGCGGATAGGTATTTCGGACGGTCAGCCTGTTTAGTGCTCGATAGTCGATGCACAGGCGTAAAGTGCCGTCCTTCTTCTTTACGAATAGGACAGGAGCTCCCCATGATGAGGAACTCGGCCTAACAAATCCTGCTTCCACCAGCTCCTGCAACTGCGTCCGAAACTCCGCCAACTCCTTCGGAGCCATCCGATAAGGGGCCTTGGATACCGGCTTAGCCCCTGGTACCAACTGAATCTGGAAGTCCTTTTCCCTATGCGGAGGTAGTCCTGGCAGCTTATCCGGAAAAATGTCGGCGTAGTCACGAACCACCGGAATGTTAGCAATCAGGTCCTTCTCCTCAGTCATCTCGAACAATACTTGATATACCTCGTCCCCTTGCATATGAGCCTTAATGGCCTGAATAGAAGAAAGCAGGCGACGCGAGACCGGTGTAGTACCTTCGAATGTCGCATAAGTATCGCCGTGGCTGAGCACGACCCTCCTTGCCGGGCAATCAATCTGGGCATGGTTCCAGACAAGCCATGTCATGCCCAAGACGAGGTCGAAGTCCGGCATCCTCAGGATCGTTGCCGGGGCCTCGAGTGCCAACCCGTCTATGGTAACCTCCAGGAGGCACTTTTCTGTGGACTGGATCTCCATCCCATTGGGGAGGCGCACCCTCCTGGGTAGTCCCGTATAACATCGAATCTGATCCAGGTCCTTGACGAAATCCTCCGACACAAAGTTGTGCGATGCCCCCGTGTCGAACAGGGTATGGGCAGGTTTGCCACACACCATCACCATTCCTAAATCAGTTTTGAAAGAAAAACTCTGGTGTAAGGTTTTCTAACCTAGGTTGTGTAGTAGTTCTATCAACACTTAATATGAGCAAAGAATAAATCCAAAACTAAGATTACTCTCATACCTGCAATAACCCTGTCCGGGTTCCGGGGTTGTGCTAAGTCCAAAGCGTAAATCTGCTCCCCATTCTGCCTGCGGTCGCCTCCCTGGTAACCACGACCTCGGCCGCGTCCTCGGCCTCCGAAATGCTGGGCCGGTGGGCCACCCCGTGGTGCTGGAGGTGGTGCCCCCCTCATAGGGCAGTCTCTCCGGAGGTGTCCCACCTGGTGACAGTGGAAGCACTCCGGCGGGGGATACGCCATACCCCGGGGTCTCTGCATCTCCTGGATCCGGAGAGGTTGAGGGGCCAAGACCACCTGCTCTCTCGGCTCCTGCCTCAACTCCTGACGAGGCTGCTCCTCTGCCCTTCTTCCATCTGGTACGATGCCTCGCCGCTGATCATTTCGGGCCCTCCGGCCCTGGTCCTCCGTTTGCCGTTTCCGGCCCCGAGTGGTGTGCCAATCGGCCTCAATCCTCTTCGCCATCTCCAAAATCCGGGAGATGGGCCCGTCAGAGACAAAAAGCAGGGCCTCCCTCAACTCCTCTTTTAGGCCCTTATAAAACCTCTTGACGTATCCTGCTTCATCCAGCTGATAGGAGCCCGCATATCGGGCCAAATGATCGAACTCTCGGTGGTACTCCACCACTGTCCTGGTGCCCTGCCTCAGCTGCAATAACCGCTCCTCCAACTCGTCCCTGGCCGACTGAGGAACAAAGTGCTCCAGCAGCGTGGCCCTGAACTCTTCCCAAGTGATTTCTGCAATCTCTCTATCAGCAAAGGTCGTGTCCAACAGCGTCTTCCACCACCGCTTGGCATGTGACTCCAAGCAAGATACCAGTAGGGCCACCCTCTCCTCCCAAGGGCATCGTATCCCAGTCAACATCTCGTACATCACATCCAGCCACTCCTCTGTCCGTACTGCCGACTCTGTCCCCAAGTAAGATGGGGGAGAGAGTCCTCGGAAGGTGCTCATCCAGTTGGCCCCTGGGTTTGGCTGCTGGGCTGGGGCTTGCTGAGCTCGGAAGGCCTCAAGGATAGCTGTAAGGGTCTGCCCCATGTCTGACTGGAGGAAAGGTGTGGGGACCATGGGAGGTGGTGCAATGTCTGGAGTCTGCTGAGCTCCACCTTGTGGGGTGGGCTGAGCTGGGGGCTGCAAAACGAACTACATTAGTAGATAATCGACTCAATGCCTAATGAAAGTGGACAACTTACATGTGATTTCCCCCCCGTATGGGCACACCACTGCTTCCGCTGCTTAGTTTGTCCCCAAACTAAACCCGCGCGGGGGTGACCCAGGGTTGTGGACGGCTACTTTTCGATCGAGGTTCGCTCTGATACCACTTGTAAGACCCCCCCCCCCTTTTTTTCTTTTCGGACACCGGGGTCTTAGGCCCAGAACCGCCGTTTTGCGGTGACTCCTTCACGCCCTGAAGAGTCATCACCACAAAGCGCCGATTCTGCCGGCCATTTCGATCACAGAAAAGTAGCATAAATAAGTAAATGAGAACTAACTGTCCACAGAGAATCATATGTCATAATAAATATAACTCCACGAAGGGAGTGTCCACAGGAAATAACATCAGAGTAGCAAAACGGGCTTATGCCCGGTACATCAAATCCTCACTACAAGATCTCTCATGCAGAAACAAAAGTAGGAAACTGCTCAGGGTCGAGACTCACGGTCCCGGCTGTGTGAACTCCGGAGCTAGACTGCCCCACCTCCAAGCGCACCGGTCTCTGGGGCTGCTCCTCCATGCTGGTCTCCGCGATCCCCTAAATGATGCGGTTCGAAAACCGTTAGTCTAAAAGACTAAGTCCTATCATCCCCCACCCCTTCCCCCACGGCTCCTAGGCACCGAGCGGAGAGGAAGAAAGGGGAGGACTTGAAGGTGGAGAATGTCAAAACAGATGGCAGCGGTCCTATTCTAGCAAGTTCTATGGTATATAAAGACAATAAGCTGTAATATGAAATGTAACCTTCACTTATGTGAAAAACACATAAGCCAAGGGGTCTTTTTCAAGGCTCCCATCGTATAAAAAGTCCCATATCGATTTATACGCTGGGGTGTCGGTGGTCAAACAGCAGTAACTAAATATATCAAAATTAACCTTAATTTATAAAGTTGCCCACACAAGCTTATAGACTAAGGGGTCGTTTAGCAGGTCCTAAGGTATAAGCGTCACATTCCACTTATACTTTAGGTGTCAAGGTTAAAGGTAACGATTATGCCATGACATGCAAGTGGGTATGATGGACATGCAAGTGCAACACACACACCCGACTCTGTGCACACAGACCTTTAGTTCCCCCTTTCTGGAGCTGTAACCTCCCAGGATACCTCCGTAGTGGCAGACGGAAGCGGTGGATTGGGCCTCGCCCACCTCTAAACCAGTAAAGCACTACCGGTCAGACCTATCGTACGCCTCAACTCTTGGTGCACGAAGCGGACTCCTGCGTACTCTTGCCGGCTGGCGCACCGGACTTCTGTTGGCGAAGTGCTAACCACACTTGCCGAGTCAACGTATTGGCGTCGGTGCATCGACCCTCCAATACCGAAGACCCACCACCTTAATTTTCTTTCCTGTTATGCACATGCAATTTAGCGTAATCAAGAATCGAGCCGAAGCTCCCCGGACCAACACGTCCGACTCAAGCAATCGAGCCGAAGCTCCCCGGACCCAAAGTCCGCCTTTTTAACCATCCGAGCCGAAGCTCCTATCCAACCTCTGGTGCCATTAGTGTTGTGGAATGTGCAACCCTAATTACTAGGTTACTCTTTCAGCTTGTTAAACAGTTTACGTTAACCCAGGACTGCCCCCGGTATTCCCTGTGAAGGGCTCTCAAGGGGCACTAGGAACTATGTTGGGATTACACTCAGCGTTCCCTTTCGCAAGGTACTTATTTTATTATTTGTTGATTCCCTTACCCTTTATTTTCTCACATTTCGATATGCTAATCCTAGGGTAATTTGACTCCACTCTCCTTGGGTAGGACGATCTTTCGTCGGACCCAAACGTCTATAACCCTAGGCAGATCCACACCTTGCTCACTCATCTTCCAAAGACGCACCCATTCCACTTGTCCTTACAACAACCACCATGACTCATCATACTTGACCTAATTCACATCCAAATGAAATCCTGCAGTTTTGCTATATGCAGACCACTTAAGCTACATGACCCGTAAAAAAAGAAGTACATGAAATACTCATCCAGTACCCTTATGATAATTATTAGAGGTCTATTATGATAAATATAGTCTAAATTCAGAAAATCATATTTTTCCCAATTAATCTACTATTTATTGAATTTTCCTCAAAAACTAGGCCATAGTCAATTTGAACATGAACCATAAGATTTTCTCAGGTAATGGCCTCCTAAAATTTGTATTCACTAAATATCAGAGAAATATTATTGTTTGCCAATTTTCATAATTTTCCAGATAGTTCTTGACCTCTAAAGGATTTATTAAAATAATTCCTAAAATCAAATATAATGAAGGAAGTGCCACAAATATGTCTCCAATAATTATGTAAAACTTACTAGGGCTTCATAAGGAACTAGAAACATCATGATGAAGAAATTAGAATTTTTCAGACAATCTAAATGTCATTATTAAATTTACCAAAGTTCCATAGAATTAAATAATTAAAGAAGCAACTACTAAATATCATTCTTCAAAAATTTCATAAACATTTACAGAGATGGGTACCATGATTACAAGCCCCGTTGCTAAGTTTCATCAGGTTTAATCAAGTATATTTTTCTCCAAATATTCCTAAGTGAAAATTGTAAAACATGACTTTGTGAATAAAGTACCAAAAATATTCATCCAAAATTTATCATAAAATTTCCAGAGATATATATACCCTAAACAACTACCCATTCAAAGACTTAGGCCATTTCAGAGAGTTTTGGTATTAGATCTTATGGATTCAAGCTAGTGCCCTAAACTAGGGTTATGGATTTAAAGGGTTTTAAGTCTTCCAAATGCCCTAACATTTTAACCACAGGACCATAGTAACCCTATGGACATCATTCCCAAGTTTCAAGTCCATCCAAGGCCTTTTGACCCCAATTTCTTCAAACCCTAGAAATTTACCCTAAAGGGCCTACCCTAAAATTTTAGGGCTACCCCTAGTCCAATCCACTCCAAACTCCATAAGTGAGTGTAAAAAGTCAAGTTATATCAGTGGCCAAAATTTCAGCCTCTGATGAGGGAATTTGGCCACTCAAAACCAAAAGTGCAACTTTTGACCAAAATGCCCTTTATAGGGTATAAATAGGGTTGGGTCAAAACCTATTCAAAACACATCCAAATTAAATGAAATTTTCTACAGGTACCTAATTGGAACCCAGGGACCACTCACCAAAATTTGGGAGGGTTTGGAGGTGTTTAGGGCACTTATTTAATTTACCTAATAATTATTAAATATTTACAAAAACTATAGAAATATTTTCTCCAAAAATTCCCATTTTTGGGCAGGCCCTAGGTATGTCTAAGATAGACTCTCTGCCAAAATTTCAGCTAATTTGGGCTAGGGGTAAAGAGTGGGCACTCAATTTTGTGACTGCCTAGCCCTAAGGGTATGTCCCACCAAAATGGGTGCCCTGGTCTAACCTGAAGTCTAAATGGGTTCAAACCAATTTTACAAAAAAGTAGACAGGCAGGGCTACAATTCATGTGTTGACCATTTTCCCATACAGAGCCTCTGGCTATTTTTAAGAATTTAAAACATTAAATATCAAAAGTGTGACAGAATGAAATATATATCATTAATTTCCTATAGTTTGATTTTGATGCAGCGCGAATCTTGGCGCAAGAATCAACGGCATCTGGTCATCGTCCCAATTGAGCCAACGGCTGAGATTCGTCCCGCCTGGAGCGATTTCCAAGCCCTGCCGCCGGCGATCCAGCCCCTTCCCCGGCCGGCCACCGCCACCATCACCTCCGTCGAGGTGGTGGCTATCGTCAGGCGGCGGCTCCGCCGCCGGAGAGGCGTTTTCCGGCGGATAAAGCAAGAGATTTTCTTGTCGAAACCAGGAGAAATCCCCGATTGAATCGGGCTCAATTGAGCCCGAAACTCAAGCCTAATGATTCCTAGGATCTACCCGCGAGTTAAGGAGAGGAGGAGGACCTTCCTAGCGGCCTGGATGCGAGAGGAGCGGCGGGATGCCATTGACGACGGCGGCGGCGCTCGGCTTCTGCAACTGCACAGTGGAGTGGCCCGTCTCCTCCAGGTAATCGCTCCAAAATGATCCCCTCGGCTCCCTGAAGGTGTTTAAATGGTAAATGGGGGAGAGGAGAGGCTGGTTCTTCAATGGCCATTAACACCATTAAAGGTGTGGCTTGGGTTGTGTGGAGGGGGGCTGAACCCACCCCTTGGTGGCCGGGAAACGGCTGGAATCAACTCCTCTCCCCTAGAGGAGTTGATTACAGCCATAACTGGTGGCTGTTGGCCTTCCTTGGCCGGCTTCTCTCCTCCCTTCCCTCTTCCCCATTTTCTCTCTCCTCCATTATCATGGAGAGGAGCTCTTTTCTCTCTCCTAGTCACCTCTGGTTGACTAGTCAACCTTATAAGCTAAAGGCAGACCACTGGATTATGATGATCATGGGAATGGGTTTAGCCTAAGGGAGAAGTGGCTTGAGCTTGGGTTAGCCCTTTTTGGGCTAAGTTGACTTGACCCTCAATGAGGGTTGACTTGGTCAGTTTGACCATCTAGGTTGACCCCATTGGGTCCTGGGTGATTCCTTGGCCTCCCCTAAGGTCTATGTAGGGTTGGGTAGGGTTGTCTTGGCACCTTAAAGGTCACTTGACCCTTGGTAAGGTCACTTTGACCATTTTAGGGCTAGAGTTGACTTGGGTCAACATGACCATTAGGGTTCACCCCTATGGATCCTTGGTGACCATTGACTTCCCTTAGGGTCTAGGTAGGGTTATGTAGGGTTGCCCTGCACTTTGGAGGTCACATACCCTTAGTAAGGGTACTTTGCCCAGATTAGGGCTTGAGTTGACTTGGGTCAACCTGGCCCCTAGGGCTGACCCCAATGTGTCCTTAGTGACCCATTGACCTCTCTTTAGGGTTAGGAGGGCATAGGTGGGGTCCTCTAGACTAGGAGTGGGTCAATTGGCCCTAAGTAGGCTAGGTTGACCCATTCAGGGCTAGGGTTGACCTTGGTCAACTGGGCCTCTTGGGTTGGCCCTAATGGGTCTTTTTGGCTCTAATGGGTCTCCCAAAATGTTTGGGAGTGTTGTGGTAGGGTCTTGGGGCCATGGTGAAGCCCCATTGCCATTCTATACCATTGTTCAAAATCCTACTATTTGCAGACCATGGTGATCCCTACCTTGGCCTCTATCTCTTGGCCCATTTCTGGCTTCCTAGGGTTTTGTCATGACCTAGTCATGGCCAAAACCACTCTTAGGGGTCTAGTTGGAAATGGGATGTTACACAACACTAACCCGAGAAGAACACGGGTACTCGACACGCCCGTGTTGAATTTGACATGCCCGTGTCAGGTTGAACATGCCTGGGCTCCAGACCGTGTTTCACCCTATACACAACTCGGCCAACTACCCGAGTAGGACACGGCCTGGGACACGCCCGTGTCTCAAGCCGTGTTCGATATCTCGAGTACCTTTCGTCGAACACTCGAGATGATCGTCGAACCCGAGCACGACACGGCCCTGGAAATGCCCGTGTCTCAGGCCGTGTTCGTTTTCTTGAATATCTTTCGTCAACCACTCGAGTAGCTCATCGAAACCGAACATGACACGGCCATGGGACATGCCCGTGTCCCAGGCCGTGTGACCTCTACCAAGTCCCAGACTTGGCTCCAAGCGCCACCCGTCGCTCTTTTGAGTTTCGGGGCGTTACATACCCAACATGGAAGTCATAGTAGATATGTTTAACTCCAATATCATCTCTCACGTGCTTTGTCTAAATCAGAACCTATGATCTCCAAAATGTGGCTTGAAGTTTACGTAAAAATAACGATTTGTGAGGAGAAAAACTAAAATTTAAATGGTGTTGTTTAGGTTTAGATTTAAATTACTTAACTGCTCCAGATCATAAAATACCCAACATAAAAGTTGTAGTAAATATGTTTAGCTCCAATATCATCTTTCACGTGCTCTATCTAAATCAGAACCTAAGGCCTCCAAAATACGGGTTGAAGTTTACGTAAAAATAATGATTTGTGAAGAAGGGAGAAAAACTAAAATTTAAACGGTGTTGTTTAGGGTTAGATTTAAATTACTTAACTGCTCCAGATCAGAAAATATCCAACATAAAAGTTGTAGTAAATATGTTTAGCTCCAATATCATCTCTCATGTGCTCTGTCTAAATCAGACTCTAAGGTCTCCAAAATAATGGTCTAATTTTCCGTGATTTAACAGTTTGTGAAACAAAATAGAAATTTTAATCTCCGGAATGGTTAAATATACTTTTCGAGGGCCAAGATAAATTATTTAGTAGTTCCGAATCAGGAAAACTATAACATGAAAGTTGTAATATACAGAAAGTTCTCCAAGATTGTGTCTCGCATTGTTTTCTTGATGGGCTTCAAAGATAAATAAAAACCATCCAAAAAATGAGAATAATGATTCCAAAACTCAGTTCTTTTTTCGCCGTGTAAAAACCGATCTGCGCTTGAATCTTGGCGCAGATTAGGGGGGTATCCATTACGATGGATAGAACTAATCCACGTGTTGGTGCACGGGATCCTTGCTGGCTAAGTGTAAAACCTTACATTTTTATTTGGATGGTTCTCTTTTTTTTTGCTGGCCAATAATTGGACAAAAACTGGCAGGAATCGGGCGGTGGCGGTGCGCCACCACCGATCCAGCCGCCGCACACCAGTGGATGGCCGGAGCGCCAGTTGCCCCGGTCACCACCTCCAGTACCCTCGCACTAAAGGGGCCCTCCGGCGGAGCGTTGGCCGGCGGTGGACCGCCGCCGCCGCCGGCGATCGCGCCAGAAAAAAAAACTTGGCTCACTGTGGCTGCATGCATGCAGCCACCGTGAGGCTTTGCATGCGGACGGCCCCTTGGCCGACCGGAGCATGGGTTGCTCTGGCCACCACCCCCTGTTGCCTTGCCCAAGTTGGGAGCTCCGGCGAGACGTCGGCCGGCAGTGATCCGCCGTCGGCGACCTGGAAAAAAGCCTCCACCGTGGCTATACTGCCACCGTGAAAGGAAAAACAGGGGAGGGGAGAAAGCCACGGGTTGCCCCACAGCCGTTAGTGGGGGCATTGGCTCCGGCCACTACCCCCAATGAGAGTGCCCCGGGGAGGGCCTCCGGTGGGGTGACTTCCGGAGGCCAACCGGCGGGGGCCGGAAAATTTTAACAGAAAAAAAAAACTTCTCTTTTTTTTTTTGGGGGGGGGGGGATGAAGAGGCCGTCGGAGCGGATTCGGTCGAGCCTCTTCGCCTCAAGGTCCATGAGGAGGTGTCGTGGGGACTCCTCCTCCCCTTCACACGCCTCATGCAAGGTCAAAACCCTCAATGATGGTGGAGGTCGTGTGGGTGGTCCGAAGCTCCCATGGCCAGGAACGCCATCTCCGGTGGTCGGAGTCGGCGGAGGTCGACGAGAAGAAGATCTAGGACAGGGAGGAGTCGTAAGAACTTACATTCGTGCCGTTTAGGCGAGGGGATCGTCGTGCAGCCATGGCGGTGGAGTTCGCCGGAGTTCGTGGAGGAGGCTCGCCGGATGGTCGTCGGGGCATGGTCTCTTGCAGGTTCGGGGGGGTGGTGGGGTGTAGGAAAAATGAAACACTAGCTCTTGAGGGGTTTATATAGGAATGAGTGGTCTCTTGGAGTGTTGGGAGGGGTTTAACCTATTAATGGATGCTTTAATATGTTCTAATTAATTATCTGTAATTTATTTTTAACCTCAAATTTTATTACAGCCTTTTGAAGTCCTAAAGTATTTTTAGAAATTATTTCGAAATTTTTGAATGTATTTTCATATTTTTTTATTTGTTTGGTGTTTTCTACATAATAAAATCAAAAATAAATAATTTTCTTAAAATAATAGATTTTAATTACTACATCTCTTTCAAATATATTTAGTGTGCTGTGATCAAGGTTTTGAAAACCGGACCGGACATCGAACTGGCGGAGGAAAGGTTCAAGGTTGGACCGGTCCAACCGGTTCAACCGGGGTCGAACCGTTACACACACACAGATATATATATATATATATATATATATATATATATATATATATATATATATATATATATATATATATATATATATATATATATATATATATATATATATATATATATATATATATATATATATATATATATATATTAGGAAATAAAAATAATTAAAATTATATTAAAAATTTACCTATAAATTTTAGGTTCAAAATCGAACATAAAAAAGTATGAAATTTCTTATATAAGGTCGGACGTTCAAGAACGACGGTTCATAACCACCACGTTGATAACCGCCATCGCCGTGCCAAACAGAACGTAAATTTTATTTGAATGATAGATGTATCATGTATGTATATATTAAAAAATATAAACTTTAATTTTTAAAAAATAATTTAATATGTTAATATAATAATATATCTAACAAAATATATAATTAATATTTATATAGATATGTATATTAAATTGGATATGTTTATTTTGTACATACGTTAATATTGATATGTATATACTATATTACAAAATAAAAACAAATGAATCAAATGGCAAAGTGGTTTGCTATTAAGTTGATTTCATAATGGTGGGTGTTCGAAACCCCCCTCCTAATTTTTTTCCGCTACTTAAAAGCGGGCGGGCCGAAGGCCCGGTTTTGTGAAACCGCGCCCGGTTCCCGGCCCTCCGGTCCGCCCGCCCGGTTCCGCGGTTTTTGAGCGGTTCTTGGAGGGTGCGGTTTGCTTATCTGGACCGGACCGGCTGGGTCCCCGGTCCGCGGTTCGACCGGTCCGACCGGCCGGTCCGGTCCGGTTTTTAAAAGCTTGGTTGTGATAAAAATTTGAGAGAATAATATTATTATTTGTTGTTTTATCTTAAATCTCCAAAATATTTAATAAATTAATTACTCAAATAATAAATTAATTTTTAAAAAGATTAATTAATTTTTTATTGGCCCATCATACTTCAATTGTTCTTAGGGTGTCTTGATAAAATTCTGGAGTCCATAGGAGTGCACTCGTCACGATTCTCATTATGTTATTGTTTTTGTGGTTTGGTGTGTGTTTAGGTGGATAAAGGTGTTTTGAGCATTGCATGATTTAAGACGTTCAACTTGGTGAATAAATATCATGATGAGTTAATTTGACTAATTTAGAATAATGGCATGCTACTCATGTGTTTATCGGCCTACTAAAGTCTAATTAGTCAATATACATAAAATAAGCGTCCAATATTTATTTTAGACACAAAAGACTTGTGCGGCCCGGAGGGCGGAGGAAGTGACTTATTGGGTCACGACTACCCAATAGGTTATAGACCTACTATTTGGGTGCCAAACCAGCCCACAAAAACCCTAGAGTGGCAAACGACACGAAGGGGTCGAGAAAATCAAAATTGGGATGTTGCACCATGACCCTATGGTTAGTATTCTGGTAGTATGGGATTTTGCAAACGTGTTTCCTAAGAAGTTGTTAGGGATACCACCGTATCTAGAAAATGACTTTCAGATACAGCTCGTGTCGGGGGCTAAGCCGGTATCCAGAGCTCCATATTGTATGGCCCCAAAGGATTTGGTAGAGTTTTGGAGCTAGCTACAGAAGTTAGTGGAAGCTGGGTTTGTCAGGCCGAGTTCCTCGCCATGGGGAGCTCTAGTATTATTTGTGAAGAAGAAGGACGGGATGCTCAGATTGTTCATTGATTACAGAGCACTGAACAGGCTGATGATCCAGAACATGTATCCTCTACCAAGGATCGATGAGCTATTTAACCAGTTGGAGGGAGCTCAGTGGTTTTCGAAGCTGGATCTAAGGTCAGGTTATTACCAGTTATGGATTCAGGAGGACATACCAAAGACTGCTTTTAGTAGCAGATATGGACTTTATAAGTTCACCGTGATGCCCTTTGGGCTCACAAATGCATCGTCTACGTTCATAAGTCTAATGAACAGGGTGTTTGAGGCCTATCTCGACGTATTCATCATCGTTTTTATTTATGACATCCTCATTTACTCAAGGACGGAGGAGGAGCATGCTCGTCATCTTGCACTGACTCTGGAGAGGCTCCGAGAGCACAATTTGTATGTTAAGTTCAGTAAGTGCCAGTTTTGGCTGAAGGAGGTGGCCTTCTTGGGCCACGTTATCAGTGGAGCAGGACTAACAGTGGACCCAGCGAAGATCCAGGCGATACGAGATTGGTCACCGCTGAAGATGGTCAGCTTTCCTAGGACTTGTCGGTTATTACCAAAAGTTTATGGAGGGATTCTCCTGAATTTCCCTTCCTATTACATACCTGACAAAGAAGGAGTCTCCTTTTATTTGGATGCCGCAGTCTGAGGATACTTTCCAGGAGCTAAAGGGTCAGCTTACCCCAGCCCATATCCATGCCCTTCCACCTGGGAAGGAAGGAATTCAGGTTTATACAGATGCATCGTGTCAGGGGATGGGTGTCATTCTGATGCAGAACGGGCACGTGATAGCTTATGCCTCCCGCCAATTGAAGAAACACGAGTCGAACTACCTGGTACATGACTTGGAGATGGGAGCGGTTATCTTCGCTCTGAAGATATGTTGGCACTACCTCTACGGTGTCCACTGCGATATCTTCTCGGACCATAGGAATTTGAAGAATGCAGATACGCGGAAGGAGCTGAATATCTGGTAGAAATGATGGGTGGAGTTCCTGCCAGATTATCATTACACCATGCATTATCACCCTGAGAAGGCAAATGTAGTGGCAGATTCACTGTGTCGGAGAGCCACCACATCATGAGAGGAGCCCCATCTGATGGCCATGGAGCTGATACAGATGTTGGTGGACATGAAGATACTCTGGTATTTGAGGATGATCTAGAGCTTTATGGGGAGTACATGGCATCAATGAGTTCCATTGATGATAAACGAGATCGCATCAGAGACGGACAAAGGTTGGATGCGAGGATAGAGCTGATATTCAGGGCATTGGAGGAAGGCACGGTTGGGGACTACTCGCCGAAGGATTGGCTTCTATGTTTTAGAGGCAGAGTTTATATACTGGTAGGAGGCCAGATACGAGAAGATATTATAGTAGAGGCACACAGCAGCCGGTACTCAGTACACCAGGGGATTACGAAGATGACAGCTGACCTAAAGAGGACTATGTATTGGAAGGGCATGAAGAAGAATATTGCATACTTTGTGACGCATTGCGAGTCATGCCAGCTCGTAAAGGCAGAGTGTAAGAGACCGACCAGATTATTGAAGCCACTACTGGTACCAGAATATAAGTTCGACGACATAGCCATGGATTTCATTCATGGTCTCCCTCAATCACATGCGGGGAACGATTCAATATGGGTGATCATTGACAGGTTGACGAAGGTGACCAGGTTCATTCTGATCAGGAAGGACACTCCGGATGGTGATTTTGTGCAGAAGTTCATGGAGCAGTTTGTCCACTATCATGGCGTGCCGAGGTCGATCGTGTCGGATTGAGATTTGGGGTTTACGTCCAGAGAGTGGAGGTCAGTGCAGGCTTATCTGGGGTCCTGGTTGACATTCAGTACGTCCTTCCACCTTCAAATGGAAGGACAGAAGGAGAGTACCAACCGGACACTGTAGGATCTTTTGTGCTTATGCTATGACATCCTTCATACAACTAGACCTCTAGGAGTGGTTTTGTCATGACTAGGTCATGACAAAACCATAGGAAGCCCAAGAAGACCAAGTGGACCTAGGAATGTAGCTGAAATAACTATGGTCTACAAATAGTTGGTTTCTAAACACTAGTTTAGGATGATCATGGGGCTTCACCATGACTTCAAGACCCCAACACAATCTCACCAACCTATTAGAAGGTCCATTAGAGTCCTAAGGGTCCACTGGAGTCAACCCAGGGTGGCCAAGTTAACACAGGGTCATCCTAGTCCTAAATTGGGCAAGGTGATCTAACTAAGGGCAATGTGCCCCTAATGTGCCCAAACAACCCTACCTAGGTCTTCCTAGACCTAAGGTGAAGTCAATTGGTCGCCAAAGATCCATTGGGGTCAATCTTAGAGGCTAAGTTGACTCAAGTCAACCCTAACCCTAAAGTGGTTAAAGTACCCTAAATAAGGGGAAAGTGACCACCAAGGTGCCAAGTCAACCCTACACCACCCTTCTTAGACCTTAGGGAAAGCCAATAGGTCACCAAGGACCCCTTGGGGTCAACCCAAATGGTCATGTTGACCAAAGTCAACTCATGGGTCAAAGTGATCAACTTAGGTTAACCTAGCCCAATTCAAGTGGGCTAAGCCCAAGTGGTGTGGCCCATTAGTCTAAGGAAGTGGAGTGACACATTTTGGGCCCACCAAATTCAGAGAGTGATGACTAGGAGAGAGAGGGAGGATATTACCCCCAAATTGTTGAATCTAAGTTGATCACCAAATTGACACATTTTATCCAAAGCCTTATGATGACCCCAAGGACCCCTTGGGGTCAACCCAATTCAAGATCCATTGGTGGTCAATCTTATGAAGGATTTGAAGCACTTGACTGTGATGTTGCAGAAACACGATTGGTGCCACCACCACCATGGAAAATCGGAGATCAACGTGCCTCCAGCCCTGCAAACAGGTCCTCCCTTGCTCCTTCTTCTATGGGTAGATCATAGGATTCTATAGGGATAAGAATCGGGCTCAATTGAGCACGATCAAAGCTTTCATATTCTTGGTTTTCCGGGAAAAAACTCATGGTCGGGTTCACCGGAAACGGACCCTCCAGCGGCTGTGCCGCCGCCTGGCGATAGCCACCACCTCTACGAAGGTGGTGGTGACGGTGGCCAGCCAGGGAGGTGGCCGGGAAATAGGGATGGAATAAGCTCCAGGTCTGGTAAATCTCACCCGTCGACTGGAGGAAGAAGAAATGTAGGAGCCGTCGGATTTGCATCAAGATCTATGCAAGATCAAGATATATATATTATATTAAATGTATTTTTTGCCCTTATAATCAGTGATTTTAGGAATTATTTTAAAAATACCTCGGAGCTGTTTCAGAGAAAATGGTCAATAAGAAAATTATGGCTCTATGGGTCTAATTTATGCTAAAATGTGTTTCAACCCATTTGGGTGAGTGGTTTGACTAGAGCACTAATTTTGGTGAGGCATATACCTAGCATAGACCAGAGACTATTTTGAGTGCTCCCATCAATCCAGCCATACCAATGACTTGAAATTTTGGATGGGGGTCGCAATTACATATACCTAGAACATATCGAACAATGGAAATTTTTGGAGATACGTTTTCTATAGTGTTTGAAATTATTTAATAATCCTAGGGTAATTTAATTAGGGGACCTAATGACCTCCAAAGCTATCCAAGTTTTGGTGAGTGGTCCTTGGGGTCATCATAAGGCTTTGGATAAAATTCCATCTCATTTGGAGATGATTTGGTTTGAATTTTTGTAAACCCTAGCATTGGCCTAAAAGGGGGTATTTAGGTCAAAGTGTTCCTTATGGGTTTGAGTGGTCAAATCACCTCAACAGAGGTTGAAACTTGGGCCACTGGTTTGGTATGATGCTAGACACCCTCACATGGAGTTTGGGGTAGATTGGGGTATTTTGCCTTATGACCCAAGTACATGCACTATGGTTGTGCTTTGGGGATTTGTGGAGGGCATGGGGTGAAATGCCCTTGTATGGACTTGGTGTTTAGTCCACGTGATCCTAGGGTGGTGAAAAGCCCTAGAGAGAGATATGGTGGGATTTTGACACATGCACACCACTTGACCAGTGGTTAAGTTTTTGGGTTCATATACCTTAGGGAATTGTTGGGTACATTGGAAAATGTGTACCAGATTTGAAGAAGCCTCACCCTACTCAATGATATACATCAAGGTGTATTTGATGTGTTTTGAGTTTATATGTGCAGGTTAAGTAATTGCAGGAAATGCAGAAAAAGTTTAAGTCCATGTGACGACACCTAGAGAAGCAGTGTTGACACTTATGAAGGCTTGTGTCGACACTGAAGAAAAGCTGTGTCGACACTTGGAGTCAATTGTGTCGACACCAGGAAAGGCAGAGTCGACACCAGAGGAAATGTGTCGACACATACAGGAAGTGTCAACACACTGTGAAGAATTGTCAACATAAATTGTGTTGACACTTACAGGCAGTGTCGACACCCAGAGAAGCTTAGTCGACATCAAAAGTGTCGACACCAAGAGGCAGTGTCGACACACAAAAGTATTTGTCAACATCAACTGTGTCGACACACAGGACTTGTGTCGACACATAGCAAAGCTTCAACAAAGTTAAAGTAAAGAAGTACTTGTGTAGACACAAATGAGATGTGTCGACACTCAGCAAGTATCAACAACAAAAGAAGTTGTGTCGACACAAAGAAGATGTGTCGACACACAGCAGAATTTCAACTACGTTTTAAAGAAGAAGTACTTGTGTCGACACACTCAATCAGTTTCGACACATTCAACAGAAGCAGTGTCGAGAAGCTGTTACAACAACAGAAGGAGTTGTGTCGACACCACCAAGTCATGTGTCGACACTTAGTCTATTTGTATCGACACATATTGAAGATCAGTCTTGATACTTTCAGACAGAGACAGTATTTTCAAGAAGTGACTGGATGACTTGACAGCTACCATTTCAAACCGGTCAACTACAACTGTCAAAGCTGTCAGAAGGTTGTTAGAAACTGGATCAGCCAGTTATCATGGAGGAAGACTATATAAAGACTTTCTCCTTAAATAGAAAAAGAAGATCAATCACAACCAACTAACAACAACTAAGAGAGAAGTAATTATACAGAAGATTTTTGATAGAAGATCTAGAAGAAGTTGGAGAGAGAGCTCCATCTAAGAAGAGCAGTTGCTAAACCAGGCTGCAAAGAAAGATTCAGATTGATATCTGGATCTTAAGTCAGAAGCTGATTGAAGATCAACTTCACAGAAGATTCAACACTACTGAGTTCAGATTCAAGAAACTTTGAAGAAAGCTAAGGGAGGTTGTTCTCTGCAAAGTTCTTCCAAGAACTCATCAAGAAGCCAGTCAACCCTTCTCTCTCTATCTGAGTTGTGGTTAAGTACTTTGTAAACATTATTTTCTGTAGGATCCTAAGGGATCTGAGTTGTAAGCCTAAACTTATAAAGGCTGAGGTAGAGCTTTTGACCCTGAGTGTAGGAGAATCTATTCTCTGAGTGTAGGTCTTGTTAAAGACTGAGTGGTAGGGCTTTGTGCCTGAGTTGTAGGAGACTGTGTTCTCTGAGTGTAGGCCTTGGTGAAGGCTAAGGTAGGGCAGCTTGCGTGAGTTGTAGGAGTGGGGACACTCTGAGTTGTAGGAACCTGGTTTGGTGTTCTGAGCTGTAGGATCTGAGGATCTGAGGAGAAGTACAGAAGTTAGGACGAATCTAGTACACTACTAGATAGGCGAAGGGGGAAAGTGGATGTACCCAGACCTTGGGAAACCACTATAAAATCTGTGTGTTCTCTGTGAATGTTTATTTCTGTGATTGTTGTGTTGTGTTTGCAGTAGACTTTGCAATTTCTAGCTAATATCAGAACAGCTTTTTTGCCTTAGAAGAAAAACAGGAATTATACCTATTCACCCCCCCCCCCCCCCTCTAGGTGTTTAGGCACTAATTCTTTCAAGTGGTATCAGAGGGAGGTTACTCAAGAAAGGACTTAACAGTCAGAGTAAGATCCTTAAGGCAGATTTAAGAATCAAGAAAGAATCAAGAAAATGGGTTCTAGTGAGAATCACAAAGAGCTGGGGTCAATGAAATTGTCAATATGTAGAAAAGAGATATTTGGCATATGGAAAGAGAGGGTCAGACTCTTTATGGAAGCTTCTGACCCAAGGATATATAATACAGTCAAAGAAGGCCATATGTGTCAATGAAGATATCCATTCTGGATGCAAATCAGAAAAATCCCAAGGACTTTTTTGAAATGAATAAAGATGAAATCATCCTGTCCACTATGGACAGGAGAGCCCAGAATATCATTGTTAGTGTCATTGATGATTCAACATTTCAGAACTTAATTCATTGTAAAACCTCTAAAGAAATGTGGGACATATTAATAGTCTATATGGAGGGATCAGAGGAAGTAAGACAAGATAGGAAGTCAATGTTAAATCAGGAATATGAAGCTTCAGACAAGGAAAGTCTGATAGCATTATAGAATGTTACAAGAAGTTCTATAGGATAGTTAATGATTTAATGTCCTATGGAAGAGACTTTAGTAACTATGAGCTGAATGACAAATTCTTAAGATCCCTGACTAAGGACTGGGACACTAAGATTTGTGTCATTAGGGAAGTGGCCAAACTTGCTGATATACCTCCTCCAACTTTGTTTGGAAAACTGCTATCTTATGAGATGCAGTTAATGGTTAGAAAGGAGGAAGAGAAGAATACTAGAGTGGAGCACAAGGAAAAGTCTGTGGCCTTCAAGACTGAAGCCACTAAGAAGTTTGGAAGCAAGTCTCCATCTCCACCTAAAATAATTGCTGAGGCTGTCACAGATAATTCAGATAGCAAGAGTTCTGATAACAGTGAAAGTGATGAAGACTTTGCTGCTTTTACTAGGCACTTTCAAAGATTTCTAAAGAAGAGGCAGTGGAGGTCTAAGCCTTCCACTTCTCAGCAAAAGATGACTACTATCAGAAGAGAAAGTCATCCAGGAATGACAAAAGTAGGTCCAAGCCAAGCAAAGCTACATCTTCAAAAACTGTGTGTTATTGCTGCAATAGACAGGGACATGTAGTGGCTGACTGTCCTGAAAAGAGGAAGGAGTCAGCTGATAAAAAGAAGACTAAGGTTAAGAGCAAAAAGAAAAAGTCCTTTGTTTCTAAGAAAGACAAGAGTCTGACAGACCAGTCATCTTCAGAAACAGAATCAGAAGCTGAAGCCTACATTGGAATATATGCTGAAGAGGAAGAAGATGAGTTCATGCAGCTAATGAACTCAATTTATGAGCATGAAGACCATCAGTGCAAGGGACTGATGGCTATATCTGAAGGAGACAAGAGCCAGGATCAGTCTGGACCAAGTAAGGTACAAAGTTGTTCTTCTAGTTCAATTTATAGTACTGAGTCAGAGGCAGATACATCTGCATCAAGTGATATGGGTGGGTCTAAATCTGAAAAAGATATTCATCAGTTAATTGATGAATATAGAGACTTGTTGCAGGCCTTGAAAAAAAGCAAAACCTTGGCCAAAACTCAGGCAAAAGAGATTGCTAGTCTTAAGTTGGCTGCAGTAGATTCAGAAAAGTTGCTGGATCAAAAACTGAATGAGATTATCAGATTGAAAAACATAACTGTTATTCAAATGGGCACAATCACATTCAAGAATGATCAGATTAGAAATCTGGAGGTTAGACTTCAGAAAGAGAAAGATATTGTGGCTAGCTTTTCTAAACCAAAATCTGTTTTACCCTTGATAGATGAGTTTGTACCTCAAAAGGGTAAGGCTGGATTAGGGTTTAAAAAAACTGCCTGGACTGCTAGGTCCAAATCTAAGGGCAAAGCCCTAGCACAAAACAAGAAGGCTGCTGTAAATAATTCAGCTAGGGATGTACCTAAACAAAGGTACAACAGGTTTGAGTGCTGGTGTTGTGGCAAGGTAGGCCACTTTGTCATAGATTGTTGGCACAATTCTAGTGTCAAGGAGAATAACAGTCTGCCTTTGAGAAGACCTATAGGAAGATTTGTTAGATTTCAGGCTAACATGAACCAAGGACCCAAAACTCATTTGGGTTCTAAGATTAACTAGTCTTTATTGCAGGTGAGTCCAAGTGGCCATGCCCCAATATGGTACTTGGACAGTGGATGTTCCAGGCATATGACTGGAACAAGGGGGTTGCTGAAGGACTACACACCTATCATGGATGGCCCTAAAGTTACCTTTGGTGGTTCTGAAAAAGGAATCATCAAAGGCTTTGGTAACATTTCTAGTAACCAGATTACTATCACTCAAGTGGCCTATGTGAAGGGTTTGAAACATAACCTCATTAGCATAAGTCAGCTGAGTGATTTAGGATATAACATCTCATTTGTCAAGAATGGTTGTCATATCAAAAGTTCAAATGATCAAAAGATCATTTTGACAGGATATAGAAAGAGGAATGTTTATTATCTTGACTTTGTGTGTGAGAACAATGTTTCTCCTATTTGTCTTGTAGCTGATGAGAGAGTCTCACATTGTGTTAAATGGCACAAGAGGCTGGCTCATCTTAACTATAAGATTATTGGCCAACTCTTTAGCAAAGAGTTAGTGAGGAATGGTCCTCAAGTTAAGTGTATAAAGGATGGGATATGCTCAGCTTGTTAAAAAGGCAAGCAGACCAAATCCACCTTTCATAGCCTTGAAAACAAGGATTCAGTGAGGTGTCTATACCTCTTGCATATGGATCTATTTGGTCATATGCCAGTTCACAGTCTAGGTAGGAAAGTCTACACATTTGTGGTAGTAGATGACTATTCTAGATATTCCTGGGTGTTCTTCCTAAGACAAAAAACTGAAACTCCAAGTATCTTATATAGTTTTGTTAAACAAATTCAGAATGAGTTGGATAGTACAGTGGTCAAAATCAGAAGTGACCATGGCACTGAATTTTAGTCTGAAAGTATGACAAAACTGTGTGAAAAATTTGGGATTTTCCAGGAATTTTCCTCACCAAGAACACCTCGGCAAAATGGTATTGCTGAAAGGAAGAATAGAACATTGATAGAGGCTGGTAAAACCCTATTGAGTGACACTTCTCTCCCAGAATATTTCTGGGCTGAGGCAGTAAATACTGCATGTCATGTGATCAATAGGGCTACTATCACCAAGTGCCACAAGAAGACTCCCTATGAGATTGTGAAGGGCAGAAAACCAAATTATCCTATTTCAGGATCTTTGGTTGCAAGTGTTATATACTTAATAATGGCAAGTCTTATCTAACCAAGTTTGCTGCCAAATCCCAAGAGGGGATCTTTGTTGGGTACAAGCAACAATAGTAAGGCTTATAGGGTCTACAACTTGATTACTCAAGTTGTAGAAGAGTATGTACATGTAGTCTTTGACGAAACAAGACTCATTAACTATGAATTGTCAAGTAGTGATTGTAGCTCTACAGGTATAACTGAGAGGATGGACAAGCTTATCATTGCAGAAGGTTCTACTGCAACTCAGTAAGTGGAAAATGGTGGTTGCTGTCCAGGGGGAGTACAAGACTCTCTAGATGCAGAAGAAGACCAAGAGGTGTAGCTAAATGAAGAGGCTGGAGGTGTACAACATGAAGACAGACTACCTCCAGCAAATAGACACTTAAAGGATCATCCATCCAAACAGATAATTGGTGATCCCAGACAACGAGTGCAAACAAGAAGCAGGAATCTGAGTACAGTTCTTTACTCCAGTTTCATATCACAAGTAGAACCAAAGAAATTTGAAGAAGCAGTTCTAGACCCTCATTGGATCGACGTCATGCAAGAGAAGCTGAATCAATTCAAAAGATGCAAGGTCTGGAAGCTTGTTCCTAAACCCAAAGACCACAACATCATTGGAACAAAGTGGATCTTTAGGAACAAATTGGATGAGAATTGAATCATTATAAAGAATAAAGCTAGACTTGTTGCAAAAGGATATAGGCAAGAAGAAGGTATTGATTTTGATCAAACCTTTACTCCAGTAGCAAGACTGGTGGCAATCGGGATGTTCCTTGCTTATGCAACATATCAAGGTTTCAAGGTATTTCAAATGGATGTGAAATCAGCATTCCTGAATGGAAATTTAAAGGAAGAAGTCTATGTAGAACAGCCCTCAGGTTTTGTTATCCTCTTAAACCTGATTATGTTTATAAACTTAGGAAAGCATTGTATGGGTTAAAACAAGCCCCAAGGGCTTGGTATGAAACCCTGTCTAGTTTCCTCATTGAGAACAAATTCTCAAGGGGGAAAATAGACAAGACTCTATTCCTTAGGGAATCTAAAGGCAAGATTATGCTAGTCCAAATATATGTAGATGACATAATATTTGGGTCTATTGAAAGTTATCTTTGCAGAAAGTTTGCAAAACTTATGCAAGGAAAATTTGAAATGAGCAGTATGGGGGAACTTAAGTTCTTTTTGGGTCTCCAAGTAAGACAGACTGAAGATGGCATGTCCATATGCCAGTCTAACTTCACCCTAGAGTTAATAAAGAAGTATGGTATGGAATCATCCACTACCATGAAAACTCATATGGGATCAAGTATGTCTCTAAGCAAAGATGATGTAGAGAAACCTGTAGATGAAACTTTATATAGAGGGATAGTTGGCTCCCTTCTATATTTGACTGCTAGTAGAACAGATATCATGTATGTTATATGTGTCTGTGCTAGGTACCAAGCATGCCCTAAAGAATCTCATTTGACTGCAGTCAAAAGGATTTTGAGATATCTTAAGGGCACACCTTATCTAGGCCTTTGGTACCCTAGGAATGAAGATTTTGTACTGACAGGTTATTCAGATACAAATTTTGCTGGTTGCAAAGAAGATAGGAAGAGTACTACAGGAACCTGTCAATTTCTAAGTGGAAGACTGGTGTCTTGGAGCAGTAAGAAGCAGAGCAGTGTGGTAATCTTCACAGCTGAGTCAGAATATGTTGCTGCAGGAAGCTGCTGTGCACAACTATTATGGATTCAACACCAACTAGTAGACTATGGTATTCAAGTAAGTAGAATACCTTTACTTTGTGATTCTACAAGTGCAATTTCTATAGTTAATAGTCCTGTCTCACATAGTAGGACTAAGCGTATAGAAATTAGATACCATTTTCTTAGAGAACATGTAGAAAAAAAACACATTTCCCTAGAATATGTTAAAATAGATAATCAGATTGCTGATATGTTTACTAAGCCTCTTGATGAAACTAAATTCAATAAGTTTAAAATTGAATTAGCAATGTTGAACTTAGAATAGTTTGATAAAAAAAATTGGCTAAGTAAAATAGTGTCGACACAAGGAGTTGTCTGTGTCGACATATAGAAGTGGTGCCGACATTTCAGAGAAATGGTGTCGACACTTCTAGAATGTCTGTGTCGACACTTCAGAGAAGTAGTGTCGACACATCCAGAGTAGGTGTCGACATATCAAGATGTGTTGTCGACACTTAGGTTTAACACTAATTTCGTCGAGTGAAGTTTCGACTAATCGTCGAGCGCAGATGTTTAAGTGTAGACACATATATTCTGTCGACTATATTAGTGTTGACACATAGAAGTCAACACTTATGTCGAGACATTAGAAGTAAGTGTCGGCACTTTTCAACAGTGTCAACACATTAAGAGTATTATGACGCGCCCTTTCACCTTCGTTTTAGAAAGGTATAAATAGGTCTTCAACATTGTTTGTCTACACGCTTTCAATAGTTTCGAGACCCAAAACTTTGTGTCGACATCTCTCTCCACTAAATTCAAGATTTCTCTAAACCCTAATGGCGCCTAAGCTCGAGGAGAACGTCAATGAGGGATATGAGTTAGTACGGAATGCATTTGACCATGCGGAACCAGAGATTAAGGAGGTTGTAACCCTAATTATAGAGAATGAGTTGGAGTATCTAGTTTCTCAGTCAACCAAGATTTGGAAGAAGGAAGTACTCGAATTCTTTAGTGCAGCTACCCTAGATGAAACTGGACTCAAGATCAAGTCTACAGTCCATGGGGTAAAAGTCAAAATAACCCAAAAGAGTTTGAGGAAAGTTCTACATCTACCAATAACTAAAGAAGAGGAAGATGTACCTACATCTAAGACAAGGGAGGCACTGCAATGGTGTGGATTAGATTCAACCATGAAGATTGGTTCAGTTTTTAACAGGAAAGGCATGAACATGCAAGGCAAGTTCTTGTCTGAAGTAGTAGGAAAGGTGATTCTGAGCAAGCAAGGTGGGCATGATAGGATATCGGCTCACATGTTCAGTTTAATGACAAGTATCATTTTCAAACTAAAAACTGATTGGTCAGCAGTGATGTTTGAGAAGATTAATGAAAGTTTGAAGAAGCCCAATCTGGGTAGGATTATGAGTTTGTACTTAGCTGGAACTATTCCAAAAGTGATGAACCAAGCTGCAGGTTCTAAGATAAATCACATGAGAAAAATGGATGTTAGGATTATCTCAAGGTGGGAAAGGGTGTTAACAAAGGACATGCCTACTCCAGAGAAGGAAACACCTCCAAAGAAGAAGAAGAAAGCCATAGTGGCTCCTGAATCCTCCAGTAGTTCAGAGGAGCAAGTAGTCTTCAGTTCAAATGAGGAAGAAGGTGATTATTGTCAAAGATGGATATTAAAGGACCATAAAATTGACTATTTGCAGCAGTTCAGCTATATTGTCAAACTCAGCCTTAGCAGAAGTCCTTGCTTCAGTCTGAGCAGCTGCAGTAGTCTTCATTTCAGTTACTATCACATTATGTGATTCAGTTAGATTTTCATTTATTCTGATCTGATTCTCAAGAACATATCCTTGTTTTACAGCCATATCATCCAGTTAGTCTATTTGCCTAGCAAGTATTTCTCTAAGCCTTATCATTATTTTGAAAGACAAAAGATAAGGGCTGAAGAGCTGAAAAAGAAAGATCTTAAAGGCAAGAATCCAGTTGATGACATTGATGCTCCAGTTCAAGCCAAGATTCAATCAGGCAAGTGCATTATCATCAAGGAGCCAGAGCAGCCATAGAATAGAATTTTCTTAAGTTTACAACTTTGTAATCATTTGTGTTGAAATCCATGTAAACTTTTGATTAAAGAAACTTTTAATAGTTGAAACAAATCTTTTATGAATGCTCATTGTGTTATCATTATAATTTTGTGATAAAATATTTTATATGCTTTGTTTCAGTAATTACCCTGTCATATAATGCTGTTATACATCATATTGTGTATTTGTTATGTATGGTGTATATCATTGACTAAGGGTTATGACTTCTCCAAATAGGGGGAGATTGTTGGGTACATTGGAAAATGTGTACCAGATTTGAAGAAGCCTCACCCTACTCAATGATATACATCAAGGTGTATTTGATGTGTTTTGAGTTTATATGTGCAGGTTAAGTAATTGAAGGAAATGCAGAAAAAGTCTAAGTCCATGTGACGACACCTAGAGAAGCAGTGTCGACACTTATGAAGGCTTGCGTCGACACTGAAGAAAAGCTGTGTCGACACTTGGAGTAAATTGTGTCGACACCAGGAAAGGCAGAGTCGACACCAGAAGAAATGTGTCGACACATACAGGCAGTGTCGACACACTGTGAAGAATTGTCAACATAAATTTTGTCGACACTTACAGGCAGTGTCGACACCCATAGAAGCTTAGTCGACATCAAAAGTGTCGACACCAAGAGGCAGTGTCGACACACAGAAGTATTTGTCAACATCAACTGTGTCAACACACAGGACTTGTGTCGACACACAGCAAAGCTTCAACAAAGTTAAAGTAAATAAGTACTTGTGTCGACACAAATGAGATGTGTCGACACTCAGCAAGTATCAACAACAAAAGAAGTTGTGTCGACACAAAGAAGATGTGTCGACACACAACAGAATTCCAACTAAGTTTTAAAGAAGAAGTACTTGTGTCGACACACTCAATCAGTGTCGACACATTCAATAAAAGCAGTGTCGAGAAGCTGTTACAACAACAGAAGGAGTTGTGTCGACACCACCAAGTCATGTGTCGACAGTTAGTCTACTTGTGTCGACACTTAGTCTATTTGTGTCGACACATATTGAAGATCAGTCTCGACACTTTCAGACAGAGACAGTATTTTCAAGAAGTGACTGGATGACATGACAGCTGCCATTTCAAACTGGTCAACTACAACTGTCAAAGCTGTCAGAAGGTTGTTAGAAACCGGATCAGCTGGTTACCATGGAGGAAGACTATATAAAGACTTTCTTCTTCAACAGAAAAATAAGATCAATCACAACCAACTAACAACAACTAAGAGAGAAGTAATTATACAGAAGATTTTCGACAGAAGATCTAGAAGAAGTTGGAGAGAGAGAGCTCCATCTAACAAGAGCAGTTGCTGAACTAGGCTGCAAAGAAAGATTCAGATTGATATCTAGATCTTAAGTCAGAAGCTGATTGAAGATCAACTTCACAGAAGATTCAACCCTACTGAGTTTAGATTCAAGAAGCTTTGAAGAAAGCTAAGGGAGGTTGATCTCTGCAATGTTCTTCCAAGAACTCATCAAGAACTCAGTCAACCATTCTCTCTCTATCTGATTTGTGGTTAAGTACTTTGTAAACATTATTTTCTGTAGGATCCTAAGGGATCTGAGTTGTAAGCCTAAAATTATAAAGGCTGAGGTAGGGCTTTTGAGCCTGAGTGTAGGAGAATCTATTCTCTGAGTGTAGGTCTTATTGAAGACTGAGTGGTAGGGCTTTGTGCCTGAGTTGTAGGAGGTTGTGTTCTCTGAGTGTAGGCCTTGGTGAAGGCAGAGGTAGGGCAGCTTGCCTGAGTTGTAGGAGTGGGGATACTCTGAGTTGTAGGAACCTAGTTTGGGGTTCTGAGCTGTACGATCTGAGGATCTGAGGAGAAGTGCAGAAGTTAAGCTGAATGTAGTACACTACTAGATAGGCGAATGGGGAAAGTGGATGTACCCAGACCTTGGGAAACCACTATAAAATCTGTGTGCACTCTATGAATGTTTATTTATGTGATTGTTGTGTTGTGTTTGCAGTAGACTTTGCAATTTCTAGTTAATATCAGAACATCTTTTCTTCCTTAGAAGAAAAACAGGAATTACACATATTCACCCCCCCCCCCTCTAGGTGTTTAGGCACTAATTCTTTCAGGAATGTCTAGTGGCTCATATGACTTGGGAACTGCATGACATTTTAGTAGAGGCCATTTTCTTAATCACATAATGTTTGGATGAGTTTACAAGTGATTCCTTTAAAAAGTGCACTATCATGAGTTGTCTTGAAGAATTTTATTATGTGACTTCCTAACCTTGGGTGTGGATGATATTTTGTCAAGCTATGTTTTAAGACTATAACAAGCCCTAGAAATTTTTATATGTGTTTTTGATCATTATATGAGGTACTTCATTCACAACCCATCGAGTTGCACCTTCTACTTAGAAATTTCTTATGAACAGACCACTCAATGGAAACTTATGAAATTTGGTACGAAGACCTTTATTGACATTTAAAAGTTCTGTAAATTTTTATGAAATTTTTGGAAGTATATCTGTAGTGGTTAGTTCACAAGTTGCTATTTTCTAAGTAAAAGTAATTGAATTTATTTTGGCACTTACTTAGCTTGATAAAATGTGATTTTTGGTCAGAGGCCCTTTCTGGTCATTCTTGAGATTCTGTAATGTTTATACAATTTTTTGATGATTAGCTTTAGTACTTTCTTCTTTACCCATACTTAATGGCTTATTATTGGATTAATTAATTAGAGGCCAAACCTTTTATGGAAAATCATGAAATTTGGTATTTACTGTTATTCCCCTGTTTTTTAGTGTTCATAATTTTTGGGTGGCCATTATTTGAGAAAATATTGTACTTCATGTTCAAATTACCCGTGGCCTAACTTTGGGGAAAATTAATTAAATACCAAATTAATTAGGAAAATTATAAGTTTCTGGAGATAGATTAATTATGTCATGATAGACCCTCATTAAATATCTTAAGGCTTGTGAATGAAATTTGAAGTACCCTCTATCATGTACATCATATAGCATATGTTGGTCTGCATTTAGTAAAACTGCAAAAACTGTGATAACATGGGATAAGGCCATAGGAAGTGGGGAGAAATGCATGCTGATTTGGTAAGATGAAAGAGAGCTTCATTAGGAATCATGATGAGGAGAGTGTTGGGTTGGCTAGAGTTAAGAGATGCTCGGGATCGACGAAAGATCGTCTTTCTTGTGGAGAGAGAGAGGAGGTCAAAATACACCAGGGTTAGATCCAGAGTAATATTAAAAGGGATCGGTAATCAGGTATTAACAAATAACAGTAAGTGCCTTGTAAAAGGGAGCTTTGGTCTTCAGCCCATCGTAGTTTTTAGTGCCCTGTGACAGCCCTTCACCGGGAATACCTTGGGCAATCCTAGGCTAACCAAAACCATAAGAAAAATCAATGCTTAAGAGTAACTAGTATAACTAGGATTACACTTACACTCACACTCCCCGGTATTGTGGGGGTTAGGTTAGGTCTCATGAGAGGTAGACTCGGTGGTTTTGGTGATGTGCAGGTTAGCCCGGCGAGCCCATGGCTCAGATGGTTTTAAGACGGATGGGTTAGGCCGGGGAGCTTTGGCTCGGTAGATATTTATTATGGACGGGATTGTCCTGATAGATTTGGCTTGGTGGTTGATACATTAAGATTGCATGTGCATAAATTCTAAGGTGGTGGGTCTTCGGTGTTGGAGGGTCGATGCACCGACGCCAATACATTGACTCGGTAAGTGTGGTTTAGCACTTTGCCAATTGAAGCCCGGTGGACCAACCAGCAAAGAGTACGGAGGAGCTCCGCTTACTGCACCAGCATTGAGGCGTATGGCAGGTCTGGCTGGTAGTGCAATTACCGGTTTAGAGGTGGGCGAGGCCCAACCCACCACTTCTGTTTGCCACTACAGAGGTATCCTGGGAGGTTAGGCTCCAGAAAGGGGAACTAAAGGTCTGTGTGCACAGAGTCTGGTGGATGTGTTGCACTTGCATGATTCATGTCATAACATATCATAGCATAAATCATTGCATATAACCCTTGACACATGTTGTATAAAGTGGTATGGGACGCTTTATATGATAGGCCCTGCAAAATGACCCCTTAGTTTATAAGCTTGCGTGAGCGTGCTTATAAGCTAAGGTTATTATTCTATGGATATATATATTGTTTGCTTGAAAACCAACACCCCAATGTATAAATCGGTATGGGACTTTTTATACGATATGAGCCTTGTAAAAGATCCCTTAACTTATAAGTTTGTATGAGCATTCATATAAGGTTACTTGTTTCTTAGTTTAACTTACATATACTTACTGCTCTGCTTTACTTTCTACCTTACTGCTAGCTTGTACCTTCCTTCATTAGCTGTAAATACATTATAAATAACTGCTAGAATAGTTCCACAGTCACCTGCCTTGTTTATTCTCCACCTTCATTACCTTTCCTTTCCTTCTCCCCGCTCAGTGCCTAGGAGCCATGGGGGGAGGGGTAGAGGATGATAGAACTTAGTCTTTTAGACTAACGGTTTTCAGATCAAATCATTTTAGGGGATTGTGGAGCCTAGCTTAGAGATGCAGCCCCGGAGGTCGGCACGCTTGGAGACGGGACAGTCTAGCACCAGAGTTCAGATAGCTGGGACAGTGAGTCCCGTTCGTTAGTAGTAGTTATATATTTGCTTCCATGATGAGTGACTTGTAGTGATGACTTTGATGTATCGGGCATCAGCCTTATTTCCAGTACATTATTATCATTGATGTGGACTCTCCCTTCGTGGAGGATTATTACTATATATGTGATTATTTTGGACATGTGTTAGAGTTCTAATTTCATGTACTCTCATACTTTTGCTACTATTCTGTGATCGATATAGCCTGCAGGATCGGCATTTTGTAGTGACGACCTTCCCGGGCGTGCTGGTGTCACCACAAAGCCGCGGTTCTGGGCCGATTTAAAAAGAAAAAATGGGGTCTTATATATGCAACCTGGACCGCGGGGAGCCAAGGGAGAGACTGTTTGTTGGGTATTTCATCCACATGAACCCAGATTTGATGAATTCACCCTGGAACTAAGATGAATTAAGTTGTATTTGATGCTTTGTTTGAGTTATATGTTTGCAGGAATTTCACTGTAAGTGTAGACCATTGTCAGTCCACAGTGGGTCTTCAAACACAGGAACTGTGCAATGTAATCCCTCATTGCATATTCCAAGGTGTTGACTCATGTGTGGTCTCTCTATTGGGATACACTTCATATTCAAGCTGTTGGACTATGGGAAAGGAATTTGAAGTTGGCTACTCTAGAAGAATCAGTTTTTCCAACATCAGAAATTTTCTAAGTGTTTTACTCGAGTAGAGCTTTCACCTACTCGAGTAGTCTGAGTATAATTTACTCGAGTAAAGGAACCATGTACTCGAGTAGACATAGTCATATACTCGAGTAGCTAAGTCACCTACTCGAGTAGACAAAGTCATATACTCGAGTAGCATACTTATATACTCGAGTAGATTACTCTTTATACCCGAGTACTAAAGGGTTTCCTCATCTAAATTTCTCTAAGTCATATACTCGAGTAAGTATACTCATATACTCGAGTAAGTATACTCACTTACTCGAGTAGATAGAAACATACTCGAGTAGTTCATTATACCTACTCGAGTAGATCATGTGTCACTCGTGTACCTTGATATTTCCCTGCTCCAGAAAATTTTCTAAGTCTTTTACTCGAGTAGATTACTTCCACTCGAGTAGTTTAGTTCAACTACTCGAGTAGTTGCCAGCTGACCTCTTCAGAATTTTTCTAAGTATTCCACTCGAGTAGTACTTCTTGTACTCGAGTAGTTTATGTAATATACTCGAGTAGCTTTTCCAATACTCGAGTAGATCCTCTATGTACTCGAGTAGGTCTCTACACATACTCGAGTAGTTCTGTCTGCTTACTCGAGTAGTTGATTTCCATATACTCGAGTAGTCTATCTATATATACACGAGTATGTTCTCCATCATATACTCGAGTAGTTATTCAACTACTCGAGTAGTTATTGACTTACTCGTGTAGTTGGCTGATCTTTCCGAAATTCTGCTAAGTCCTTTTTCTGACGGGATTTTTCAAATCACGCGACATGATCGGTCCACGTGTACATCATTATGACCGATTATGACTGTTAGTCTCTCATATATAAGGTCTTATCAGAAAATGAAAAACCCTAAGTATTCTCCAAGATTTCATTGTCAATTCGTTTTTTTTTAGGAAGTTCTTCAGCCGACTCCTCTCTAATTTTCGCAAAACGGAAGCCGCCGTCGCCGCCTTCTTCTCCGGCCAAAGCTTCTACTTTCAGATGATTATTCTGAAGAAAGTTACAGATCGAGATCGACTTCTCTGATCATATTCTCTCTCGATTTCTGTAAAAGCGAGTAAATCCAGATCGAAGCCGAGAACTTCTTTACTGATTTCTAAAAGTGCTACAAAGTTGAAAAGAAGAAGATCCTGGCCGTTTCATCCAGATCTGAGTGATTTACTGTTTGTATTCTTGTAAACCTCATTTTATTCTTGTAGGAGAAATCTTCTCCGAGTGTAGGAGTCTTTCACTCCGAGTTTGTAGGAAGTGCTATCTTCCGAGGTGTAGATCCTTTTTGTTTGGATCGAGTTTGTAGGAACTTTGTTCCGAGGGTAGGATCGATTTTTGATCCGAGATAGTGGAGTAGCCGAGTCTAGTTGATTGCTAGATCGGTGAGAGAAAGTGGATGTACCCAAGGTTGGGAAACCACTATAAATCTTGTGTCGTCTGTGATATTGGTAGTTAGTTCTGTGCCGTGCTCTAATTATTTTTTATTCCGCAAAAGAAGCACAAACCACCTATTCACCCCCCTCTAGGTGATTTAGGTCGACAATAGTTTTCTTTCAATTGGTATCAGAGGGAGGTTGATCGTCAAAAGGTTAACACCTTGATCAGATCCAGATCTGTTGTCTGAAAGATTCTACCATAGAATGGACAAGGGCAAAGATTTCGCCAAGCTTCCACTATGCAACAAAAATAACTTTCCCATATGGAAAGAAAGGATAAAATTTTTCATGGAAGCTGTGGATCCAAGGATTTTCATGATCGTTGAAGAAGGTCCTTACGTTCCCATGAATATGTGCACTATCGACCCTACCAAGAGAGTTCCCAAAAAGCTAATGGATCTCGACAAAGACGAGATTGCACTTGTCTCTCTCGACAAGAAAGCTAAGAACATAATAGCAAGTGCAGTCGATGACTCGATGCTGCAGAATTTGATTCACTGTCAATCAGCTAAGGAGATGTGGCATTCCTTAGTCACTTTGATGGAAGGAACTGAAGAAGTAAGGGATGATCGGAGATCCCTTCTCAATCAAAAATATGAAGCGTTCTGACAAGGGAACAAGGAAACAATTGCCGACACCTTTGAGAACTTCTTCAAAATTGTAAATGGCCTAAGGGTGTACGGCCGTGTCTTCACCAACGGAGAACTGAACGACAAATTCTTGAGATCCCTAACCAAGGAATGGGATAACAAGGTATGCGCCATCAGGGATTTCGTGAAGCTAGATGAAACGGACCCGCAAAATCTCTTTGGAAAGCTTATGTCTTATGAACTCCAAATCAATACAAGAAAAGCTGAAGAAGAGAAGGGCAGGTCTTCCTTAAAGGAGAAATATGTCGCTCTGAAGGCAGAAACCTCCAGAAAGACTAAGGCTGCCTCCCCCGCTCCAGCTCCAGAAGTTGATGAAGAAGAAGAATCATCAGAGCCTAGCACCTCAGGCTCTGAACTATCTGAAGGAGAGTTCTCCTTACTCTCAAGGCAATTCAAGAAGTTTCTAAATAAAAAGAAACAATGGAAAGGCAAGGATGCCTCATACAGAAGATCGCGGCACGATGACGATGTAACAACCCAAAGTTCGGAAACAGGCATTTTTGGGTGACACGGCCTGGGACACGGGCGTGTCCCAGGGCGTGTCAGTTGACACGGCCTGCGACACGGGTGTGTCGCAGGGCGTGTCGAGGTTGTGTCGACGATCGGCCTTTGTCTCGACGATTTTTCTCGCGTCGATGCGTCGAGAGGGGGCACACGGCCCAGGACACGGGCGTGTCCAAGGTCGTGTCGTATGCTCGATGATTTTGTCTCGACAATCGTCGAGTGTCGAGAAGTGAGTGTTGAGTGTTGAACACGGCCTGTGACACGGGCGTGTCACAGGGTGTGTCAAATCAGGACGGCGAATTCAGCCCGCCGAAGGGTTTCGACAGGGCGTGTCTTTGTGCCGTGTCTGGGCACACGGCCTGGGACACGGGCGTGTCACAGGCCGTGTGAAGTCTCGGGATGATTTGGGATTTTTTCACCCAGGTACACGGCCACAGACACGGGCGTGTCTGAAGGCGTGTTGGTGACACGGCCCATGACACGGGCATGTCCCATGGGCGTGTCACTGGTTTGGATAAGTCGGTTGACCACCGCTTGAGGCACACGGTCTGGCACACGGCCGTGTCAGAGGCCGTGTCAGGTCAAAATCTATGTTTTTGGCAGAATCGTGGCAGTCCATTCCTTCAGTCTGGATCCAAGGGCTGAAGCCTCTTCCTCTTTTTCCTTAAAGGCCGAAATCAGAGAAGGATTAATCATTTTGATTTGGCCTTCATCTTTCTTCAAGAGAGAGAAAGAGAGAGAGAAAGGAGGAGGAAGAAGGAAAGGGGGCTGCTGCTGGTGGTGCTGCTGGTTACCGACGAGAAATCCGAAGCCGTCGTTGCGGAGGAAACGCTCTTGCGAGTCTTGCAAGCTAGCTTGGAGGTCATGGCACCGAAGCGGTCGTCAAGGGTAACGACTTTTCTTCCTAGCCATGTGAAGGCTTCCTTTTTGGCATATTTTGTGATTTCCCCCACCAAGAGGTGGCTGATTTTGGAAATCTTTGGGTGGATGCTGGAAATCCCCTTTGTTAGCATATAGATCCGGAAATGGAGTACGGAATAGGCATGCTGTGTGAAGCCCATCTGGACAGGTTAGTCTGGATTGGTGATGTTGCATACGAACCGGAGAAGACTCCGTGATAAACGTGTAGTGTAAGGAGTCTACGGGTTATGCCTGCGAAAAGGAGTAGCAGGAAGTACTGGGGTGGTAGCCCAGGAAAATAGCCATGTGATGGTTTTGGGTCCAACCTGTGATTGAGGCACAGGAAGTACTGGTGGGACCAGGAAAGGCCCTTTTTGTGATGCTTGCTGTCGTAGGGTGTCCACCTGTGAAGCGAGTAATAGGAAGTACTGGCATGAGAGCTAGTAAAGACCCCTGACATTTGTGCTTGTGCGGTGTCCACCTGTGGAGAGAGTCACAGGAAGTACTGGTGTGCCCAGGAAAGACCCGCTGTTACTGTGAGGAAATGGGTTTAGAGAAATACCCAGGCTTGAATGCCAAGAACAGGATTGGTGAGACCGACCCGCGCCTTTGATATAGCCATGAGTACGCTGTACTTGGAGAAGGCAAGGCGATTTGAGCAACGGGGGGGGGTGGAGGATCCGACCTGCGCTATGTCCGTCCGACGTGAGACCAAAAAGTGCGGTCTGTTGGAGCGCATAGCAAGAGTCTTCGGCCTGCGCGCCATGACACAATGGGGGGCTACGGGCCATCCCGGTGTAGGAAGACTAACTCCGGCTGCACGCCATGGAGTAAATGCTCAAGAGAGTTACCGTTGGGTTGTAACCCTGATACGGTGGTGGGCAAGAGGTTGCCAGAACACCAAGAATGTGCCCTGAGTGCACGGACCGTTGGGCCGGGTGGCGAACGGTTGTGATGGCTTGTGTGCGTGAAAGCACATTTTGATGATATAGCTTGCCATACTTGTGATCTAATATGCCTGCAGGGAAGAATACCGCTGCCCCTAGAGAAGGGGTAGGGTCGTTATAATTTGGTCAGCTGAACGCTGACCGTTGCCTTTGTTTGCCACCGTTGGGTGGATTGTCCTTGTACAGGTGCTGGAGAGCCGAGCGGGACGCATAGAGGTTGATGTTCCTGCTGGTGTTGCTGCGATTGCTGCTAGCCCTCGAAGGCTAAATGTGTACTTTTGTGTGTTTTCTTTTCTTGTGGCCGGCCTGCGCTCCAATTTGTTTAGGACACTGTTTGATAGCCCTGTAAGGCCATAAGGCCAACGCTTTGTACTTATTGTAAGACTTTCCTATATGGTATAAAATGTGGAGTTTTATGTTTGGACATTCATGAGGAGTTCAAGTTGTAGTCTAGGCTTCCGCTAGAATGATTTGTGATAGGTGCGATGCGCTACTCTGGTATCATTCTGTACCTTCACCGCCTGTTTTGTGATATATACTGTGGGGCCCCGGCCGGACCTTCTAGAATATACCATATGAACGGATGGGGTTGTTACATTTTTGGTATCGGTCGTTTTGGTCGTTCCCTCTCGAAGTCGTGGTCGACTTCTTTTGTGGGGTGGCGAGCACGTGTTTGTGCACACCAAGGTCTACGAATGAACTCCTGAATGTCCATGATAGGAATGCATATTTGTGTGTTTGAGGAACCTGTGTGTTCTGATTTTGTGTTGATTGCTTGGGTACGACCGCTAATGTGTGTGTCTTATCCACCTTTAGGTGACACGAAGTGGAGCTGGGCTGTCTGAGCCCCAGCGTTCTAATGAAAGTACGGCACCAGCCGCGGTGCCTACACCTCCACCATCTGCGGAACATGTGCGTTTAGTTACGGAGGCCTTATTCACCATGATCCAAGGCCAGCCCCTTAGGCAGGAGCAAGCGGCTGTGAGGCCAGAACAGGTGGCGGCAAGGCCTGAACCTGTCATGGATGTGGTTCCTCGAGCGGCTGAGAAGCAGCTAATGCGGTTTATGAGTTTCCATCCGCCTACATTCTCGGGAGCGGGAACCCCGATGCAGGCTTAGGATTGGCTATCGCGTGTCAAGCGAGTGATGACGGCGATAGGAACGGCGGAGCATCAGAAAGTTACCTTAGCCACCTTCTTGCTTGAAGGAGAAGCTCGATTATGGTGGGATGAGATGGAGTTGCATCATTTGGCGGGTCGTCTTTTAACCCAAGTGTCGATGGAAGAATTCTCCCGGCTCTTCCTCGCGAATCACCTTCCTGCGGCTCAGTGGATAGCCATGGAAAATGAATTCCAACGGTTGACTCAAGGTGATGGCAGTGTTGGCGCGTACCTGCATGAATTTACTCGCTTAGGGCGGTATGCGGGTTCTATCTTTACTGATGAACAGAGGAAGACTAATCGGTTCTATGAAGGCCTGAGAGACGAGTTAAGGTTCCTTGTGTCCAGTTCTGTGAACCAAGGTTTCCAAGCGCTGGTTGACACTGCGACCGCGTTGGAAAAGGATATGAAGAGGGTGCAAGGGAAGAGAGCTTTGGCTGTGACGCAACCGGAGTGGAAGGCGCCCCGATCAGGAAAACCATTTTATAAGAAGAGATGGGGTAAGAAGTCCAAGCCTAGTGGACAAGCTCCTTCATCAGTTGCAACGGGAGCAACATCAGGGGCGACCTCAAAGCCAGACACTCGTATCTGCTTCAATTGTGGCCGGATGGGACATATTGCGCGAGATTGTCGGATGCCGCCAAAGAGTGAAAAGAAGGCGGGTGCATCTTATGCGGAGAAAGGAAAGGCGGTGGTGGATTCCTCTGCCTCGCAGGCGCAACCCCGGGTCTACAATCTTGGCCTGCAAGAGGCCATCAAGCAGAGTGACGTGGTCACAGGTATGAGTTTCGTTTGCTATTGTTTGTATGCTTTGTTTAGTACCCCATGTTTGCGGTTTGTGTGTGTGTGACATGTTTGTCATAGGCTTTGTGATGATTCAGGACACGCTGGCGCGAGCACTGTTTGATACAGGTGCATCACATTCTTTTCTGTCTAGTGAGTTTCTTACGCGGCTTGGGATACCCAGTCGTACAAAGGCAGATAACGTCAGAGTGGTGTTGCCGAATGGCTGTTGGATGCTTGCGGATCAAGCTTGCGATGTGGCGGTTCAGTTAGGAAGCCGGGATTTTCATTTATCTGCATTTGTTTTGCCAATATCGGAATTCGACGTGATTTTTGGGATGGATTGGCTTGCGGAGCAGCATGCTATGATTGATTGTCAGTCCAAAGAAATCATGTTGGGCCAGAATACCGAACAGAATACCAAGTTCTCGGGTATGCGAGGAGTGAGCGGGACGTTGATGTCTGCACTCCAGGTAGTCAAAGCTGTTCGGAAGGGTGCGGAGTGTTACTTTGCACTAATTCAGGCTGTGGAGCCTAAGGCCACTTTGTGCGAGGTTCCGATTGTGGCAGAATTTACAGATGTGTTTCCCACGGATCTCCCTGGGCTACAACCCCAGCAGGAGATTGACTTCACAATTGAGTTGGTGTCAGGTGCGAAACCCGTGGCCAGCTAGCCATATCGCGTTGCGCCTAAAGAGATGGCTGAGTTGAAGGTTCAACTACAAGAAATGCTAGAGCAAGGTTATATCCGCCCAAGTATGTCACCTTGGAGCGCGCCTGTGCTTTTTGTAAAGAAGAAAGATGGTGGATTGCGGTTGTGTATCGATTACCGTGAATTGAATAAGCTGACCGAGAAGAATAAGTATCCTATACCCCGGATTGATGAATTATTTGATCAGCTGGTGGGATCTACCGTCTATTCGAAGTTGGACCTGAAGTCTGGTTATTACCAGTTAAGAATTCGGGAAGGTGACATTCCCAAAACCGCATTTGGAACGCGTTATGGGCACTATGAGTTCACAGTCATGCCCTTTGGATTGTGTAATGCGCCCTCGGTGTTTATGGATCTGATGCACCGTATTTTTCGTGAGTACCTGGATCTGTTTGTGATAGTGTTTATTGATGATATCCTGGTGTACTCAAAGTCCAAAGCCGATCATGAGATTCACTTGCGATTGGTGTTGAATACGTTGAGGCACAATCAGCTTTATGCCAAGTTCTCGAAGTGCGAGTTTTGGCTATCGTCAGTGGCATTTTTAGGCCATGTGGTGAGTGGAGCGGGTATTGCAGTGGATCCAGCGAAGATAAGAGCCATACAAGAGTGGCCAAGATTGTCTTCCGTAGCCGAGGTCAGGAGTTTCCTTGGACTTGCGGGCTACTATAGACGATTTGTGGAGAACTTCTCACGGATCGCTTTGCCGCTAACCACACTGACGCGAAACGATCAGAAGTTCGTTTGGACGCCAGAGTGCGCACGAGCTTTTGAAGAGCTGAAGGTTCGGTTGACCACGGCGCCGGTATTGTCTTCGCCATGTGGAACCGATGGCTTTGTGATGTATAGTGATGCCTCAGGGAGCGGCTTAGGCTGCGTTCTTCTGCAGAGCGGAAAGGTGATTGCTTATGGCTCACGCCAACTAAAGGTGCACGAGCGAAACTATCCCGTCCATGATTTAGAATTAGCGGCGGTGATTTTTGCACTCAAGTTGTGGCGACACTACCTTTATGGAGTGAAGGTGGAGATCTATACCGATCATAAGAGCCTAAAGTATCTTTTAGAGCAAAAAGACTTGAATATGCGACAACGAAGGTGGTTGGAGTTCCTTGGGGACTACACTTTCGAGATTCACTATACGCCCGGGAAGGGAAACGTTGTCACGGATGCCTTGAGTCGGCGAGTTCCGGCTAGAGCAGATTGGTTACAAAGGCATGATGAACGTCTTATCCAGGAACTGGAGGCATTGGAGATCTATTGTGTTGACAAGAATTCCACTGCCACTGCATGTTTGAACAGGATCGAGGTGCAATGTGACCTTGCAGACCGAGTTCGACGGGCAATGGAGTTGGATGAAGATCTCTTGCGCTATGTGAATGAAGGGCCAGAAGGCAAATTCACCTGGAATGACGGTCTTTTGCGAGCAGAGGGCCGTTTGTGCGTCCCGAATGTGGGGAAATTGAGGCAGGAACTGCTATATGAAGCGCATTATACAAAATATTCCATTCACCCCGGGAGCACAAAGATGTTCAACGATATGAAGAAGCTTTTCTGGTGGCCAGGGCTCAAGAAAGATGTTGCCCTTTATGTCTCTAAATGCCAAACATGTGCGATGGTGAAGGCGGGATGCCAAAAGCCGGGTGGATATTTGAAGTCACTGTCGATCCCAGTGTGGAAATTTGATGATATTTCCATGGATTTTGTGCATGGGTTGCCAAGATCGCAGCGAGGAAATGATTCCATTTGGGTGATTGTTGACCGGCTAACCAAAGTAGCACATTTTCTCCCGAACAGGCGGGATGATTCAGTTGAAAGTTTGGCAAAGTTATATGTTGACCAGATTGTGCGGCTGCACGGTGTTCCTCGGAGCATCGTAAGTGATCGAGATGGGCGATTCACGTCAAATGCTTGGAGGCTAGTTCACCGACTGTTGGGTACGAAGTTGACTTTCAGTACGGCCTTTCATCCCCAAATGGATGGCCAAACTGAACGTACCAACAGAACAATGGAGGACATGCTCCGAATGTGCGCCCTTGACTTCGGAAAGAGATGGGAAGATCATCTCTATATGGTAGAGTTTGCATATAATAACAGCTACCAGGCGAGCATTGGGATGGCACCATATGAAGCTCTCTATGGAAGGAAGTGTCGTACTCCCTTGGCTTGGGTAGAAGCGGGCGAAGCTCGGGTTGTTAAACCAAATGAGGTTGAGGAAGCAAACTCAACCATACGGACAATTCGAGAAAGATTGCTTATTGCTCAAGATCGACAAGCGAAGTACTACAACGCCAAGCACCGGAACGTAGAATTTGTGGTTGGCGATTGGGTCTACTTGAAGATCAAGCCATTCAAAGGTGTCTCCAGGATTCGACGATTGAAAAAGTTGAGTCCCAGATATTTGGGTCCGTTTGAAGTGGTTGAGCGAGTTGGCGAAGCGGCTTATCGGCTAGCTCTGTCGGCGGACTTGGGTGGGTTACATGATGTCTTTCACATCTCGGTGCTTCGGAAGGCCGTGAAAGATCCAACTCAAGTGATCGCGGATGATCGTGTGCCGGTGGAGTATGGGCTAACAACGAAAGTTAGACCCATTCAGATCGAAGATCGAGCCGAAAAACAGTTGCGGAACAAGACGGTCGGTATGGTAAAAGTCCGGTGGGACAACTGCGGCCGTGAAGAACTGACATGGGAGCGCGAGCAGACCATGCGAGAAGAGTTCCCTGAGCTGTTTTTGTAACCTGTAGCAAGAATGTTGTCACATAAACTTTTATATATGTTGTCACATTTTTCTTGCTGTTTTTTATGGCCTTTCCTATGTCTGAATTTCGAGGACGAAATTTCTTGTAGGAGGGGAGGATTGTAACAGCCCAAAGTTCGGAAACAGGCATTTTTGGGTGACACGGCCTGGGACACGGGCGTGTCCCAGGGCGTGTTAGTTGACACGGCCTGCGACACGGGCGTGTCGCAGGGCGTGTCGAGGTTGTGTCGACGATCGGCCTTTGTCTCGACGATTTTTCTCCCGTCGATGCGTCGAGAGGGGGCACACGGCCCAGGACACGGGCGTGTCCAAGGCCGTGTCGTATGCTCGACGATTTTGTCTCGACGATCGTCGAGTGTCGAGAAGTGAGTGTTGAGTGTTGAACACGGCCTGTGACACGGGCGTGTCACAGGGCGTGTCAAATCAGGACGGCGAATTCAGCCCGCCGAAGGGTTTCGACAGGGCGTGTCTTTGTGCCGTGTCTGGGCACACGTCCTGGGACACGGGCGTGTCACAGGCCGTGTGAAGTCTCGGGATGATTTGGGATTTTTTCACCCAGGTACACGGCCACAGACACGGGCGTGTCTGAAGGCGTGTTGGTGACACGGCCCATGACACGGGCGTGTCCCATGGGCGTGTCACTGGTTTGGATAAGTCGGTTGACCACCGCTTGAGGCACACGGCCTGGCACACGGCCGTGTCAGAGGCCGTGTCAGGTCAAAATCTATGTTTTTGGCAGAATCGTGGTCGTCCATTCCTTCAGTCTGCATCCAAGGGCTGAAGCCTCTTCCTCTTTTTCCTTAAAGGCCGAAATCAGAGAAGGATTAATCATTTTGATTTGGCCTTCATCTTTCTTCAAGAGAGAGAAAGAGAGAGAGAAAGGAGGAGGAAGAAGGAAAGGGGGCTGCTGCTGGTGGTGCTGCTAGTTACCGACGAGAAATCCGAAGCCGTCGTTGCGGAGGAAACGCTCTTGCGAGTCTTGCAAGCTAGCTTGGAGGTCATGGCACCGAAGCGGTCGTCAAGGGTAACGACTTTTCTTCCTAGCCATGTGAAGGCTTCCTTTTTGGCATATTTTGTGATTTCCCCCACCAAGAGGTGGCTGAGTTTGGAAATCTTTGGGTGGATGCTGGAAATCCCCTTTGTTAGCATATAGATCCAGAAACGGAGTACGGAATAGGCTTGCTGTGTGAAGCCCATCTGGACAGGTTAGTCTGGATTGGTGATGTTGCATACGAACCGGAGAAGACTCCGTGATAAACGTGTAGTGTAAGGAGTCTACGGGTTATGCCTGTGAAAAGGAGTAGCAGGAAGTACTGGGGTGGTAGCCCAGGAAAATAGCCATGTGATGGTTTTGGGTCCAACCTGTGATTGAGGCACAGGAAGTACTGGTGGGACCAGGAAAGGCCCTTTTTGTGATGCTTGCTGTCGTAGGGTGTCCACCTGTGAAGAGAGTAACAGGAAGTACTGGCATGAGAGCTAGGAAAGACCACTGACATTTGTGCTTGTGCGGTGTCCACCTGTGGAGAGAGTCACAGGAAGTACTGGTGTGCCCAGGAAAGACCCGCTGTTGCTGTGAGGAAATGGGTTTAGAGAAATACCCAGGCTTGAATGCCAAGAACAGGATTGGTGAGACCGACCCGCGCCTTTGATATAGCCATGAGTACGCTGTACTTGGAGAAGGCAAGGAGATTTGAGCAACGGGGGGTGGAGGATCCGACCTGCGCTATGTCCGTCTGACGTGAGACCAAAAAGTGCGGTCTGTTGGAGCGCATAGCAAGAGTCTTCGGCCTGCGCGCCATGACACAATGGGGGGCTACGGGCCATCCCAGTGTAGGAAGACTAACTCCGGCTGCACGCCATGGATTAAATGCTCAAGAGAGTTACCGTTGGGTTGTAACCCTGATACTGTGGTGGGCAAGAGGTTGTCAGAACACCAAGAATGTGCCCTGAGTGCACGGACCGTTGGGCCGGGTGGCGAACGATTGTGATGGCTTGTGTGCGTGAAAGCACATTTTGATGATATAGCTTGCCATACTTGTGATCTAATATGCCTGCAGGGAAGAATACCGCTGCCCCTAGAGAAGGGGTAGGGTCGTTATAATTTGGTCAGCTGAACGCTGACCGTTGCCTTTGTTTGCCACTGTTGGGTGGATTGTCCTTGTACAGGTGCTGGAGAGCCGAGCGGGACGCATAGACGTTGTTGTTCCTGCTGGTGTTGCTGCGATTGCTGCTATCCCTCGAAGGCTAAATGTGTACTTTTGTGTGTTTTCTTTTCTTGTGGCCGGCCTGCGCGCCAATTTGTTTAGGACACTGTTTGATAGCCCTGTAAGGCCATAAGGCCAACACTTTGTACTTATTGTAAGACATTCCTATATGGTATAAAATGTGGAGTTTTATGTTTGGACATTCATGAGGAGTTCAAGTTGTAGTCTAGGCTTCCGCTAGAATGATTTGTGATAGGTGCGATGCGCTACTCTGGTATCATCCTGTACCTTCACCGCATGTTTTGTGATATATACTGTGGGGCCCCGGCCGGACCTTCTAGAATATACCATATGAACGGATGGGGTTGTTACAGACGATCGATAAATAAAAGGCTCAAGCAGCCACAACAGGTATAACACTAAACAGAACAAATACATTTCAACTGACATCATTTGTTATTGCTGTAATAAGCCAGGTCATGTCATTGTTGACTGCCCTCACAAGAAGAAGGAGGGTGGTAGAAGAGAAAAAAAGAAATCCTCATACAACAAGAAGAGGAAAGAGAAGAGCTTCATAGCCAAAAGGAGCAAGACTCTTAGCGACTCCGACTCAGCTGAGTCAAGCGAAGAAGAAGAAGCTTACTTTGGGCTAATGGCTCAAACAGATGATGAACAAGAGCCCCAGTTCACTGGGAAGGTAAACTCTCATACCCCTCTCTCAGAGTCTAAAGTCTCTGAACATGATTGCGAGAGTAGCTCCTCTGACGATGAGTCAGAATTGATGGCCCAGTATAAGGAGTTAATCATGGCTTACGACAAATGTCGTCGAGTCGTGAAGACTCAGGCTAAAGAGATCAAATCTCTAAAAGCCGAAGAGAGCAACTTGAGAGAGAAAGTCGCAAATACTGACTCCCTCGAGGAAAACTTCAATAATACTATTGAAGAATATAACAAGGCTCTTGAGCACCTTGACCTGAAGGAGAAGATCATCAAAGGTTTGGAAGCTGAACTTGCAGCTGAAAGGAAACTTGTTGAGAGTTTCTCTAAGCCCAAGACGGTTCTTCCATTCGTTGTTGAATTCTCAGCAAAGGCCAAGGGAGCTGGACTAGGCCATGAAGAAGCTCCTACTAAATCCTCTAGGAGAAACAAGAATCAACGGAAAAATAAGGCCGCCAAAAAGGCCTCAGCCGAAGAAAAGGGAAAAGCCCCTCAAAATCAAACCACGTTCAGAAAGGTCATCTTTCCAACAAATGAGTTTGATTTTGACTCATCATACGGGCACTTTGCTAGGCCTACTTATGTAGAGCCAAACTCCCTCTATTAAGGATGGGCTCGACCCCGAAACTTTGGCGAAAGTGTCTTTAAGGCACCTTATGAAGAAGTTATTCTTCAGAGCTATGGCTCTTTCAATCATGGGCATAACTTAAAGAACGCACCAAAGACAAAGCCTGTTGTAGAGGAGCCCATAAAGGAGAAGAAGCCATGTGATTGCCATCATCATGAGGCATCTTCCTCCAAGAATGCTACCACTGCTAGACCAAAGTTCCAAAAGGTCAAGTAGGAGATCCTGAGGCAAAGGTACAAAATATTTGACTGTCGGTGCTGTGGCAAGGTTGGTCACTTCGCCATAGATTGCTGGTTCAATTTCAGAAACGCTGTAACCCCTCATGTCAACAATATGAGAAAGACCGCTCATAATGCTAATACTCGTAGGGGGAGCACTCTAACCCGAGACCAAGGAACCAAACGTGTTTGGGTTCCTAAGGCAAACTGATTGTGATTGCAGGGATGTCCAAAGCCAACAAAATGCCTATCTGGTACTTGGACAACGGATGCTCTCGGCATATGACCGAGACGAGAAGCCTCATTCAGAACTTTACTCCAGTCGTGAACGGACCAAAGGTCATCTTTGGAGGTTCAGACCGTGGAATTACTAGAGGCTATGGTATGATTACTAACGGCAATGTATCCTTCTCGGATGTGGCCTATGTCAAAGGATTGGAACACAATCTCATTAGCATAAGCCAACTCTGCGACAAAGGATACATAGTTGAGTTCCATGCTGATAAGTGCTTGATAAAATCCGTTGACAATATGGAAACGATTCTATCCGGCACTCAAAGCAGGAATATTTTCTGTTTAAATTTCATCTGTATAGATTCCTCTACACAAGTGTTTCTTTTAGCAAAAGATAGTGCGTCTCTTGGTGACCAGTGGCACAAGAGACTAGCACATATTAATTTCAAAACCATTAATAAACTATTTTCAATGAACTTAGTATGTGATGCCCCAAATGTCAAATGCGTCAAAGACAGATCTTGTCATGCATGCGTAAAAGGCAAGCAAACAAGGGCTACCTTTAAAAGCATTATTGGCAAATACTCTAACAGATGTCTTCATCTATTGCACATGAACTTGTTTGGTCCACTGCAGATTAGAAGTTTGGGAGGTAAGGACTATACATTGGTAAATGTTGATGACTACTCGCGCTTTGCGTGGGTGTTCTTTCTGAAACACAAGTCAGATACCTTCGACATCTTTACCAATTTTGCCAGGCAAGTCCAGAATGAATACAACTGCTCCATAGTCAAAATCAGAAGTGACAACGGAACAGAGTTCAAATCTGGGGCCATGACAGAATTCTGTGAAAGCCTTGGTATCTTTCATGAGTTTTCCTCTCCTCGTACTCCACAACAGAATGGAGTGGCTTAGCGAAGGAACAGAACACTCATAGAGGCCTGCAGGACCATGTTGAGTGATGCTTCACTACCGGAGTACTTCTGGGCTGAGGCCGTCAACACTGCATGCAACGTGCAAAATCGAGCACTCATAAACAAAGACCACAATAAGACACCTTACGAACTTCTGAAAGGCAGAAAACCAACAGTCTCTTACTTTAGAATCTTTGGCTGTAAATTCTTCGTACTTAACAATGGTAAGTATCATACCACCAAGTTCAGCGAAAAGAGCTTTGAAGGTATTTTTGTAGGATATAGTAGTCATAGTAAGGCATATAGGATATTTAATAGAAAAACTATGGTGGTGGAAGAATCGATACATGTTGTATTTGATGAGACGAGCTTGCTGCAAAGCAATCCGTCTAGTGTGCTCATTGAAGATGCAGGTGAAAAGCTGAAAGAAACTAGCTTGGATGATTCGTCCGAAGACAAAGGCGAGAAGTTCATTAAGATCACCACTCCAACTCCCATTGGAGAGGCTGATGATCAAAATGAAGAAGTCATCCAGGATGAAGAAATCACCCTGGTGCTTGAAGATAATCCAGATGCAAGAACTCTAGAGCTCAGACATCTGAAAGATCACCCCATGGACCAGATCATAGGAAATCCCCAGGATGGTGTCAGAACTCGGAGAGGTACAACTAATGAGAATCTTCATTTGAGTTTTCTCTCACAGGTTGAACCAAAGAAATTTGAGGAAGCAAACTCAGACGCATCATGGATAATGGCAATGGAAGAAGAGCTAAATCAGTTCAAGCGCTGCAAAGTGTGGATGTTGGTTCCAAGACCCAAAGGAAAGAACATCATTGGAACAAAATGGGTCTACAGGAACAAGATGGATGAAGATGGAACTATCATAAAGAATAAGGCAATACTCGTCGCTAGAGGCTATCATCAAGAAGAAGGAATCGACTTCGACCAGACATATGCTCCAGTGGTGAGGCTAGAGGCAATAAGGATGTTCCTAGCATATGCTGCCTTCAAAGGCTTCACCGTCTATCAAATGGACGTGAAGTCGGCCTTCCTGAATGGTAACATAAAGGAGGAAGTGTATGTCGAACAACCTCCAGGTTTCGTTGATCCTAACTTTCCTGATCATGTTTATTTTCTGCACAAGGCCCTATATGGTCTGAAACAAGCTCCTAGAGCTTGGTATGAAACGTTGTCTATCTTTCTATTTGAGAACAAGTTCACAAGGGGAAAGATAGACAAGACATTATTTCTTAGGGAAATAAAAGGCAAGATTTTTCTAGTGCAAATCTATGTCGACGACATTATCTTTGGCTCTACAGATAACAACCTCTACAAAAAGTTCTCAAAACTTATGCAAGGGAAGTTTGAAATGAGCAGTATGGGCGAGCTGAAGTATTTCTTAGGGCTTCAGGTGAAACAATCTGAAGATGGAATTTTCATCTCACAGACCAAATTCACCAAAGAGCTAATTAAGAAATTCGGAATGGAGAACGCAACCACTATGAGGACTCCAATGGGCTCAACTATGTCTCTGGACAAGGATGAAAAAGGGAAACATTTTGATGAAACCAAGTACAGAAGAATAATTGGATCCTTGCTCTACCTTACTGCCAGTAGGCCTGACATAATGTTCTCAACATGTGTCTGTGCTAGATTTTAGGTGAACTCTAAGGAATCTCATTACGCTGCTGCAAAGCGGATCCTGAGATACCTTAAAAGCACACCAAATCTTGTCTTATGGTACCCAAGAAGTAATGACAGCGAACTAATTGGATTTTCAGATGTAGATTTTGCAGGCAGCAAAGACGACCGGAAAAGCACCTTAGGGACTTGTCAATTCTTCGGAAGAAGGCTAATCTCCTGGAGTAGCGAGAAGGAGAACTGTGTCGCAATCTCAACAGCCGAGTCAGTGTATATCTCTGCAGGCAGCTGTTGTGCACAGTTGCTATGGATAAAGAATCAGTTCGAGGACTACAACCTGTAGTTCAAAGATATTCCCTTGTACTGTGACTCCTCCAGCACAATTGCAAAAGCCAACAATCCAGTCTCCCACAGCCGGACAAAGCATATCGAGCTAAGGTATCACTTCATCCGGGAACATGAGGAGCATGGAGACATAGATCTCCAATATGTGCCTACAGATAGGCAAGTTGCAGATATCTTTACAAAGCCGCTGGACGAGACCAAGTTCTCGTTCTTCAAGACAGAGCTTGGGATGCTCAACAGAGAGGACTAAAGAAGGCTAGATGCCTAAGAAGCACGTAATTGCAAGGGGTTAGTCAAAATCTACTCTTTCTCAACTTTTTCAAAATTTAACTCGAGAAGAACGAGACATACTTGAGTACTCTTCTCTACCTACTCGAGTATAAGAATGCACCTACTAGAGTATGTGTACTGACCTACTCGAGTATGAGGATGTGCCTACTCGAGTATCTAAAGACCTACTCGAGTAAGTCACTTACCTACTCGAGTAAGTCACCTATATACTCAAGTAGTTTTCTCCTCCTACTCGAGTAACTCCTCTCGACCTACTCGAGTAAGTCATCTACCTACTCGAGTACTCTTTGCAGACCTACTCGAGTACCTCCTGAAGACCTACTCAAGTATCTCCTTTACCTACTCGAGTAGTCTCTCTCCTTCTCGTGTCCTGTTTCCCAGATTTTGAAAATTGCTCTATTCGCCACCCAAGGCTATATGCCGCCTCCTTCTTTAAATTAATTAGCGGTAATTTAAGAGTTATATATATATGAAATTCCGAAACATCAAACCTACTCGACATCATTTCTGTCTCTCGAGTACCCTCTGTCTCTTCGCCTACCCTGCCGACTCGCCTTCGCCGCTGTTGCAGATCCGCCTCTCTCAATTCCTCCAGGCATTCGCATCCATGGCGACCTCTCACAAGATCGACGTCGGCTCTGAACTAGTAACCGAGGGAATTGCAGAGCTTTCCGATGATTTTCGCAACCTCCTCATCCTTCTCGACACCGCCGGCCTCTCCTTCACTCTCCAAGAACCCTGTCGCGTTCTCTTCCCCAAAGTTGCAGAATTCTTCTCAAATCTCAAGGTTCGACGAAATGGAAAGGTCCTAAAATCTACATTAAAGGGGTTGAAACTCAAGTTCACCAAGACCTCTGTCTCTCAACTTCTCCGTTTACCGATTGTTGATGAAGAAGATGATCTGGATGATGAAGATTCTGACCGAACAGCACTCTTCTGTGGCATTTCTCCTGAAGCTCAGTATATTAAGAGGTCAGACATGAACGCTGAAGGAAAATTTCTAGTTGATATTATTGGCAAAATTCTACTGTGCAAGACTCACTCCATCAGAGACATTCCCTCATATTTCTTCGATATAATGCAAGCCATTGTATGCCGCAAGAAATACCAATTTGGTATGCTGATTTTGGACAAAATCAAGGACAGCATGAAATCCCCCAACTACGCCAGAATTATCTCTCTGCTCCTTCATGCCACAAATCCTGAAGTCTTCAACCTCTCCAAAGGAACCCCACTTCACCACATGAAGAAGGTCTCCATCTCTTCAATTCAGAGATGGGATCTCAAGCTCAAGAACTTTGCCCAAGCTGCACAGGTTTCAGAAATTCCAGAAGTTCCAGCTGTAGAGGACAGGACTCCATCTCCCTCTCCTCATCATGTGGCCAGCTCCTCTGGTGCACCAAGTGAGGGGGAGCCTTCTCCTTCTATCCAAGTCAGGCAGCCCTCTCCTCAACTAGAAATTCCATCCCTACCTCATACTCCACAGAGTCCAGCCACTCCTTCAGATCAAGTACCTCAAGACACTCTTCTATCAACAGCTGATGCTATAGATGCCATGATTGCAGAGCTTTCTGAAGATGCGCTTCCTGCTCCTCCTCTATCTCCTCCAGCTCCAACCACTGAACATCACAAGGACTTGTCTCCAGCCAGAACTCCAACACCATCTCCAGCTCCTCCAACAGTCCAGCCAGAAACCATTTTTTTTTCTGATGAGCCTTCTCCTGAGCCAGCTGAGGCTCCTCTCAGAAACCTTGATTTCTCCATCCCCCATGATACAGAAGAATTGGATGCTGTCATTCCTACCACCAGAGCTCTCAGCTTAGTGATAATTGAAGAAATAGCTCATTGGGTAACTCCTCCTATCCCTACTGCTGCTCCCTCAGCTGCTGCTATAGTTTCCTCCTCCTCAGATCTGCTGCAAAGTATTGCAATTCTTCTTCAAGAATAGAGAACCTATTTTGACACCTATCTAAAGGTGGTCACTTACAAGGTAACTGCTCTTGAGTCTGAAATGTGCAGAGGTTTTGCTGAAATTCAGCATAACACTGACAAGCTCAAGTACCTATTCCAACTTGGTGGCAAAGCTCTTGACCATACTATCACTAGTATTGGCAATGTCATGGAACAAGATATCACCCTGGCAAGCAATCAGATAGAACCAGACAAGAAAAATGAGGCTAACAAAATGACAATCTGTGAAGAAGTTGGCATTTTCAAAGATGACACCATAGAGAAACTATCTGTTGAAATCAGAAAGGGGGAGGGTTTGATAAAAGAACTCAAAGAACAGGTAGAAAAATCTACTGCTCAGAAGACAGTTGAATGGCAAGCTCATGTGAAGACCATTCATGATGATGTGCTTGTCCAGATACAGAGTGTCAAATTTCACACCTATGACACTGCTGTCTGGATGCACAATCAGATCTTGCCAGATCTTGTAGTTGACCCAAACATCATTCCCCATCATCTCAACCCTCTTGCTACAGATGTCAATGCCCCAGTTGTTCCTATGCAACCTACCTTCTCTCCCAGGACTGGAGACTCAGTTGCTCCTCCAGATACTTATGTTTCAGGCTGGGAAGAAGACGATCCTGCTGATATATTCCTTCAAGCCCCTCCAGAGATCAGAATCCACAAGAAGAAAAGAAAATATGGTGAAGGTCCCTCTGCTAGCAGGACTGCTCCTTCTAAGGCCCCTGAACTTGCTGAAGCTTGGTCTCCAACCTCAAAGTTTCTCATTTTGGACACACTCAGGCTGGTCATGGATCACAATGAGAACAGGAGCATTCACTACAGTTCTCAGGAATGGGAGTTATATGAGAAGTCAATGCTGAAAAGGAAGATCCATGACAGAGAGTTTGGGAGAAATAACCCTGCTGCTCCTCCAAGGCCTCCTAAATATTTCCCTAAGCCATTCAGCTATCTAAGAAGACAGCAGGAAAAGATGGATAAGCAGCAATCCCAAGCCTAAACCTAAAAGATGTTGAGAGATTGAAATGACAAGTTGTAGACTTGATGTTTTTTGGAAACTCACATATATACAATTCTTCATTTCTATCTAATTATCCTTTTTCATTGTCTATTGCTTACCTGCTCATGTTTTTCTACTTAGTTTCTCTTATGTCCATAACTCACCTTAGTGTAAAGGGTTCTGACTTCAACAAATAGGGGGAGATTGTTGGGTATTTCATCCACATGAACCCAGATTGATGAAGTCACCCTGGAACTAAGATGAATTAAGTTGTATTTGATGCTTGGTTTGAGTTATATGTTTGCAGGAATTTCACTGGAAGTGTAGACCATTGTCAGTCCACAGTGGGTCTTCAAACACAGGAACTGTGCAATGTAATCCCTCAATGCATATTCCAAGGTGTTGACTCATGTGTGGTCTCTCTATTGGGATACACTTCATATTCAAGCTGTTGGACTATGGGAAAGGAATTTGAAGTTGGCTACTCTAGAAGAATCAGTTTTTCCAACATCAGAAATTTTCTATGTGTTTTACTCGAGTAGAGCTTTCACCTACTCGAGTAGTCTGAGTATAATTTACTCGAGTAAAGGAACCTTGTGCTCGAGTAGACATAGTCATATACTCGAGTAGCTAAGTCACCTACTCGAGTAGACAAAGTCATCTACTCGAGTAGCATGCTTATATACTCGAGTAGATTACTCTTTATACCCGAGTACTAAAGGGTTTCCTCATCTAAATTTCTCTAAGTCATATACTCGAGTAAGTATACTCATATACTCGAGTAAGTATACTCACTTACTCGAGTAGATAGAAACATACTCGAGTAGTTCATTATACCTACTCGAGTAGATCATGTGTCACTCGTATACCTTGATATTTCCCTACTCCAGAAAATTTTCTAAGTCTTTTACTCGAGTAGATTACTTCCTCTCGAGTAGTTTAGTTCAACTACTCGAGTAGTTGTCAGCTGACCTCTTCAGAATTTTTCTAAGTATTCCACTCGAGTAGTACTTCTTGTACTCGAGTAGTTTATGTAATATACTCGAGTAGCTTTTCCAGTACTCGAGTAGATTCTCTATGTACTCGAGTAGGTCTCTACACATATTCGAGTAGTTCTGTCTGCTTACTCGAGTAGTTGATTTCCATATACTCGAGTAGTCTATCTATATATACCCGAGTATGTTCTCCATCATATACTCGAGTAGTTATTCAACTACTCGAGTAGTTATTGACTTACTCGTGTAGTTGGCTGATCTTTCCAAAATTCTGCTAAGTCCTTTTTCTGACGGGATTTTTCAAATCACGCGACATGATTGGTCCACGTGTACATCATTATGACTGATTATGACCGTTAGTCTCTCCTATATAAGGTCTTATCAGAAAATGACAAACCCTAAGTATTCTCCAAGCTTTCATTGTCAATTCATTTTTTTAGGAAGTTCTTCAGCCGACTCCTCTCTGATTTTCGCAAAACGGAAGCCGCCGCCGCCGCCTTCTTCTCCGGCCAAAGCTTCTACGTTCAGAGGATTATTCTGAAGAAAGTTACAGATCGAGATCGACTTCGCTGATCATATTCTCTCTCAATTTCTGTAAAAGCGAGTAAATCCAGATCGAAGCCGAGAACTTCTTTACCGATTTCTGAAAGTGCTACAAAGTTGAAAAGAAGAAGATCCTGGCCGTTTCATCCAGATCTGAGTGATTTACTGTTTGTATTCTTGTAAACCTCATTTTATTCTTGTAGGAGAAATCTTCTCCGAGTGTAGGAGTCTTTCACTCCGAGTTTGTAGGAAGTGCTATCTTCCGAGGTGTAGATCCTTTTTGTTTGAATCGAGTTTGTAGGAACTTTGTTCTGAGGGTAGGATCGATTTTTGATCCGAGATAGTGGAGTAGCCGAGTCTAGTTGATTGCTAGATCGGTGAGGGAAAGTGGATGTACCCAAGGTTGGGGAACCACTATAAATTTTGTGTCGTCTGTGATATTGGTAGTTAGTTCTGTGTCGTGCTCTAATTATTTTTTATTCTGCAAAAGACGCACAAACCACCTATTCACCCCCCTCTAGGTGATTTAGGTTGACAACAGTTTTCTTTCACTGTTGACATTGATCGAGATCTCGTATAACAACAGTCATTGGTCCAATATAGGCAGGGCCCCTTACAAGGCATTGTGCAGATGGAGGTGTAGGACCCCCTTATCTTAGATCCAGGATGAGGATCCAAAGGCACTTGGTTCAGATTTTGTAGAGGACACTGATGCTTAGGTGAGACTGATCCGAGATAGGATGCTGGAGGCCCAGAGTAGACATGTCAAATATTACGATGTGTGGTATCGTCAGGTGGATTTCCATGTTGTAGATAGGGTCTTCTTGAAGATACATCTGATGCATGTAATCTCACGGGTACGCGGGCGGAAGAAGCTGAGTCCGAGGTATATGGGGCCCTACAGGATAAGGTTAGTCCGGGGAGCCGATGGCTCGGGAATTCATGGATGCATGAGCATAAGTTGGTGGGTCTTTGGTATTTGATTGCCGTTCATACTGACATCGATAAGATGACTTAGCAGGTGTGGTCTACACTTAGCCAAGGAGAAGACTAGTGGATTTGCTGGCCAGCAAAGTACGCAGAGGCTCCGCGGTGTGTTCTCCGCATTAAGGCGTATGAAGGTCTAGGTTAGGTGGTGTGAATGCCAGCCTAGAGGTGGGGTAGCCCAACCCACTGCCTTTGTTTGCTACGATGACAAGTATTTGAGAGTTTAGCTAACTCCAAATGGTTGAACTAAAGGTCTGTGCGCATAGAGTTTTGTGTGTCTGTTGCACCTGTATTAACATATCATTAAACCCACATATCATAGCATATCATGTCATCATCACATTTCAACCATTACCCCTAACGTATAAATTGGTATGAGATTTTTTATACGTTAGGTCTTGCAAAACGACCCCTTATTTTATAAGCTTGTATGGGCATGCTTATAAGCTAAGTTTACTTTTTTATGGTTGTATGTTACATTTCTTTTATGGTGCACTTTACTTCCTACTCTTTACTGCTCTAATACTTTAGTATTGCTAGCTTGCAAATTTTATAGCATTACGAATATTACAATATAACTGCTAGAATAGATCTATCTCCACTTGCTCTTGTCCACTCTCTACTATCATAGCTTTTTTATCATTCCTCCCACATAGTACCTAGGAGCCACTGGGGGAGGGGTGTGGTAAAACCAAGCTTAGTCTTTTTGACGAATGGTTAGTAGACGAAACATTTCAGGGGATCCGGATGGGAGACAGGGAGCAACAGTAGGGGATGCAGCACCAGTGGAGTACGGTGCACATGGAGGTAGGCCAGTCTAGTATAGGAGCACCAGCCTCAAGATCCGTGAGTGATTAGTATAGTTTGCTTCTGCGAGAGTGTTGTAGTGAGGACATGACGTACTGGTCAAGAGCCCGTTTTATCTTTGTTAGTTTACTGCTTTCATTAATGTTTCATTTCTATGTGGACTGTGTTGTGATTCATCTTTCTTTATATTACATGTGATTGTGGTCTTTGTTCTAAAGTATATACTTCTACTTCTGTGGTTATCGTTACTGCCTGCAGGATCGACATTTTGTAGAGGCGACCTTCCCAAGTGTTGGTGTCACCACAAAATGGCGATTCTATATACGAATACAAGACCTTAAGAGGCCTAAGGTGGGACCTAGAACAACAACGTGCGTCTATCTAGGTAGTGCAAAAGGTAGTGTAGCAGACAAATTTCTCGATATATCCACGAAAATTGTGATAGAGTCTAGAGATGTCATATTTTTTGAAAATAAATTTATCAAGGATTATGGTTTATCTGTCTCTGGGTCTAATGATATGATTTTAGAATCTATCGTAGAACCTAAAGTTGGCCCTTCTAGCACTGCTCCCCAGCCTTTAGAGGTGGAACCTGTTCCACTTATCGCATCTACGAGAAAGACAATCCCTAAGAACTTTGGTGAGAATTTTGTCACCTATCACTTAGAGGATGATCCATTCTCCAACATGTAGCAATGTTATCTAGAGATTCGTTTATGTGGGTAGAAGCCATTGATGATGAGATGGACTCGCTATTACATAACAATACTTGGCATCTAGTTGACTTGCCGAAAGACGCTAAAGTCCTAGGATGCAAGTGGGTGTTGAAGAAGAAACTACATAGTGATCGGTCTATAGCCAGGTATAAAGTGTGTCTCATAGCTAAAGGTTATAAACAACAGAGGGGAATAGACTATTTTAGTGTTTATTCACTTGTGTGTCACCTATTGACTACAGGATTCTTCTGGCCCTAACATCTATCGAGAACTTTATAGTTCATCAGATGGATGTGAAAACAGCCTTCTTAAATTGAGAGCTTGATGAAGAGATCTACATGGTACAACTTGAACGTTATGTGTAGAAAGATCAAAAAGATAAAGTGTGTAAAATGGATAAATCAATCTATGGGCTTAAACAAGCGCCTAAGATGTGGCACATGAAGTTTGATCAGGTGGTAAAGAGCCTCGAATTTCAGTCCAGTCTTTCAAACAAATGCCTTTATCACTTCTCATTGTCGAATCAGGCAGTCATCATATGCTTATATGTGGATGACATGTTGATTTTGGGGTCTAATCTTACTGCAGTTAGGGATATTAAATCTACTCTGGCAGAAGCTTTTGACATGAAGGACCTTGGTCCTATAGAGACACTATTAGGTATGAAGGTTAGAGTTGACACGGGTCAAGTTATTCTTAGTCAGGCTCATTATATTGAGCAACTTCTTTCTACCTGGGGATATGATAACTGTAGGCCAACTGAGATACTGTTTGGTCATAATGTCAAGCTGAGTCCTAATGAAGAGACCAGCATTGATCAAGTTAAATTTTCCAAAATAATAAGTAGTCTCATGTACGCCACAAGTTGTACAAGACCAGACATTACTTTTTCTGTTAGCATGCTGAGCTGTTTTAACAGTAATCTAGGCAAAGAGCATTGGAAAACCCTAGACAGGCCGTTAAGATACATGAGAGGTACTAAAGATCATGCTCTGTGCTATACTGGTTACCCACCTTCTATGGAGGGACATTCTGATACGTCGTGGTGTTCAGAAGTCGGGAACAACAAGTCCACCAGTGGATATATATTCACTTTGGGTGAAGCTATTATCACTTGAAAATCCAAAAGACAGACCTGTATAACATTGTCGTCTATGGAAGCTGAGTTGTTTCCCTTAGCCTTGGCCGGTGAAGAGGCAGATTGGATGAGTAACTTGATTTTATACATCCCCTTGTCTAAGCTACAAGTCAACTCGTCGAGCTTATACTGTGATAATCAAGCAGCAATTCAAGTCGTTAAGAATGCCCTCTATAATACTAAGAGGAGACATGTATGATTGAGACATACCTTGTTAAATTATCTGAAAGAACAAAGAATTATCACTTTGATCGATGTGCGTTCAAAGGATAACCTGGCAGATCCATTGACGAAAGGAATGCCAAAAGACCGTCTAATCAAAAGAGTGGGGGAAATGAGACAAAAGACGATTTAGTTTGACCTTAGTTCAGCAATATGAGATTTAGTTCGGCCTTTGTTCAAATGTTTTGATTATTCTGATTTCCTTTGTTAAAATAAGCATGTTGTGTTCTATTGATGCTCTTAGTTGCTGAGCTCGGATCTGGTAAGTTGTTTCATTCCAAACTTCATGCAAACAACTTCACCTGGATTCGGATTTTGCCTTGGAGGAGAGCGTTATTCCAAGCTTGATAACACAATTTGACTTGGTATTATCTCTTCTTGTGGAGTTTGGTTCCATTCCAAACTTGATGAGTTCCAATTAACTTTTGAAGGGCAGTAACTGTGACATTCCATATAGGATCACAGATACACCTGCGGTATTCAGAAGTCTGAAATCGTTTCGTTTGAAACAGATATCAGGTTCTGAGGTAAAACTATAATGCTCTGTGAACGTGTCCTCCCAGCCAAATTAAAATGATAAATACTAAGTTCTTTTAGTAGAACTAGATATTTGCAAAGGACAGAATTCATTCTGAAATGAAATTCTTTGTTGAAATTGCAGGGATTGCTGGGATAGGAGGATCACTGGTTGACTGGATCCAGATTAGGATGATCTTTTGGATGATGAATTTTAGAGTGTTATTAGTTTATCTTTTGCTACTTCTGTTCAGAGCATTGTTTATCTCTTCTTTTATGCACTGTTTGTTTGGACTTTCTAGCTCTTTGTTGACTTGTGATGCCAGGCATATAGGGCATGTGTCTTGTTTTACCTGAGACTATTTCTGTGTTGCATCTGAGTTTTGTTTACTTATGCGTGCATACTATTTTGTGATTAAGTCTAATTTTATTTAAAACAGGTGCTGAACAAGGATGTGTATGATTCACGGTTGGTTGAACTTTGTACAAACCACCCTCTATCCTAAGTCTGGGTTCACGACGGACATAGGAGGAGATTGTTAGATATTTATATATATCTCTATTCGTATGTTAGACCGACTCGGAATAGGCTTACAGGTTTGTGTCAACTATGGTCTTGCTCTACGCTATAAGTAATATAAATACTCATTCTATACGTAGATGTGGTATTCGTAGAATACTTTGAGCGGAGCCTTCTACATACTTAGCAACAAGCACTCCGCGTAATGAGCAACAAGCACTCTGCGCACTCAAGAACAAGTATTTTAGCCACCAACAAGACCGTTACATCTAGACTCCTCTGCACGTAGTAGGAGACAAGCCGTAGAGATCATGGCGCGCAGTGCACATCGCTCCAGCCTTCAAGCAGCAGTCGAAGACTCCAGAGTATTGAGAGGGCAGCATTCTCTTCTACAGTAACCAAAAGACTTTGCTCCATAAATCTTGGCTTGTCACGCTCTGAGTACGTCTCTCTCTTTATTTCCTGACAATTGTAATGAGAAGCAGCATGTCACCCTCGCTTTCTCTTCAAAGCATTTTACAATAACCAACTAATAGCGGAAGTTTGGTCGGCACAATTCTAACCATGTGTTTTTTCACCAATTTCTGAGGTTTTCCATATTTTTAAAAATTGCCTTGTAAACTATCGTTTTTTTTGTACCTGTTTGCACGTTCGACCACTCTCAGGCAAAGATTGTCTAATTTAGTACAGTCTACCGAAGTCTCGAGTAATCCGCAACACAAGTAAAAAAAATTGCAACAAGTCCCCTCAAAGCAAAAATACAACAACAAGAACTCTCATAAAACTTCTCCAAAAATTCAGTAATCTCCAATCTTAAATTGAGTTAATATTATATAGACAAGGAAGATGATTGTGGAGGGGTAAAAGAAAAGTTGGAAGACCACATTATGAGGGGGAGGAATATGGGTAGTATGTTGAAATTTGTGAAGTGGAAGTGGGTGATGGGCAGGCCGGGCGGATTGAGCGGCATGAGCGGTCTGAGTCCGTGGCCTGGGCGGACTGCTGGTTGCGGCCTGGGTGCCATGGCTTGGTTGTTCTTAAGGAGCGGCCTGTGCGGCCTGGTGTGTGGCCTGAGCGGTCTGTTGTGCGACCTGGTTGGCCTATGGCCAAGGATGGTGGGATTCTTGTGAAGCGGCTTGAGTGGACTGCAATTCGCGGGCTGTAGGCAGTGCTTGGTTTGATCTGCGGCCTTTTAGATTTGCAAACTTATGTTAACCGGCGGATTGAGTGGTCTATCCACAGGAGGCTTTGCGGACTGGCGAGTCCGCGGTGTCCGATGTTGCGGATTGGCCTTGGCGTTCGGCTGTGTCCTTTGCCGAGCTCTGGTGGTGCAGCAGGTATTAGCTGTTGTGGAGGACTGCACGGACTGGTGTTGAAGTCCGGTAGGTGGCCGATGTCTTGGCAGCTATGCGAGTAGGGCTTGCGAGATATGCCTTCTGGTGGTGTGGTTGGCGATTTGCTTTGGGGTAGGCGGACTGGGCCTTGTCCACCGAGCTCGCACTTGCTCTTGGTGGTTTTCTGGACTTGGTCACATTCAGTGACAAGTTCAGTGTGTCTGCGGTATCCGTCGAGTCCGCTGTTGACCGGGCAGACTGCATGTTGGTCGAGGACTTGTGGCGGATGGAGGCTTGGCTTTCGAGCTGTGAGGACTACCTCCTTATCCGCACATATAGTGTCCGGACTGTCATTGTGGTGGCTGTCCTTGTGAGGTGTTTGCGGGCTATGCGGACCGGTGCCTTGTCAGCAGAGTATGGGTGGACTGATGCGAGTTTGCCTGTTGGTGAACATATTCGTTATTGTTCCTGACGGGTTTTTTTGGAATCTGGCTAAGTCCATGCGGACTCAGCGGACGGGTCTTTGCTAGTGCGCGAGCTGGGGTAGTGACTCTATTCATTAGGATGGTGACCACACTCCTCACCTCGCGTATAAATAGACCCCACCCACCCCCCCCCCGACACGTCTACAGTAACTCAGTGAACAGTAAGTGGGGCTTGGTCTATTGTTGCGGCCTGAGTTTTTCTGTCCGCGCGGGTTGAGTAGAGTTGACGGTTTGTTGTGTGCAGGTCGCGCGACTAGCTTCCAGGAGCCAGGAGTTTGGCTGTGACTTCGGTCAAGTGCTGTGAAGGGTGCGGTCTTTGCGGTCTCAACAGGTTGCTTCTGTGGCTTGTCAGTTCTCTGCTTCATCGTTTCCAAGTTCCAATAACCTGTCTGCCGGTCTCAGGCGGGTAGGCGGCCTATTCTTCAGTTCATCAGTAGTCAGCGAATAACGATGTGTCTGCACGACCTCGCGGTCTCGGCGGACTCCGCGTCTATTCGGCATGTAGCAGCAACAGCTCGGGCGACTTCGGCGACCTTGGTGGACTTGGCGGTCTCGGCAGTTTCCAGTGCTGTCTGCACGGCTTGTTTTGTGCTTTATGTTGTTAGCTTGTGTACTAGCAAAATCATGTCTCGCTATGTATAACTTGCCTTGTAAAGAAGTATTAATGAATATAAGATCTGCTTGTTCTTCCATTTGCATTTGGTGTTAAGCTTGCTCTTTGGGCTTCTGCATGATCAAGGTGTTAACTGAATAGTTCTGAGAATATTAATTTGGCTTTAGGTTATCTTGCTGACCACTTTGAGAAAATTCAACATGGTATTAGAGCCGGATTTAGTTGCTTGAGCGGTGATCAACGGTTGTTGTTGCTCTATTGTTGCTATGTGCTTATGGAAGCTTAACCAAAGGTTGTTGCAATGGAAGTAAGTTACGCACGAGGTCTTGGTATTGAACTTTTAACGCCGACTAACTTTAAGAAGTGGAAGTCGTGCATGAAGAGTTACCTTTTGGGCGAGGAGCTATGGGAGGTCGTCGGTGGTGACGACAGACCGGAAGTTACTGCTGCGTTTGGTACTGATGAGTAGGTGACGCTCTGGAGAAAAATAAATGCAAAGGCGGAGTTTGTTCTCAAGAGAGCCGTGTCACCAGAACTATTTGATCACATCATTGGATGTGAGTCTGCTGCTGATATTTGGACAACTATTGATGAGTTGTTCAATCGGAAGAATGTAGCAAGACTTCAGTTTCTGGAGAATGAGTGTAACACCCCAAATTTTTGAAGAGGGAAATTTGGTTTCTGCCAGGGGGCACACGGCCTGGGACACGGGCGTATCCCAGGGCGTGTCAGGCTGGAGTCGACGACTTGGCCGCATAGTCGACACTTTGCGCTCGACGAAGTGTCGAGACGGGGCACACGGCCTAAGACACGGGCGTGTCTCAGGGAGTGTTGGGCCTGTGTCGATAACCGGCCCGGGGTGTCGACATTTTCGCTCGACAATGTGTCGAGACAGGGCACACGGCCTGAGATACGGGCGTGTCTCAGGGCGTGTCGAGCCCATGTCGACAACCGGCCCGGGGTGTCGACATTTTTGCTCGACAATGTGTCGATACAAGGCACACGGCCTAGTACACGGGCGTGTCCAAGGCCGTGTCAGTTAGTCGACGAACTTCGCTCGACGAAGTGTTGAGACAATGAACACGGCCTGGAGCCCAGGCGTGTTGAGGTAGACACGGGCAAGGATATGGGTGTGTGCCATACCCGTGTAGTTCTCGGGTTGTTTTCGGGGCTGTGTCGATGGAGGCACATGGCCGACCACATGGTCGTGTCAGTTGTAACACGGGCGTGTTAGGTCAAACACGGGCATGTTGGATGCCCGTGTGCTGTTCCAGGCGCGTCGGTTTTGACGGCGAATGGGGGACACGGCCCTGGACACGGGCGTGTGCCAGGCCGTGTTCGGCCCAGGTATTTTATTTTTTCAGACGGATCGTGGCCTCTCTTTCCCTTATTTTGGGATCTGATGGTCCAGGACTGCTCTTGGGGAGTTAAGTCCGAGAATAGGGTTGGAAACCCTCATTCTTCTCCAAGCTTTCTCTTACTAAAATTCTAGAGAGAAGGGAGAGCAAGGAAGAAGGTGAAGGAGGGTTTGGGCTGTAGGAGAGGCTTCGGTGCTCCAAATCACAAGCCGAGTCCAGATCCGTGGAGGCTAGATCTTTGCGAAGGTTTTTATCCGGCTATTTCTCCATGGCTAGGAAGAGGAGTCGGAAGGTAACGACACTTCTCCTCTCGGTTTTAGGATGCATGTCTTAGCATATTATCTTTTCTAGTTTTTGGGCACCAAACACTCAAATGAGAGGGGTTTGGATCGCCAAGGTTCAAGAGGAACCTCCGGGTCGATTGAGTTCGTCCCCGGCATGTTTGCATTAGAGATCTGCTCCGTTAGTGGATTAGGCATGGTGGGTGAAGCCGTAGTCGCGACCGTTATTCCGACTCGGTGATATTGCATACGAGCTTTAAGGATTCGTAGAGATCCGTTGCGGCAAGATGCCATTTGTGATGTGGTCATGTTTTCCCATTTTTCTCAAGTGAGTACGTGTCGTTGGAACCGGACAAGGTTAGCTCCTCAATGGAGGTAGATGGTTTCCTTGGTGGACAAGGTTAGCTCTGCATTGGTGGTAGATGGTTTCCTTGGTGCGCGGGAACGCTGCAGTACAAATGAGGGACTAGGGTGGAATTGTCTTGGTTTGTGATGTGCCAAGGCGTGGCTGTGTCTCCGTGGTCGGCTGGCTATCCCGTGATGTACACGTCATATGTGGAGAGTGTCCCGGCGAGACTAGTCCCCTTCTGTGAGACTGACGAGAATGCCAAGCAAGGGGCAAGCCCGGGCAATGAGGCCATAAGCGGGTGGGGTCCAGCAAGGCTTCTTAGAATCGGTCAGTTTGTGTTTGTTGGAATCCTGACATGAGACGTCAAAGCTTGCAGGCAAGCCCGGGTCTAAGACCTTGAGCGGGTGGGGCCTAGGCAAGAGTTCCAGGTGGCGTCTTGTGTGCCGTTGGGGGGAATTGTGTCTCCCTTTTTGTTAGCGGCTTTATGCCAATGTGGAAACGATGAGTACCCAATTTATGTGATGTTGTACTAGATGCATACGCTATAGGGTGTCTTGGCTGAAACCCGGGTGGTTGCATACATGTTGCATAAGTAGGCCCCTTTTTATATTATATGCCCAACCCGTAGAGAACGTGTATGATGTTTGAGACATCCAAGCTTGTTCTTAATGCACTTCTCGTTTATATTTATATATTGCATTCAAAGTGCTGACTTGCAGGTTGGAGGGTTCCCCGGGGTCCGTTAGGGGCGGCCGGGAGGAGATGTGTTGGTTACACAGTTTGAGGTCAGCCTTTGCTGACCCACGTTACTAATAATTTCTACAAGGCAAGGATCGCAAGCAGGAGCTAGCTCGCCGGCCAGAAAGGCCTAAGCCTCATGAAGTGTTAACTTTTGTAGTAGCTCTACTCTTTTTGACATTATATGTCTTGATTCCCTTGGTGACCGGCTTGCATGCCGAGGTAGACTAGGAGTGCTTATGCACTTTCATGATTGTTGTATTATTTGAGTTTGGACTCTCTCTTATGCTGTAAGGCCATAAGGCCATCTTTTTATTACTCTTGTAGTGGTGGATAACTTCTAGTCTTGCTTGTGTTTCTGTTGTGTTGTGCAAAGAGTTTTGAGTGTGGGTAGTTATATCATCTTATAATACTAAAGATGTGGCGTTCGTATGTTGTGGGGCCCCGGCCGAACCCATATTATACGGTCATTACAGGGGAGGTGTTACAATTTGGTATCAAAGAGAGGTTAGATTCAAGGTCAGTGCGTAGAGAAGTTATCCACATAAGAGTAACGCGGGACCATGAGTGTCCTTATGTTTAAGTCTTGAGATTAGAGACTGATCCCTTATTTCTTGTTTTCTTGAAGAGTGCAAGCAATGAGGCGGGTACGTCGAGAGCAAGAGAAGAACTTTCGGCGAGCAGTGTCACTGCTCCAGGTCTTTTTGGCACGGGTGTAAACCCGGCCGACTTCTGCCGCATGCTTGCAGAAGCGATGGTGGCAGCCCAAACTGCAGCGGTAGCTCAGGTAGCAACCCCTGATACACCGGACACGGCGACGACCATGCCAGGTGGAGAAGCCAGGCGAGTGTAGCCTTTGGCGGAAATGGTGGTTGTCGAACATGGAGACCGGCACATGAAGTATTTCCTAAGCTTCCATCCCCCGTCGTTCAAGGGAGTTGGTACGCCAATGGATGCGGAGGATTGGTGAGTTCGAATTCAAGAGCTTTTGAGGGCGGCAGAGACGCCAGAAGAAAAGAAATTTGAGTATGCGGCGTTCATGTTGGAAGGAGACGCCAAGTTGTGGTGGGTGAGCCATAGCGGCCGCCATTTCCCTGGACGCTCCCCGTCGATGGAGGAATTTGGGGATGCTTTTCTAAAGAGGTACATTCCCGTTTCTACACGGTTGGCCCTTCAGAGTCAGTTCCTGCACTTAATGTAGCGAGACAAGACGGTGGACAAGTATGTTCAGGAGTTCACCCGTTTGGGTCGTTACGCGGGAACGACGATGGCAGATGATGCAGAGAGGGATAACCTCTTCTACCAGGAGCTGAGGGAGAATCTGAGGAAACCCCTCATTTCCATGAAGAGGGCTGGTTTTAATGAGCTAGTTGAGGCTGCTAGGACATTGGAAAGTGATCTGGAGCAAACCCAACGCCATAAGGGTTTCACTCCCAAGCAAGGGGAAGGGAAGCCTCCCCAATCCCAGGGAAAGTCTGAAGGGAGTAGGTGGAGGAAAAAGCCTCACACTTCCAGGTCTGGTGAGAAGAACAAGTGGACGCCTGGAGGTTCTCACTCTAGGTGACCGCCGACATGCTACAACTGCGGTAAGGTGGGGCACATAGCTCGTGTTTGTCCTCAAGGAGGAGCGGAGCAAGAGGCAAGGCAGGAGCAGACTGTGCGCTCCGGCCCCAGTGGCGCAGAGAAAGGGAAGATGGCAGATTCAAGCGCTTCTTGGTTCCAACCGGTGCAACTAAGGGCCTACAACCTTGGACAGCAGGAAGCGATCCGCCAGACCGATGTGGTGGCAGGTATGAATAAATTTAAGTTTAAATTTTGTGCTTCATACTTTTAGACTTTTATGTGTGATGTCTATGTTGTAGGCTTCGTATTAGTTTCTGGATACCCCGCTAGGGTATTGTTCGATACGGGAGCATCGCACTCCTTTCTTGCGGAGAGCTTCGTCCGGAGAATAGGAGTTGAGTCTTTCTTTGCGGACGCGGAGCTGAAAGTGCGCATGCCCAATGGGTCATCCATGACCACCGGGGCCAAAGGGCACATCTGTTGGGAGCTGGATGGAGTTGACTTCATTTTGGTAGCAGCGGTTTTACCATTGGTTGAGTTCGATGTCATTCTGGGCATGGACTGGCTTGCAGAGCAGCGCGCCAGTATTGATTGCCTATCTAAGATAGTGACCCTAAGGAGCAAAGGGCAGGCGGAAGTCAAATTTGAGGGCCTTTGCGGAGTGGCCTGTTCCCTGATTTCGGCCATGCAATTGATGCGGGTGGTTAACCAGGGTGGTGTAGCGCTGGTAGCGTTATTGGAGGTTTTACCATTGGCAGAGTTCAAGGATGAGTTTACGGATGAACTTCCTAGAGCGTCTCCTCGGCGGGAGATCGACTTCTCGATCGAGTTAGTGCTGGAGGCTAGGCCGGTGTCACGTCCTCCGTTTAGGATGGCACCAAAGGAGTTGGCGGAACTCAAAGTACAGTTACAGGAACTGTTGGAGCAAGGGTATATCAGACCCAGTTCTTCGCCGTGGAGCGCGCCGGTGTTGTTTGTAAAGAAGAAAGACGGTAGTATGCGGCTGTGCATAGACTACCGAGAGCTTTATAAATTAACCGTTAAGAATAAGTATCTGATTCCTCGGATAGATGACTTGTTCGACCAGTTGGTGGGGTCGGTGGTGTACTCAAAATTGGACTTGAAGTCAGGTTATTATCAGTTGTGAATTTGGGACGAGGACATCCCCAAGACTGCCTTTGGTACAAGGTATGGACACTTTGAGTTTACGGTGATGCTGTTCGGGCTGACGAACGCACCATCTGTGTTCATGGATTTTATGAATCGAGTATTTCGGGAATACTTGGATTCTTTTGTGGTTGTATTCATTGATGACATCTTGGTGTATTCCAAATCTGAAATGGAGCATGAGACCCACTTGAGAGTGGTCATGCAAGTGTTGAGGGAGAATCAGTTGTATACAAAATTCTCAAAGTGCGAATTCTGGTGAGCGAAGGTGGAATTTTTGGGCCACGTGATTAGTGGGGATGGGGTGGCAGTGGATCCAACAAAAGTGGAAGCCATCAGAGATTGGCCGGTTTTGAGGACCGTGGCAGAAGTCCGAAGTTTTCTTGGACTAGCCGGGTATTATAGGAGATTCGTGGAGAATTTTTCGCGGATATCTCGACCCCTCACCTCACTCACTCGTAAAGATCATAAGTTTGTGTGGACTCAAGAGTGCAGTCAAGCATTTGAGGCACTGAAGGAGAGACTGATGATGGCTCCAATCCTAAGTCTACCACAAGGGACCGAGGGATTTCAGATCTTCAGTGACGCATCGGGATGCGGTTTGGGTTGCATTTTGGTGCAACATGGCAAGGTGATAGCTTTCGGGTCTAGACAGCTCAAGCCTCATGAGAGGAATTACCCCGTCCATGACTTGGAGTTGGCGGCAGTAATTTTTGCTTTGAAAATATGGCGACATTATGTGTATGGTGCAAAGGTGGAGATCTTCACGGATCATAAAATTCTGAAGTATCTCTTGGATCAAAAGAACTTGAACATGCGACAATGCTGGTGGATTGAGTTTCTTGGAGACTACGAGGTGGCGATTCAGTATACGCCAGGTAAAGCCAATGTGGTGGCGGATGCCTTGAGTAGAAAGTACTCGCGGCAAGGGAATTGGATCGAAGCTCATGATGAGCGGTTGGTACGGGAATAGGAGTCCCTTGGTTTGGAATGTGTTGCGAGAGGCGAGTCCAGCATGGCTCGGTTGAACTGGATTGAAATACAGAACGACTTGTCCGATCGCATTCGGGAAGCGACTCGGTTGGATGTGGAGTTTCAACCATATGTGTTGGAGGCTAAAAAGGGCGAGAGCAGCGCCTGGGAGATGATTGATGGGATTCTGAGGAAGGACGGAAGGGTTTGTATACCGCAGTTCGGCAAACTCCGTGAGGATTTGATGTTTGAGGCTCACTTCACAAAGTACTCCATTCACCCGGGCAGTACAAAGATGTACTTGGATTTGAAGAAATCCTTTTGGTGGCCGGGGCTGAAGTGGGACGTAGCTTTGTATGTGAATCGTTGCCAAGCTTGTGCCTTGGTGAAGGCCGAATGTCAGAAGCCGGGCGGGTTCCTGAAGCACATTCCAATCCCTGATTGGAAATTTGATGACATCTCTATGGATTTTGTACATGGTTTGCCTAGATCGCAGCAGGGTAATGATGTTATTTGGGTGATCGTGGATCGCTTAACCAAGGTGGCCCACTTCATCCCGAATCGGAAAGAGGACAGCGTGGAGAAGCTGGTGGAGTTGTATGTTCGCAACATTGTGCGACTGCATGGGATTCCTAAGAGCATAGTCAGCGATCGAGATGGACGGTTTACGTCCAAGGACTGGGGATTGGTTCAGAAGAGTTTGGGCACGAAGCTAAAGTTCAGTACGGCGTTCCATCCTCAAACTGACGGGCAAACCGAAAGAACGAACCGTACTATGGAGGATATGCTGCGAATGTGCGTTCTTGTCTTCGGTAATAAGTGGGAAGATCACCTCTTCATGGTGGAATTCGCGTACAATAACAGTTATCAAGCAAGTATAAAATGGCGCCATACGAAGCTTTGTATGGGAGACGGTGTCGAACACCGATGTCTTGGATAGAGGAGGGAGACACCAAGATTTTGGGAAACGAGGTGGTAGTTGACGCTTGTGAGTTGGTACGGACCATTTAAGAGCGTATGAAGGTGGCGCAAGACCGGCAAGCAAAATACTTTAATGCTCATCACAGGAAGTTGGAGTTTGCGGTAGGTGATTGGGTCTATTTGAAGATCAAGCCGTTCAAAGGCGTCTCACGGATTTGCCGACTCAAGAAGTTGAGTCCAAGGTTTTTGGGGCCTTTTGAAGTTGTTGAACGGGTGGGAGAAGCAGCCTATTGGTTGGCATTGTCCGCGGAGCTGAGTGGATTACATGACGTCTTCCATATCTCCGTCTTGAGGAAAGATTTGGTAGAGGCTAGCGTGGTGATCGAGCCGACATCGGTGCCGATATAGGAAGACTTGAGGACGCGGGTCCGTCCAATTGCTATAGAGGATTCGGAGACTCGGCAGTTGCGGAATAAAGAGGTTAAACCCGTGAAAGTCCGATGGGACAACTGCGGTCGTGAGGAGCACTCTTGGGAGCGAGAACAAGCTATGTTAGAAGAGTATCCAGCGCCCTTCAAATCAGGTGCCATTTAAGTTGTGTTCCCTTTTGCTTCATAATTTCGGGACGAAATTCTTTTAAGGGGGAGAGAGTTGTAACACCCCAAATTTTTGAAGAGTGAAATTTGGTTTCTGGCAGGGGGCACACGGCCGGGGACACGAGCGTGTCCCAGGGCATGTCAGGCTGGAGTCGATGACTTGGCCGCGTAGTCGACACTTTACGCTCGACGAAGTGTCGAGACGGGGCACACGGCATGAGACACAGGCGTGTCTCAGGGCGTGTCGGGCACGTGTCGACAACCGGCCCGGGGTGTTGACATTTTCGCTCGACAATATGTCGAGACAGGGCACACGGCCTGAGACACGGGCGTGTCTCAGGGCGTGTTGAGCCCGTGTTGACAACCGGCCTGGGGTGTCGACATTTTTGCTCGATGATGTGTCGAGACAAGGCACACGGCCTAGGACACGGGCTTGTCCAAGGCCGTGTCAGTTAGTCGACGAACTTTGCTCGATGAAGTGTCGAGACAGTAAACACGGTCTGGAGCCCAGGCGTGTTGAGGTATACACGGGCAAGGACACGGGCGTGTGCCGTACCCATGTAGTTCTCGGGTTGTTTTTGGGGCTGTGTCGATGGAGGCACACGGCCGACCACACGACCGTGTCAGTTGGAACACGGGCGTGTCAGGTCAAACACGGGAGTGTCGGATGCCCGTGTGCTGTTCCAGGTGCATCGGTTTTGACGGCGAATGGGGGACACGGCCCTGGACACGAGCGTGTGTCAGGCCGTGTTCGGCCCAGGTATTTTATTTTTTCAGACGGATCGTGGCCGCTCTTTCCCTTATTTTGGGATCTGATGGTCCAGGACTGCTCTTGGGGATTTAAGTCCGAGAATAGGGTTGGATACCCTCATTCTTCTCCAAGCTTTCTCTTACTAAAATTCTAGAGAGAAGAGAGAGCAAGGAAGAAGGTGAAGGAGGGTTTGGGCTGTAGGAGAGGCTTCGGTGCTCCAAATCGCTAGCCGAGTCCAGGTCCGTGGAGGCTAGATCTTTGCGAAGGTTTTCATCCGGCTATTTCTCCATGGCTAGGAAGAGGAGTCGGAAGGTAACGACACTTCTCCTCTCGATTTTAGGATGCATGTCTTAACATCTTTTCTTTTCTAGTTTTTGGGCACCAAACACTCAAATAAGAGGAGTTTGGGTCGCCAAGGTTCAAGAGGAACCTCCGGGTCGATTGAGTCCGTCCCCGACATGTTTGCATTAGAGATCTGCTCCGTTAGTGGATTAGGCATGGTGGGTGAAGCCGTAGTCACGACCGTTAGTCCGACTCGGTGATGTTGCATACGAGCTTTAAGGATTCGTAAAGATCCGTTGCGGCAAGATGTCGTTTGTTATGTGGTGATGTTTTCCCCTTTTTCTCAAGTGAGTACGTGTAGTCGGAACCGGATAAGGTTAGATCCTCAATGGTGGTAGATGGTTTCCTTGGTGGACAAGGTTAGCTCCGCATTGGTGGTAGATGGTTTCCTTGGTGCGCGGGAACGCTGCAGTACAAATGAGGGACTAGGGTGGAATTGTCTTGGTTTGTGATATGCCAAGGCGTGGCTGTGTCTCCATGGTCGGCTGGCTATCCCGTGACGTACACGTCATTTGTGGAGAGTGTCTCGGCGAGACTAGTCCCCTTCTGTGAGACTGACGAGAATGCCAAGCAAGGGGCAAGCCCGGACAATGAGGCCATGAGCGGGTGGGGTCCAGCAAGGCTTCTTAGAATCGGTCAGTTTGTGTTTGTTGGAATCCTGACATGAGAGGTCAGAGCTTACAGGCAAGCCAAGTCTAAGACCTTGAGCGGGTGGGGCGTAGGAAAGAGTTCCAGGTGGCGGCTTGTGTGCCGTTGGGGGGAATTGTGTCTCCCTTTTTGTTTACGACTTTATGCCAATGGGGAAACGATGAGTACCCAATTGATGTGATGTTGTGCTAGATGTATACGCTATAGGGTGGCTTGGGTGAAACCCGGGTGGTTGCATACATGTTGCATAAGTAGGCCCTTTTTTATATTATATGCTCAACCCGTAGAGAACGTGTATGATGTTTGAGACATCCAAGCTTGTTCTTAATGCACTTCTCGTTTATATTTATATATTGCATTAGAAGTGCTGACTTGCAGGTTGGATGGTTCCCCGGGGTCCGTTAGGGGAGGCCGGGAGGAGATGTGTTGGTTACACAGTTTGAGGTCAGCCTTTGCTGACCCACGTTACTAATAATTTCTATAGGGCAAGGATCGCAAGCAGGAGCTAGCTCACCGGCCAGAAAGGCCTAAGTCTCATGAAGTGTTAACTTTTATAGTAGCTCTACTCTTTTTGACATTGTATGTTTTGATGCCCTTGGTGACCGACTTGCATGCCGAGGTAGACTAGGAGTGCTTATGCACTTTATGATTGTTGTATTATTTGAGTTTGGACTCTCTCTTATGTTGTAAGGCCATAAGGCCATCTTTTTATTACGCTTGTAGTGGTGGATAACTTCTAGTCTTGCTTGTGTTTTCGTTGTGTTGTGCAAAGAGTTTTGAGTGTGGGTAGTTATATCATCTTATAATACTAAAGCTGTGGCGTCCTTATGTTGTGGGGCCCCGGCCGGACCCATATTATACGGTCATTACAGGGGAGGTGTTACAATGAGTTGGCTAGAAAAACTCAAGGAGACCTGACCATCTCAAAGTTCTTTCTGAAGATGAAGAGCTTGTGTGCGAAGATATCAGCACTTGATCCTGATGAGTCTATCTCTAAGGCTAAGATGAAAAGGCACATAATTCGCGGCTTGCGGAAGGAGTATGTTGCCTTTGTGACATCTTTTCATGGCTGGGCTACTCAGCCATCTCTGCTGGAGCTTGAGAAACTGCTTGCTTCACAGGAAAGTTTGGCAAGGCAGATGGCTGGAGTCAATGTCAATCAGGAAGGCAGTGAAGCTCTCTTCTCAGGCAAGAATAAGAAGGGATGGGAAGGGAATAAGAAGAAGACTACTGCTGAAAATGAGCCTTCAACTTATTATCAACTAGAGAGGAGTGCTGCTCCTAATAAGGATTATAAGAAGAACTTCAAGTGCTACAAGTGTCATCAGCGGGGACACTTCAAGCGTGACTGCAAGGTCAAACTGCAGCATGGGCATGCTGCTGGCAAGGAGGAAGCTTGCTCTAAGAGTGAGGAAGCTGGATGGGGCGGAGCTTTCATGACGGGCACTTGTGTCTATGCTTTGTCCACTGTCAACTTCAACGACGATTGGATCGTGGACTCCGAGTGTGGTCATCACCTCACCGGAGACAAGTCGAAGTTCTCTTCCTTGCAAGCTTACTCAGGTAACGAAGCTATCATAACTGCTGATAATACTATTTTTGCAGTAGAGAAGGAGGGGGTTGTGTCTTTGGGTAGTGATAAGGGGCCACTCATGTTAAGGAGTGTGTATCACGTACCGGGCATGAAAAAGAACCTCTTCTCTGTGACCAATGCGGTAGACGCGGGTTATCACATTCTGTTTGGGCCAACAGAAGTGAAGTTCCTTCGCAACGTATCAGCGGTTAAGGCTGATGTTGCTCATGTTGGGAGGAGAGTTAAGAACTTGTTTGTTCTTGCAACTAACTCTTATGTTGATCGGAGGAGAGCAAACGATAGTGCTGCTATATAGCATGAAAGGATAGGGCATGTAGGAATAAATAAGGTGAAGGCTATGGCTAACAGAAGCCTTGTAAGAGGCTTGCCTAAGCTATCTTCATTTAGCGACGGTCACGTTTGCGCGGGATGTCAGTACGGTAAGGCTCATCGCCTTCCATTTGATAAATCACAAACGACGAACAAGAGACCATTGGAGTGCATCCATGGAGACTTGATGGGACCAACCATCACTGCAAGCCTTGGTGGGATCAGATACATGCTCGTTCTGATTGATGACTACTCAAGATACACTTGGGTTTATTTCTTGAAGGAGAAGTCTGATGCCTTTCGTTTGTTTGTGGAGTTCAAGGAGTTGGTGAGGGCCGGCTTGGCTTGCGGATCAAGAAGCTTAGAACAGACAATGGTGGTGAGTTTGTCTCCTCCGAGTTTTCTAACTTCTGCAGGAAGCACGGGATCCAAAGGGAGCTCACTTGTGCTCATACTCCACAACAAAACGGAGTAGCGGAGTGGAAAATTCGTCATCTGACGGATACTTGCAAATGCTGGCTTCATGCGAAAGACATTCCTAGGTCCTTCTGGACAGAGGGGATGTCTTGTGCTTCTTATGTCAACAGTCGGATGCCACTCAGCCCGATCAACATGAAGACTCCTTTTGAGATGTTGCTGAAGGAGAAGACTAGTGTGGAACACCTTCAAGTGTTCGGATCAACTTGTTATGTGCATGTCCCGGATGCTTAAAGGACAAAGCTTGATGCAAAGGCAAGAAATCTTCTCTTTGTTGGCTATGATGAGCGGAAGAAGGGATGGAAATGCATGGATCCTGCGACGAAGAAGTTTGTTGTATCAAGAGACAAGGTCTTTGATGAACTGACGTCGTATGGCAGTGGCTCGGTAGAGCTAACAGAGAGCAAGGTTGATGGAGAGCAGAAGGTGGCTGCTGAAGTTCTGGAAGAGGAGCTTGATATTTCACCAGCAGCTCTTGTTGCTTCAAGTTCTAGTGCTGAGGCTTCTGGCTCAGGAAGTAGGCAGAGCATTGCTCAAAGCTTGCCTAAAGGTGGAGTTGAGCCTGAAGAAGTAACAGAGATAGTGAGCAAGGAATAGCCTCTTCGGAGATCAAAGATGGTTGTGAAGCCACCTGCTCGGTACTGTGATGGGAATGCAGTGAGTTTTGTCTCCTGCTTCTTTGCAGGTCCTTTGGATGAGTGAGAGCCTGCAAACTTCAATGAGGCCACTGGAGTCAAGGAGTGGGATGATGCCATGAAGGAAGAGATTGCTGCTCTCAAGAAGAATGAAATTTGGGACCTTGTGCCCAAGGTTGATGGCATAACTCCTGTGACTTGCAAGTGGGTGTTTAGGTTGAAGAAGAAGGCTGATGGGAGCATTGATAGATAAAAAGATCGCCTAGTTGCTCGAGGATTCTCACAGTAGTATGGAGAATACTATGAGGAGACATTTAGTCCAGTTGTAAAGATGACTTCAGTTCGGGTGGTGATCGTCTTGGCTGCTTGCAAAGGATGGAGGATCTGGCAGCTTGATGTGAAGAATGCTTTTCTTTATGGAGAGATTGACAAGGACATCTTCATGGATCAGTCACTTGGATTTATTTCTGAAGTTCATCCGGACTATGTCTGCAAACTCAGGAAGGCTCTCTATGGGTTGAAGCAAGCTCCTAGAGCTTGGTATGGAAAGATAGCAGAGTATCTTCAATTATGCGGTTATCTTGCTTCCAACTCGTATTCAAGCTTGTTCGTTAAGAAGAAGGGGGATCTTTAAGTCTTGGTCCTGCTGTATGTGGATAATATGATCATCACAGGGAATTCGGAGGAGGAAGTAGCGAGGCTCAGGGCTGAGCTTGCTATACGCTTCGAGATGAAAGACTTGGGAGAGCTTCATCACTTTCTCGGTCTTGAAGTGGAGAGAAAGGAGAGCGGGATTCTCATTTGCCAGAAGGGATATGCGGATCGCATTGTGAGTCAATTCGGCATGGTTGAAGGGAAGAGTTGTTCTACTCTACTGGAACATAGGTTGAAGCATCGATGAGATGAAGGAAGGATTCTTCCTGATCCCTTGGTGTTCAGGGCTCTTCTAGAGAGCTTGATCTACCTGACGATTACAAGGCTAGACATTGCTTATGTTGTTGGCCGAGTAAGTCAGTTTATAGCTGAGCCAAGGAAGTCTCATCTAGTGGCGACAAAGAACATTTTGAAGTATGTCAAGACAACTTCTGATATGGGACTCCTCTATAGTAGAGATGCGGACTTTGCTTTGCTTGGGTACACGGATGTTGATTATGGTGGTGACTCGGATGATCAGAGATCAACTTCGGGTTATGTGTTCACTTGTGGATCAGCTTGCATTTTGTTTGTTGGAACACCCTATTACTAATTTGGGTCAGGATCACTATGTCTTTAGGAAACCTGTTTTTGACCTCATTGTATAGATCTAAAGGTCAATTAGAATTGAGTCTAAGGGTTAGTAGTTAGGTTTGGAAGCTGCCCTCAAGACCAAGGTTTTTCAGTTTGAAGACTAAGTCATATCGTCGAGCTCAGTATGACGAATCGTCGAACTCCAATCGACGATCGTCTAGCTCAACTTCGACGGATCGTCGAACTCCATTCGACGATCGTTGAGCTCAGATTCAACAAATCGTCGAACTCCATTCGACGATCTTCGAGCTTAGTTCGACAATCTTGACTTCAGTATTGATTCTCTATCTCTAAGCTCAGTTCGACGATAGTTGAGCTCAGATCGACGATCTCTGTTGTTGTATAAGTCCAAATCGCTAAGCTCAGTTCGACAATAGTGGAGCTCAGTTCGACGATTTTCTGAAGAGTTGAATGATTTTCAAGATTCAAATTCAGAACAGTTAAGGAGTTATTCTCAGCAATTAATTCAGAAGATTTTCTAGCCGTTTTCATTTATTCTGGACCAAGTTTCAAGGGATTATCAAGGAATGTTTCTTTGGACTTTCCCCCAGAAGACAAAGGCAATTAAGGATGTAATTAATGACAGGCTAACGGATATTCTTGACAGAAGATCATTTTCTATTCAGAACCAAGGAATAAAACACATGTTTTTGAATCTCTCTTACAGAGAACACAGACAAGCAGAACAAGAAGAACAAGAACAAAATTTTTCTCTGAAACAACATCCTTCTAAACATCAACTGTTCACAAGAGAAAAAGAGAAAGAGTTGTAGACATTCTCTGTCTAAAAGAATTCATACAAGAACACACAACCAAGGAGATCAACCAACTGAAATCTTCAGATCTCTTGTGATTCAAGTGTTCAAGGCCAACATCATTCAAAGACTCCAGACACTAACATTTCAGCTGTTGCTGAAATCATCAATTGCTGGAGATCATTTTCTGAAGGCCTATCACCCTACAGCAAAGCTTCATTTCCTGAACTCTCAAGAACTCAGGGGGAGCTTTGACAACATCAAATCCACATAGTCTTCTCAGCAGCTTTGAGAAAGAGAAGACTTCCATCACTCTCTCATCCCCATCTCTGTAAAGGGTTTTTCAAACTCCCTTCAAAAGTTTGTGCTTGGTTTTTGAGCACCTTATCAAAAGCTCATTGGTGGCAAGATACCTGATCAAAAAATCTGATTTGGTTTTTGAGTACCTTATCAAAAGCTCATTGGTGCCCAGGACACCTGATCAACTCATCCTGCAGTGGATTCCTACCTAGGGTGGTAGAAGAGTGGATGTACCTAAGTTTAGGGGAACCACTATAGCTCCTTGTGTCTTCTGGCTTGCTTATCTTTATTTTTGTTTTTGTCTGTGATTGATCTGTGATTAGTTAGGATTTGTGATTAATTTCTTTTGTAGGTTACTTTGTGATTAGATAGTTTCTGTGATTAGATTTAATATTTGCTTCCCTGTTCACTCAGATTACAACAACTGTTGTAAAACGTTTTTAAATACCATACTATATTCACCCCCCCTCCCTCTAGAGTATATCAGATCTAGCTGCACTTTCAATTGGTATCAAAGTGAGGTTGGTTAAATATACCACACCTTGGTGGTTGCAAAGGCTAACACCTGAACCCAAAGATTCCTAGTTAGATCTATTTTCTTTTGATTGTGTTATTAGATTATTTCTTCACAAATCATGGACCAAAACAAAGACTATGCTAGCACCAGACCTCCAGTGTGCAATCTATCCAAGTTTGCACTTTGGAAAGCAAGGATTAGATTATACATGAATTCTATTGACGAGGACATTTTTAATTCTGTTTTGACAGTTTGTCCAAGACCTCCAGAGAATACAAGCACAAATGTTGTTCCACCTCCATCAGGGACAGATGCTGATATCAAGAAGTGGAAGGTAGTTGATGCAAAGGCTATGAATATCTTAGCCCAGACCATGTCTGATGACATCTTTCAAAAGGTGGCTGAATGTAATTCAGCAAAGGAAATCTGGGATAAACTCTCTGAAATAGTCTCAGGCTCAGCTGATGAAATAAAGGACAGGAGATCTCACCTCATATCCCAATATGAGAATTTCAAGAAAGGAGAAGCTGAGCTAGTAGCTGAAATGTATAACCGGCTCAGTCTAATAGTCAATGAACTCAAGTCTCTGGATAAGGAAATCTCACTGACTGAACTTAATGACAAAATACTAATGTGCTTCCCAAGCACTTGGGACTAAAGAATCTGGCCAATCAAGGATGCCAGAAGTTTGAATGAGATCACCACAGAAGCTCTTTTGGGCAAGCTCAAATCTTATGAGCTGCTCATTAAGAACAGAGAAGAAGAGCAGAAGGCTGCCTCACCAGCCACAAGAAAAGAAAAGACAATAGCCTTCAAAGTAACTGAAGATCAGCCTGAAGACAAAGTTGTTGGGTACATTGGTTCAAATGTACCTGATTTGAAGAAGCCTCACCCAACTCAATGATATACATCAAAATGTATTTGATGTGTTTTGAGTTTACTTGTGTAGGTTAAGTATTTGCAGGAAAGAAGAAAAAGTTTCTAAGTCCATGTGTCGACACCTAGAGGGAAAGTGTCGACACTTAAGAAGACTTGTGTCGACACCCAGGCAAGCAGTGTCGACACTTGGAGTATTTGTGTCGACACCAGGGATACTGAGTCGACACCAGACAGAAAGTGTCGACACAAGGAGCTGTGTCGACACTCAGTGAAGAAAAGTGCAGTGAAGCAGTGTCGACACTTAGCAGTTGTGTCGACACCCAGAGAAACTGTGTCTACATCACAAAGTGTCGACACTTGGAGGCTGTGTCGACACTCAGCAAAAGTCAGCAGAGACTAAGTATAAGTGTCGACACCCAGAGCAATGTGTCGACACTCAGCAAAAGAGTCAACACTTGAAGAAAGTGTCGACACAAGAAAATATGTGTCGACACTCAGCTGAAGACTCAACACTTGAAGAAAGTGTCGACACAAGGAGCTGTGTCGACACTTAGTAAAGTTCAAGAATATTCTAAGTACAAGTGTCGACACTAAGGAGTTGTGTCGACACTCAGCCAGAGTCTCGACAGAAGAAGAATGTGTCGACACCCAGAGAAATGTGTCGACACTCAGCAAGTATCAACACTGAAGACATGTGTCGACACCAAGAAGAAGTGTCGACACTCAGCGAGTTCAACACATGAAGATGTGTCGACACAAAGGTGTTGTGTCGACACTTAGAAGAATTCAGTAAAATACTGAAGTACAAGGACTTGTGTCGACACACATTATCAGTGTCGACACATGAAGAAGAAGCAGTGTCGAGATATAAAATCTACAACACAAGGAGTTGTGTCGACACCTTGTAGACTAGTGTCGACACTTAAACAACTTGTGTCGACACTTGGTCTATAAGTGTCGACACTTAAAGACAGACAGTCTCGACACTTGCAGACAGTTACAGAATTTTCAAGAACTGACTGGATGACTTGACAGCTGCCATTCCAGCCGGTCTACTGCACCTGTCAGAGTTGTCAGAAATCAGTTATGAACCGGACCAGCCGGTTACCATGAAGAAGGCCTATAAATAGGCTTATACAGTCTACAGAAACTGTTGTTGAAGTTGTCCAAGTTGATAATCAACACATCAAGTAGTACAAAGAAGATCTAGCTATTCCTTGAAGAATCTAGTGAAGATCTAACAAGTTGGAGAGAGAGAGCTCCATCCAAGAAATCAGTCATTGGAACCAGACTGAGAAGAAGGGTTCAGATTTATTCTGAATCTTAAGTAGCAGAGATCAAGGATCAACTGCAGAAGAGGTCAATCTTATTGTGTTCTACATTCAAAAAGCTTTGAAGAAAGCCAAGTCAGATTGATTTCAGCTGAGTTCTTCCAAGAACTCATCAAGAAACTCACAACACTTCTCTCTTTTCTCTAAGTTGTTGAGTTACAATATTTGTATTCATTTTATCTTGTAGGATCCTTAGGGATCTGAGTCTTGTAAGCCTGTAATTATAAAGGCTGAGTGTAGGGCTTGAGTGCCTGAGTGTAAGAGATTGAAATCTCTGAGTGTAGGCCTTGGTGGCTGAGTGTAGGCCTTGGTGGCTGAGTGTAGGCCTTGGTGGCTGAGTGTAGGCTTTGTGAAGAAGCTGAGTTGTAGGGCCTTGGGCCTGAGGTGTAGGAACCTGTTTTGGGTTCTGAGATAGTGGAGGAGTTTGGCCGAATCTAGTACACTGTTAGATAGGCGAAGGGGGAAAGTGGATGTACCCAAACCTTGGGGAACCACTATAAAACTGTGTGTCTACTGTGTGCTGTGGTATTTTGTGATTGTTGTGTACAAATAGATATAACTCTGAGATAAAATCTGATTGCTGCCTTAAAAAGTTAAAAAGATTCAAGTCACCTATTCACCCCCCTCTAGGTGTTTAGGTACAATATCTTTCAAGTGGTATCAGAGGCAGGTTACTCACAAAGGGACATAACTGTCTGAGTAGATCCTGTTGGCAGATTCAGTGTAAGTCACATTACAGAATCAAGAAAATCAAGAACCATGGGTTCCACTGAGAATCACAAGGAATTGGGATCCACGAAGTTACCCATATGTAGAAAAGAGATCTTTGGTATCTGGAAGGAAAGGGTGAGACTTTTTATGGAAGCCTCAGACCCTAGGATTTATATCACAGTAAAGGAAGGGCCATATGTGCCCATGAAGGTGTCATTCTTAGATGCAACTCAAAGAACACCTAAGGATTTCTCTGAAATGACAAAGGATGAAATTGTTCTAGCCACTATGGATAAGAGGGCTCAAAACATCATAGTGAGTGCCATAGATGATGCAACTTTTCAGAATTTGATACACTGTAAGACAGCTAAAGAGATGTGGGATACTCTTATTGTGTATATGGAGGGTTCTGAAGAAGTGAGGCAAGACAGAAAATCCTTGTTAAACCAAGAATATGAAAGTTTTAGACAAGGTAAGGCTGATAGCATAACTGAGTGCTATAAGAAGTTCTACAGGATTGTGAATGAGCTCATGTCCTATGGCAGAGAGTTCAGTAATTATGAACTCAATGATAAGTTTCTAAGGTCCCTAATAAAAGATTGAGACACCAAGATCTGTGTCATTAGGGAAATGGCAAAGTTGGGAGAAATTCCTCCACCAACACTATTTGGCAAACTGCTGTCCTATGAAATGCAGTTAATGGTAAGGAAAGAAGAGGAGAAATCAACAAGAAGTGAACATAAAGAAAGGACAGTGGCCTTCAAAACAGAAGCCCCCAGAAAGTACAGCAGTAAGTCACCAACTCCACCTCCAAAGGTTGTTGAAACTGAATCAGATGAGTCAGCAAGTAGAAAGTCTGAAAGCAGTGAAAGTGATGAGAACTTTGCTGCCTTTACAAGACATTTCCAGAAGTTCTTAAAAGGAAAACAGTGGAGGACAAGGCCATCTACTTCACAGGGAAAAGAAGACTATTATCAGAATAAAAAGTCTTCAAAGAAAGACAGGAAAAAGACTAAGTCTAGCAAGGCAACTCTTTCAAAAATAGTATGTTATTGCTGTAATAGACAAGGTCATGTTGTTGCAGATTGTCCAGAAAAAAGGAAGGAGTCTAATGACAAGAAAAGGACTCAATACAAGGGAAAGAAGGAAAAGTCTTTTGTTGCCAAAAAGGACAAGAGCCTGTCAGATATTTCTTCATCAGAAACTGAGTCAGATGCTGAGGCATATATAGGACTATTTGCTGAGGAAGAAGAAGAAGAGTTCATTCAGATCATGAACTCTATATATGAACAAGAGGACAGTTAGTGCCAAGGACTAATGGCATTGATAGAAAGTGACAAAATCCTGGAGCAGCTAGGACCTAATAAGGTACAACATTGTTCTTTTAGTTCAATTTCTTGTGCCAGTACAGAATCAGATTCATCATCATCAAGTGATGAGAGTGCATATGAGTCTGAAGAGGATATTCATTAGCTAATAGATGAATATAAAGTTCTGTTGCAAGCTTATAAGAAGAGCAAGTCCCTAGCCAAAAGTCAGGCAAAGGAAATTGCTAATCTCAAAGATGCTGCAACTGATTTTGAGAAGTTGTTTGATCAAAAGCTTAATGAGATAGCCAGACTGAAGCACATAACTGTGATTCAGATGGGGACTATATCATTTAAGAATGATCAAATCAATAGTATAGAGATTAATCTTCAGAAGGAGAAAGACTTAGTTGCTAGGTTTTCTAAACCTAAGTCAGTTCTACCCTTAATTGATGAATTTGTTCATCATAAAGGTAAAGCTGGACTGGGATTTACTAAACCTGCAAGGACTGTTCAGTCCAAGTCCAAGTCCAAGGGCAAAGCCCCAACTCTCAACAAGTCAATTGTAGATAAAACAGCAAAGACAGTACCTAAGCAAAGGTACAATAAGTTTGAGTGTTGGTGCTGTGGCAAGGTAGGCCACTTTGCAATGGACTGTTGGCACAATGCTAGTGCCAAAGTGAGTAGCAAACTGTCTGTTGGAAAACCTGCAGGTAGCTTTGTTAGGAAGCAAACTAACCAGTACCAAGGACCCAAGAATTCTTTGGGTTCTAAGGTTCACTAATCTGTTTTGCAGGTGAGTCTAAGTGGCCATGCCCCAATATGGTACTTGGACAGTGGATGTTCCAGACATATGACTGGAACAAGGAGTTAACTAAAGGACTACACACCTATCAAGGATGGTCCAAAAGTCACCTTTGGTGGTTCTGAAAAAGGGATCATCAAGGGTTTTGGTAACATATTTAACTCATTTATTACAATTACTCAAGTGGCCTATGTTAAAGGTTTGAAACATAACCTTATTAGTATAAGTCAATTGAGTGATGTAGGATATGACATCTCATTTGTGAAAGATGGTTGTCATATCAGGAGGTCAAATGATCAAGAGATCATTTTGACTGGTTATATAAAAAGGAATGTTTATTGCTTAGACATTATGGTTGAGAACAATGGTTCTCCAGTATGTCTTGTAGCTGATGAGACAGTCTCTCATTGTGTCAAATGGCACAAGAGGCTAGCTCATCTAAACTACAAGACAATTGGCAAACTCTTTAGAAAAGAGTTAGTGAGGAATGGTCCTCAAGTTAAGTGTATTAAAAATGGTATTTGCTCAGCTTGTCAAAAGGGCAAGCAGACTAGATCCACCTTTAGAAGCATTGAAAACAAAGATGCTGTGAGGTGCTTATACCTCTTGCATATGGATCTCTTTGGTCCAATGCCAGTTCACAGCCTAGGTAGGAAGGTCTATACCTTTGTAGTTGTAGATGACTACTCAAGGTTTTCCTGAGTGTTCTTCCTAAGACAGAAATCTGAAACACCTAGTGTCTTCTACAGCTTTGTCAAGCAAATTCAGAATGAACTAGACAGTACAGTGGTCAAGATTAGAAGTGACCATGGTACTGAATTTCAGTCTGATAGCATGACAAGACTATGTGAAGAATTTGGGATATTTCAAGAGTTTTCTTCACCAAGAACACCTCAGCAAAATGGCATTGCTGAAAGGAAGAATAGAACCTTGATTGAGGCTGGTAGGACCCTATTAAGTGATACATCACTACCAGAATACTTCTGGGCTGAAGCAGTCAATACTGCATGTCATGTTATTAATAGGGCTACCATAACTAAAAGCCACAACAACACCCCCTATGAGGTTGTGAAAGGCAGGAAACCAAACCTATCCTACTTCAGGATCTTTGATTGTAAGTGCTTTATACTTAAAAATGGAAAGTCTTACTTGACTAAGTTTGCTGCCAAGTCCTAAGAGAGAATTTTTGTTGGGTACAGCAACAACAGTAAGGCTTATAGAGTCTACAACTTGTCTACTCAAGTTATAGAAGAATCTGTACATGTAGTATCTGATGAAACTAGACTTATTAACAATGAGTTGTCTAGTAGTGTATGCAGCCCCACAAGTTTAACAAAGAAGATGGACAAGCTCACTATAGAAGAAGAACCTATTGCAAGGCAGCAAGTAGAAGATAGTGGCTGCTGTCCAGGGAGAGTACTACATGTACCAAATGCAGAAGAAGTACAAGGAGTACAACAAGATGAAGAAGTTGTAGAAGTTCAACCTGAAGTCGGGATGCCTCCAGCCCATAGGCATTTAAGAGATCATCCAGCTGAACAAATCATTGGTGATCCAAGACAAGGGGTACAAACAAGGAGCAGAAATCTGAATGCAGCAATCTACTCCAGTTTCCTATCCCAAGTTGAACCAAAGAAGTTTGAAGAAGCCATCCTAGACCCTCATTGGATTGAGGCAATGCAAGAAGAGCTGAATCAGTTCAAGAGATGCAAGGTTTGGGAGCTTGTTCCTAAACCTAAAGACCACAACATAATTGGGACCAAGTGGATCTATAGGAACAAGATGGATGAACATGGAGTCATCATTAAGAACAAAGCAAGATTGGTTGCTAAAGGATATAGGAAGGAAGAAGGTATTGATTTTGATCAAACCTTTGCTCCAGTAGCCAGACTGGAAGCCATAAGGATGTTCCTGGCCTATGCAACCTTTCAAGGATTTAAAGTTTACCAAATGGATGTCAAGTCAGCATTTCTCAATGGTAATCTTAAAGAGGAAGTCTATGTGGAACAGCCATCAGGTTTTGTTGATTCAACTCTACCTAATCATGTCTATAGACTTAGGAAAGCATTATATGGGTTAAAGCAAGCCCCTAGGGCTTGGTATGAAACCCTGTCTAGTTTCCTCATTAAGAATAAGTTCACAAGGGGGAAAATAGACAAGACTCTATTCCTTAGGGAATCCAGAGGCAAAGTAATACTAGTCCAAATATATGTAGATGACATAATATTTGGGTCTACTGAAAGTAGTCTTTGCAAAAAGTTTGCAAAACTAATGCAAGGACAATTTGAGATGAGTAGTATGGGAGAACTTAAGTTCTTCTTGGGTTTTCAAGTAAGACAGACTGAGAATGGTTTATCCATATGCCAGTCTAAGTTCACCCTAGAACTCATAAGGAAGTATGGTATGGATTCATCCAGTACCATGAAGACTCCTATGGGGTCAAGTATGTCTCTTAGCAAGGATGATGCAGGGAAACCTGTAGATGAGTCTTTGTATAGAGGGATAGTTGGCTCCCTATTATATTTGACTGCAAGTAGACCAGATATCATGTATGTTACATGTGTTTGTGCAAGGTATCAAGCATGCCCTAAGGAGTCTCATTTGACAGCAGTCAAGAGGATATTGAGATATCTAAAGGGCACTCCTTATCTAGGCCTCTGGTACCCTAGGAATGGGGATTTTGAACTAACAGGTTATTCAGATGCAGACATTGCAGGATGCAAAGAAGACAGAAAAAGCACAACTGGAACCTGTCAATTCCTAGGTGGAAGACTGATTTCATGGAGTAGCAAAAAGCAAACAAGTGTGGCTATCTCCACTGCAGAATCAGAATATGTGGCTGCTGGAAGTTGCTGTGCTCAACTTCTATGGATACAACATCAGCTTGAGGACTATGGAATTCAGGTAAGTAGAACTCCACTCTTTTGTGATTCTACAAGTGCTATATCAATTGCACATAACCCTGTTTCTCATAGTAGAACTAAACATATTGAAATAAAATATCATTTTCTTAGGGAGCATGTAGAGAAAGAAGATATTTTACTAGAATATGTTAAAACAGATAATCAACTAGCTGATATGTATACTAAGCCCTTAGAAGAAACTAAGTTCAATAGGTTTAAAATTGAACTAGGAATGATAAACTTAGAATAAGTTTATAGAAATGGCTAAGTCAAAAGGTGTCGACACACAGAGATATCTGTGTCGAGACAGAATAGTGGTGTCGACACTTCAGGAAAAAGGTGTCGACACATCTAGGAAATTGGTGTCGACACTTCAGAAAATTAGTGTCGACACATGACAAGTAGGTGTCGACACATCCAAGGTGGTGTCGACACTTAGGTTTTACTCAGAATTATCTAAGTAAAGTCTCGACTAAATGTCGAGTTATGTGATGTCGACACATAAACAAGTGTCGACACATATAATGTGTTGACTAAACTTGTGTCGACACATATGTGTCGAGACATTATAAGTCAGTGTCGACACTTATCGACAGTGTCGACACAACTTAAGTTAGCTGCCCGCCTTTTCATCTTCAAACCTAGAAAGGTATAAATAGGATTTTGCCTTTGTCTGTCGACACGCTTTCAAAAGTTTCGAGACCAAACTTGTGTGTCGACACCTCTCTTCTCTCAGTTCAAATTCTTCAAACCCTAATGGCGCCAAAGCTTGAGGAGAACGTCAATGAAGGATATGAACTGGTTCGCGACGCGTTTGTTGATGCAGACCCGGAGATCAAGACTGTAGTAACCCTAGTTGCAGACTCAGGGTTAGAATATCTTGTTTCAGAGCCAACTAAAATCTGGAAGAAAGAAGTCTTGGAATTCCTCAATGGAGCTAAGGTAGACGAATCTGGATTCAAGATCAAGTCCAGGGTCCATGGTGAGAAGGTTAAGGTTTCACCAAAAAGTTTGAGGAAAATCCTTCAGTTACCAAGAACTAAGGAAGAAGGAGAGGTTACAGCTTCCAGGACCAGAGATGCATTGGCATGGTGTGGTCTGGATTCTAAGATGAAAATTGGCTCAGTTTTCAATAGAAAAGGAATGAACAGTCAAGGGAAATTCCTGTCAGAAATTGTTGGAAAAGTAATCCTAAGTAAGCCAGGAGGGCATGATAGGGTATCAGCCCATATGTTCAGTATTATGACAAGGATTATCTTCACTCTGAAAACTGACTGGTCAGTAGTGATCTTTGAGAAGATTAAGGAAAGTCTGAAGAAACCCAACATGGGCAGGATCTTAAGTCTATACCTTGCTGGTATTATACCAGAAGTTATGGGTCAAGTTGCTGGAAGTAAAATTAACCATATGAGGAAAATGGACTTGAGGATATTCTCTAGGTGGGACAGGGTGTTGTCAAAGGAGATGCCAACCCCTGAGAAAGTAACATCTGAGAAAGTAACACCTCAAAAGAAGAAGAAGAAAGCTGCTTCAGTGGCTCAAGTGTCCTCTAGCAGCTCTGATAGTGAAGAGCAAGTTGTCTTCACACCAGATGAGCATGAAGAAGGGACTGTTGAGAAGACTCCAGCTCAACAAGTAGTTGCTGAAAGGCAGGGGGAGCTACCACCAGCTAGCCCCTTACACCATGATCAAATCCAGGGGGAGCCACTAGTTGTGGAAGAGCCCACTCCTCTTGAGAGTGAGCAAGCTACAAACACAATTCTAGAGGTAATCACTGAGTTTAATGCTTTAGATTTTCCTTTAGAGGATACTGATTTGTCTGATGTTTATCAGGAACCACAGATTCATAGTCAAGTCCCAGATGTTGTCATGGAAGACACATCTGTTGAAGTTGAAGTTGTATCTGATCTAGTGGTAGATGAGCCAAGACTTTCTCCAGCCCATTCTCCACCAGAATATACTATAGAAGATCTCTTCCTAAACCTGGATCAAACAGATTTTGACAAAGAAACTGCTGCTGAGGGGGAGAATGCTCCAGTTGAGGGGGAGCAAGTGCAAATTCTGGAAGAACCTGCAAGGCAAGAACCTGAGAAGGCACCAGAAGTGCAGAAGGAGTTATCTCCTAGCCCTAAGGAGAGGGTAGAAATTGCTAGCTCCTCAGCTTCTGAAGATGAGGAGGCAGCAAGAGCTAAGAAAAAGAAATTTCAAGTATTCAAGAGAAGGAGCCAGAGTTATAAGAAGGCTTTGCAAACCATAGCACCACAGCCTACAGTACTGCCTGCACCATCAATAGATTATAGTGCTCTTATGGTTGCTATGTAGATAAAGCTTGATGAGCACAGGCAAGCCATTGAAAAGTATGTAGATGAAGGACAGAAGTCTCTTCAATTTGATCTGGCACAGGATATAAAGTCCATAAGATTTGAGATGAATCTCAATAAGAAGGAGATGACAGACTGCTTCCATAAAGGAGGGAATGCAGTGGTGTACTTGGCTACACATCAGGAGAAGATAAAAGCTCAAGTGGATGAACTTGCAGTCAAGCAAGGCTATGTACTTGAAAATCAAATTAGGATGAATGATAACTTGACTGCTTCTCACAATGCTATAGTAACAGAGATGAAGAATCTAGCTGCAGGGCAGACTCCAGCTACTGCTACTGCTAAAGCAGAATTTGATAAAGCCTTCCAAGAAGAAATAGCTGCTGTTAAGACTGTCATACAAGACTCTCAGAAGATCATAACTGAAAAACTCCAAAGGTTAAATCCTTTCTACAGGGATGGAGTCAATTATCTCAATGCCCAAATCAGATTTCAAAAAGATGATTTAAGGGATCACATAGAAAGAGAAGTCATAAAGGGGGAGAGGGTCTTAGTCAAAGCTGGCTCTGACCATGCAAAATGGGTTTCTAATTCCATCAGAGCCACTCTTGGTTATCCTCCTCTTTGTGATGATGATAATGTGGCAGAATCTGGAATTAACCCTGCATATCTTGGAGGTGAGCAACCTGAAGTAGCTCAAGTTATCTATCCTCCACCAGATTTTGAAATGGTACATGCTGATATTCAGTCCATGTATAGTCCACCTGATGGTACTCAGAAGGTTATTCTAGAAAAGGTTGTTCAGCCAATATCTGAAGCTATGCAAGAAGCTCTACAGAAAGAGAAGAAACCAGAGTGTCTAAGAAGAGGTTCAGGGAGTAAGCTGAACAAAGACCTGACTTTGAGCAGTGGAGCCCCACCTCAAGAAATATTATTTTGACTGCCTGGAAAGCTGCAAAAGATAATGTGCAAAACAGGAACAAGTGGTTTTCTGAATCAGAATGGAGAAAGCATGAGACAAGGCAGGAGGCCATAGTCCAATATAGAAGAAAGGCCAAGATGGGAAAGCTACCTCCTACTGCCCAGGAGCCTAGCAAGTACTTTCCCAAGCCTTATCATTATTTTGAGAGGCAAAAGATCAAAGCTGAAGAGCTAAAGAAGAAGGAGCTTAAAGGGAAAAAGCCTGTTGCTGCTGAAGACACTGAAGCCTCAGTACAAGCCAATGTACAATCTGGGAAGGGCATAGTAATTAAGGAGGCTGAACAAAAGTAGCATAGAAATTTTCTTAAGTTTACTATGTAATCTTTTGATGTAAAGCATTCTGTAAACTTTAGAATTATGAATATGACAAGCTATTAGAACAATGTCTGTGTGATAAATTTGCTATGTGATAAATTTATTTCATAATTGTTCTGTGATGATATCTGTGTATGCATGTTTGTTTAATACATGTGATGTTTCTTTCCTGATTACATAATCCTGTTTCACATTATTCTGTAATTTTATTATGAATGGTGTATATCATTGACTAAGGGTTATGACTTCTCCAAATAGGGGGAGATTGTTGGGTATATTGGTTCAAATGTACCTGATTTGAAGAAGCCTCACCCAACTCAATGATATACATCAAAATGTATTTGATGTGTTTTGAGTTTACTTGTGCAGGTTAAGTATTTGCAGGAAAGAAGAAAAAGTTTCTAAGTCCATGTGTCGACACTTAAGAAGACTTGTGTCGACACCCAGGCAAGCAGTGTCGACACTTGGAGTATTTGTGTCGACACCAGGGATGCTGAGTCGACACCAGACAGAAAGTGTCGACACAAGGAGCTGTGTCGACACTCAGTGAAGAAAAGTGCAGAGAAGCAGTATCGACACTTAGCAGTTGTGTCGACACCCAGAGAAACTGTGTCTACATCACAAAGTGTCGACACTTGGAGGCTGTGTCGACACTCAGCAAAAGTCAGCAGAGACTAAGTATAAGTGTCGACACCCAGAGCAATGTGTCGACACTCAGCAGAAGAGTCAACACTTGAAGAAAGTGTCGACACAAGAAAATATGTGTCGACACTCAGCTGAAGACTCAACACTTGAAGAAAGTGTCGACACAAGGAGCTGTGTCGACACTTAGCAAAGTTCAAGAATATTCTAAGTACAAGTGTCGACACTAAGGAGTTGTGTCGACACTCAGCCAGAGTCTCGACAGAAGAAGAATGTGTCGACACCCAAGAGAAATGTGTCAACACTCAGCAAGTATCAACACTGAAGACATGTGTCTACACCAAGAAGAAGTGTCGACACTCAGCGAGTTCAACACATGAAGATGTGTCGACACAAAGGTGTTGTGTCGACACTTAGAAGAATTCAGCAAAATACTGAAGTACAAGGACTTGTGTCGACACACATTATCAGTGTCGACACATGAAGAAGAAGCAGTGTCGAGATATAAAATCTACAACACAAGGAGTTGTGTCGACACCTTGTAGACTAGTGTCGACACTTAGACAACTTGTGTCGACACTTGGTCTATAAGTGTCGACACTTAAAGACAGACAGTCTCGACACTTGCAGACAGTTACAGAATTTTCAAGAACTGACTGGATGACTTGACAGCTGCCATTTCAGCCGGTCTACTGCACCTGTCAGAGTTGTCAGAAATCAGTTATGAACCGGACCAGCCGGTTACCATGAAGAAGGCCTATAAATAGGCTTATACAGTCTACAGAAACTGTTGTTGAAGTTTTCCAAGTTTATAATCAACACATCAAGTAGTACAAAGAAGATCTAGCTATTGCTTGAAGAATCTAGTGAAGATCTAAGAAGTTGGAGAGAGAGAGCTCCATCCAAGAAATCAGTCATTGGAACCAGACTGAGAAGAAGGGTTCAGATTTATTCTGAATCTTAAGTAGCAGAGATCAAGGATCAACTGCAGAAGAGGTCAATCTTATTGTGTTCTACATTCAAGAAGCTTTGAAGAAAGCCAAGTCAGATTGATTTCAGCTGAGTGCTTCCAAGAACTCATCAAGAAACTCACAACACTTCTCTCTTTTCTCTAAGTTGTTGAGTTACAATATTTGTATTCATTTTATCTTGTAGGATCCTTAGGGATCTGAGTCTTGTAAACCTGTAATTATAAAGGCTGAGTGCAGGGCTTGAGTGCCTGAGTGTAAGAGATTGAAATCTCTGAGTGTAGGCCTTGGTGGCTGAGTGTAGGCTTTGTGAAGAAGCTGAGTTGTAGGGCCTTGGGCCTGAGGTGTAGGAACCTGTTTTGGGTTCTGAGATAGTGGAGGAGTTTGGCCGAATCTAGTACACTGCTAGATAGGCGAAGGGGGAAAGTGGATGTACCCAAACCTTGGGGAACCACTATAAAACTGTGTCTACTGTGTGCTGTGATATTCTGTGATTGTTGTGTGATTGCTGTGTACAAATAGATATAACTCTGAGATAAAATCTGATTGCTGTCTTAAAAAGTTAAAAAGATTCAAGTCACCTATTCACCCCCCTCTAGGTGTTTAGGTACAATATCTTTCAAAAGTCACAGGCAATGATGAGCTGCTCAGTCTATTGGCCAAAAGATTTTACAAGATGGCCAGAAAGGACTTCAGAAAGAGATCATACAAAGAGCATGATAAGCCAAGGTATGATAAGTCAATTAGTAAAGAGATTGTTTGCTTTGGTTGCAGGAAGCCAGGGCACATTGTACCTGACTGTCCAGAGAACAAAAACATGGACAGAAAGGATAAGAAAGAAAGAAGAAGAGAAAAGGACTTCAAGAAAAATGGCAATGGCAAACCCTCCTCAAGCAAGAACAAACACACAAGGAAGGGATTTGTTGCTGAATCCTGGAGTGACACTGAAGAGGAGTCAGAAGCTTCATCCAGCTCAAGTGATGATGAAGATGATGCAGAAGAGAAGGAGTTCTGCATGATGGCAATCAATGCCTCTCAACATAATTCAGATGAAGAAGAGTCAGAGTCAGACTCAGAGACTCAACTTGAAGAGGACCAGGTAATTTGTTCTTTTGATTTCAATTCAGAGGACTTTAAATCTGAGTTTAAAGCATTATGTTTAGACTTACTAAAATCTGAGAAGGAAATTATTTCTCTCAGACATCAATTATCTGAACATAGTTTCTTAAAGTCAGAAAACCTCAAACTCTCTAAGGAGTTGGAGTGCTGTAGGGAGCAGATAGCTTCACTGAAAGGTGAGCTATCTGAGGCCAAGAAGCTTGAAGAATCCCTTAATGGGAGAAGTATCAAGCTGATGGACATCACAAGCACAGTGAACTCCATATTCAATAGTACACTGGGCTTGGGTGCTTCATCCAGCCAACCTATAGTTCTAACAACTCCAATCAAGTTTATTTTTGATAAAGGGAAGGGAGTTGTAGAGGTAGCTAGGAAAAATTCTGATCTGCCTAAGAAAACTAAGTTCCAGCAGAAATCATCGAACGGAGCTCGACGATCGCCGAACGCAGATCGACGATCTCAGGCAAAATCATCGAACTCAGGTTGACGATCTCAAATTCCTGAACTCTACCACAGTCGACCGTCGAACGGAGCTCGACGATCTGACCCAAGATCATCGAACGCAGCTCTACGATCGTCGAACAGAGATCAGAGCTCTGGAAATTCTTTCAAGGGCAAATCAAAATCCAATCCTAGGGTTCCTTCATCCCAAATCTTTAACCCTTATACTGAATGGATAATACCTCCAAGGAGATATCATCCTGAAAGTTATAAGAGTCAACCTGGGATGTCTTTTATTTCTGAGTTTAAAGGTTATCAACCTAGGCCCAAGGTAAACTGGGTCAAAAACAAATGAATTATTTTATGTGCAGGTGAAGACCTATCCAACATCTAACCAACAATGGTACTTGGATAGTGGGTGCTCAAAGCACATGACAGGAAACAAGGACAACCTCACATCCTTTAAAGCCAAGCTTGGACCCAAAGTTATTTTTGGTGATTCAAACTTTGGACAAACTAAAGGATATGGTGCAGTCCAGATTGGGACAGTAACATTCAAAAAGGTAGCCTATGTGGAAGGACTGAAGCACAATTTGATAAGCATCAGTCAGCTATGTGATGAAGGCTACCAGGTGACTTTCAGCAAAGCTTTATGCAAGATCAAGTCAGAGGACAACACAACTGTGTTGACAGGTAAAAGGAAAGGTAACATCTATCTAGTAGATTTTCTTTCAACAGATGTAGATATTTGCCTGTTTAATTCTGTCTGTAGACCAAATGTTTTATGGCATAAGAGATTAGGACACTTAAACCTTAGAACTATTGCTAGGCTATCCAAGGACAACCTTGTTAGAGGACTACCTTCTGGCTCCTACAAGAAGGAAGGACTCTGTAGGGCTTGTCAATTAGGCAAGCAAACTAAAAATAGTTTCAAGTCACTTAATAAGAGTGATTCACCTAGGATTTTGTATCTGTTACACATGGATCTTTTTGGACCCATTACAGTACAAAGCCTAGGAGGGAAATCTTACACTTTAGTAGTTGTAGATGACTTCTCTAGATTCACATGGGTGTTATTTCTGAGGAAGAAGTCTGATAACTTTAAGTGTTTGACAGTGTTTCTCAAATGTATACAGATTGAGTTCAATACTCACATTGCCCTGATCAGAATTGATCATGGGACAGAGTTTGATTCTCTTCTTATGCAAGAGTTCTGTCAGAGTGAAGGGATCAGGCATACTTTCTCAGCTCCTAGAACTCCTCAACAAAATGGGGTAGCTGAAAGGAAAAATAGAACCCTTATTGAATCTGCCACTACATTGTTGTCAGATGCTCACCTTCCTCTATCCTTTTGGGCAGAGGCAGTTAACACCTCCAACTATGTGCTGAACAGAAGTTTGATACATAAACTAAAGGGGAAGACTCCCTATGAATTACTCAAAGGGAAGAAACCTAAAGTTGATTATTTTAGAATTTTTGGCTGTACTCGTTATATTCATAATAATGACAAGAGATATTTAGCAAAATTTCAAGCTAAAGCTGATGAAGGAGTGTTTCTGGGATACTCCATGATCAGTAAGGCTTATAGGGTTTATAATAAATCATCTCTTAAAATTGAAGAATCTGTTCACATATCATTTGATGAATCTAACATGTCTTTCAAGGAGAAGAATACTTCTACCATAGAACCTTTGCAGGTACATTCTCTTGCTGAAGATTTGAACAGGTTACAGGTTACTCAAAAAGAGGAAAGCAGTGAAGATGAAGAAAGCATTCAACATATTGAAGAAAAACAACTTGAAGAGCCAGTTGTTGTACCACAAGAGGAAACAACAACACAGGTTGGTGAACAATCAACACCCCCTGTTGATTTAGTAACATCAAGAGACCATCCTATTTCCCAAATAATTGGAGACATCTCAGCTGGTGTGCAAACCAGAAATCAGGTCAACCAAAACCTGTTGCACACTTGCTTCCTATCTCAAATTGAACCTCAATCCATTCAAGATGCAGAGCAAGATCCACACTGGATCATTGCAAGGCAAGAAGAGTTGCATCAATTTGAAAGGAACAAAGTTTGGGAACTAGTGCCAAAGCCTAAGGATCACTCCATTGTTGGAACAAAGTGGGTGTTCAGAAACAAATTGGATGATCAAGGAGTAATTGTAAGGAACAAGGCAAGGCTAGTTGCTCAAGGATTCTCTCAAGAAGAAGGCATAGACTATGACCAGACTTTTGCACCAGTTGCAAGATTGGAAGCCATCAGAATCTTCTTAGCTTATGCAGCATATAAAGGCTTCAAGGTATATCAGATGGATGTAAAAAGTGCATTTCTAAATGGAGACATCAAAGAAGAAGTCTATGTGAGACAACCTCTAGGTTTTATCTCTCTAACTCATCCTGATTATGTTTTTAAGTTGAACAAAGCATTATATGGTCTCAAGCAAGCTCCTAGAGCATGGTATGAGACCCTAGCATGCTTCCTTCTGGAAAATGGATTTATAAGGGGTAGAGTAGACCAAACTCTTTTCATTAGAACTCATAAGTCTCATACCCTACTAGTACAAATTTATGTAGATGATATTATTTTTGGCTCTACTGATTCAAATTTGTGCAGAAGGTTTTCCAACCTAATGCATTCTAAATTTGAAATGAGTAGCATGGGTGAGCTATCCTTCTTTCTAGGATTGCAAGTCAAACAACATGCTGAAGGCATCTTTATTTCTCAAACCAAGTATGCAAATGAATTGGTCAAGAAATTTGGTATGTCTGAAGCATCTTGTATGAAAACACCTATGCCTACCAATGCTGTATTGGATGCTGATGAACATGGAAAACCTGTTGATCAGACAACATATAGAGCAATGATTGGCTCTCTACTGTACCTTACAGCTAGTAGACCAGATATAATGTTTGCTACATGCATATGTGCTAGATTCCAAGTAAGCCCTAGAGAGTCACACCTAACTTTAGTAAAAAGGATTCTCAGGTATGTTAAAAGTTGTCCAAATCTAGGTCTCTGGTATCCAAAAGATTCAGCATTTGATTTAACTGGATTTTCTGATGCTGATTATGCTGGATGCAGAATTGACAGGAAAAGCACCAGTGGAACTTGTCAGTTTCTTGGTGACAGACTTGTCTCCTGGTTTTGCAAGAAACAAACATCTGTGTCAACTTCAACTACTGAAGCTGAATATATGGCTGCAGGTAGTTGTTGTTCACAAATATTGTGGATTCAAAACCAACTCCTAGACTATGGCTACAACTTAGAGAAGCCAAAAATGTTTTGTGATAACACCAGTGCTATTTCTATAGCTCAAAATCCAGTCCTCCATAGTAGGACAAAACACATAGAAATTAGGCATCACTTTTTAAGGGATAATGTTGAGAAGAATAAAATTGAACTTCAATATATCCCAACTGATTTGCAAAGGGGAGATATTTTCACCAAACTCTTGGATGAAAAGAAACACACCTTCTTACTAAATCAGTTAGGAATGTTAGATGGAGGAAGTCTATAATAATATCCAAGATTTTAAAACTTTGAAAATTGACCAAGACTAGGCAAACATCTTGATTTTTCTAAGTGTCTAGAGTGTATTTCTGGTCTCTGAACTGCGCTCGACGATTTTCCCCCAGATCGTCGAACGGAGATCGACGATTTCCGAAATCGTCGACCTGAGTTCAGCGCTTCTCAGATAGTCTGAACTATCTCTTCCGGTCAACGATCGTCGAACGGCGCTCGACGAATTTGTTCTCTGAACGATCGTCGAACAGAGCTCGACGCTCTCCAATATCGTCGAACGGAGATCGACGATATTGAAGACTCTTCAGATTCCTTTAGAAGCCCCGATCGTCGAACTGAGTTCAACGATCTTTCCTTTTTTGCGTCGAACCCTAATATAAAATTCATTTTTCGTCGTTGTTCTCCTTTTGCGCTTTCGATTTCTCTGCAAAAATTCTCTTTCCCTCCAAACATCTCTACACTTGGTCGTTTTGTTTATTGATTTTTGCAAGTAACAATGGCTGTCTCTGTTGATGTTCTAGCCGCAATGAAATTCGATGCTGGATTTGATATAGACATGGAGTCTTTCAGCACCACTGATCAAGTTTTTCAGGATATTCTGGAACTGTTCAAGGAGCAGAAGCTTGTTGCTATCATGTCCACAAGAATCAAGTTGGCTGCTGATGAGATTAAGGAGTGGGTCTACACTGCCCACAACCAGGACCAAAACACAGTGGTCGGTTCAATTTCTGGAACCCAGGTACCTTTGACCCCAACCATTCTGACAGAGGTTTTTGAGTTAAGTTCTGGAAGAGATTCTGCTGATTTGTCTGGAGAGGAATTTTCTGATTTACTGGCAAGAATGGGTCATTCTGATGCTAACCCTAGCAAATTGCTGAAAAAGAACCTAGCTGTTGAATACAGGTTCTTAGCTGATGTAGTGGGCAAGGTTTTGCTGGCCAAGCATTCAGCACATGATACCATCTCAAGGTATCAGATGTGCTTGATGGGAGCCATTGTGGATAAGAAACAGTTGAACTGGGGAGAGGTCTTCTTTGACCTAATTAAGAAGAAGATTAACAAGAACTTTGTTAATTATGGAAGGATTCTAGGGCTCTTTCTTCAGAACAGATGCCCTGCTCTGCTAGTCTCCTGTGGGATGCATATCAATGCTTCAAAGAGGTTGTCCTGTGCCCTCTTTGGCAAATGGGACAGGCAGATAACCAAGCCCAGCAGGCCTTCTGCAAGCACAACTTCAGGCACAAGGACTGTAATAGTCTCTTCCCCCCAAGTCTCTGCCCCTGCAGAAGACTTGCCTGCTGCTGCTTCTCCTCCTCCAACTCCAATTCCATCTCCACCAGTCACATCCACTATTCCAATTTCATCCACTATCATCATCTCCAGCCCATCTCCAACATCCATTCCATCTCCAATCCCCACTCTTCCTATAACAGAAGAAATATTCCATCCATTACACCACTACCCTCCACCAGACATTGACACATCATCCACCATTCCCTCTTTCAATCTTCTAGATGATTCCTTCATGGATGATTCACCCTCATCTCCTCCTGAGCTACCCTCCTCCTCCACATCTTACCAACAGCTTCTACAAGACATTATTGATCAACCCACCTCCACACCCTCTATCTCCATACCACTGTCTTCCATCTCCACAATACCCTCACCTCAACCTTCACTTCTACCATCCACCAGCTCTCCACCACCATCACCAGTAGCTCCACCTCCAGTCTCTACCTCTGCTCCAGTCCCTGCTGAGCAAGTAGACATTCCAGCCCTAGCTAACCAGCTGTATGAACTGATAGCTCCCAGGCTTTCACTTCTATTGGAGACCTCCTTGGCTCCATTACTTCAGTCAGTTGCAGCCCTCTCTGCTAGGCTATCTTCTCTATTTCCTCAGGCAATCCCTTCCTCTGTGTGCCTTGATCCAGCATTCTCTGCATCTAGGCAGGGGGAGATGCCTTATGAAGTTAGATTGCCTACTGCTGCTGCTGCTGACATTCCTTCAGTTTCTGCTGCTGCTGCTGTTGTTCCTCAAGCTCCAGTTTCAGTCTCTGCTGTTGTTGCTGTCTTTTCAGTTGACCTCAGGTTCCTGCTCTCAGTTTTTGATTCAGCTTATTTCAGTTGTCTTCTAGAGAAAGTTGCAGTCCAGCCCTCAGAAGATCTCTCCAAGGCCATTGTGCCCTTCTCAAGTTGTGACACCAGGGTTATAACTTCTTTTGTCAATTCAGTTTATGCTACAAATATTGTTGCTGTTTCTGTTGCTGCTGCTGTCAGTGATGATGCTGCTGATGTTCCAGCTTCTGATGATATACATATGACAGAGGCATATGATTTTGAGCCTACTGCTATTGCTGATGCTGAAAATATTATCTCTGAAAGTAGTGTATCTGGAAAAGTTTTATCTGAATCTGTTGCTGCTCCAGTTACTGCTGATATTACTGCTGCCATATCTTCTGCAAGGATTGCTCCAGAATCTTCTGTATCTGTTGTTACTACTGCTACTGCTACAACTTCTGTTGCTACTAGTGATGTATCTGCTGCTGTCACCACTGCTGTCTCATATGCTCCAACACAACAACAAAAAGATTTTTTTGAAAAATATTGATGCTTTATATGATGAGCAAAGCTCTGAGAGTGATGAATTTAGGATGGATTCTGATGATTCTTCTGCCACCATAGCCAGAAAAAGGAAGGCAAGGAGCAAAGCTATGAAAAGGGTGCCTCCAACCAAAGTCAAGGACACTAATGATATTCCTTATTACATTCTTCATGACTGCCCCATTACTGAGCATTGGATGCAGTATTCTAAGAACCAACTTAAAGCCATGAAGAAGAAGAGGAAGTATGAGAAAGGATCTTCTCAGTTTCATCATCCTCATCCTCCTCCACCACCTCCTCCTGATGCAGGTGCAGGTGGAGGCTCAGCTACTCAACCTTTTGCCAAAAGCCAAACACCCTATCAGCCTCATGCTAGATCTCATTATAGGGGAAGCCAGTCCAGAGGTTCTCAATCTAGAAGAGGAAGATATAGAGGAAGCCAGAGGGAATTCCAAGTCTACTCCAAGGGCTATTCTAGGCAACATCCTTACTCTAGGGAAGGACAAGCTTCTTCAGATACCACTTCAGGTCCTTTTCCCTATAAGTTAAAAGAAGTAGTCTCATCCAGAGCTCCTCAAGACAATCCTTCTAATAGATATGAGCCTCCAGTGCCCTTTGAAGATCCAGAAAATAATCCTACTACATGGACTGCCAGGATGAAAGAGCTAGCTGCCCTGGATCAAATCAAGAAAGCTAAAGAGCAAGGCAGAGATACCTCAAGCTTTACTACATTGTCTGAACAAAGAAAGAAAGAACTGGAAAGATATGCCTCAAGCAAATTCTTTGATTCTGAAAGATATATGGAGCTGCATCCTGAAGCTGTGGTTCCCAGGCCTAAACAACAAACTTCTTTAGGTGCAGCAGATGATAGAAGATCCAAAAATGAAGCTCTCAATCCTAATAGAGAAATCAAACTTATAAAGAGCAAGGAGAAAGAATAATCCTGTAAGGTGACAATTATTCTGATTTCTGATTTCTGTCTGGGATAATATATATCTGTGATTCTGCTTGTTGATTGTTTATTGTTGCTTTGTATGTTGTTCTTTAATTTTTCCAAGCTCTGTAAGTAATAATCCTAACCCAAATAGGGGGAGATTGTTGGAACACCCTATTATTAATTTGGGTCAGGATCACTATGTCTTTAGGAAACCTGTTTTTGACCTCATTGTATAGATCTAAAGGTCAATTAGAATTGAGTCTAAGGGTTAGTAGTTAGGTTTGGAAGCTTCCCTCAAGACCAAGGTTTTTCAGTTTGAAGACTAAGTCATATCGTCAAGCTCAGTACGACAAATCGTCGAACTCCAATCGACGATCGTCTAGCTCAACTTCGACGGATCGTCGAACTCCATTCGACGATCGCTGAGCTCAACTTCAACAAATCGTCGAACTCCATTCGACGATCTTCGAGCTCAGTTCAACGATCTTGACTTCAGTATTGATTCTCTATCTCTGAGCTCAGTTCGACGATAGTTGAGCTCAGATCGACGATCTCTGTTGCTGTATAAGTCCAAATCGCTGAGCTCAGTTCGACGATAGTGGAGCTCAGTTCGACGATTTTCTGAAGAGTTGAATGATTTTCAAGATTCAAATTCAGAACAGTTAAGGAGTTATTCTCAGCAATTAATTCAGAAGATTTTCTAGCCATTTTCATTTATTCTGGACCAAGTTTCAAGGGATTATCAAGGAATGTTTCTTTGGACTTTACCCCAGAAGACAAAGGCAATTAAGGATGTAATTAATGACAGGCTAACGGATATTCTTGACAGAAGATCATTTTCTATTCAGAACCAAGGAATAAAACACAAGTTTTTGAATCTCTCTTACGGAGAACACAGACAAGCAGAACAAGAAGAACAAGAACAAAATTTTTCTCTGAAACAACATCTTTATGAACATCAACTGTTCACAAGAGAAAAAGAGAAAGAGCTGTAGACATTCTCTGTCTAAAAGAATTCATACAAGAACACACAACCAAGGAGATCAACCAACTGAAATCTTCAGATCTCTTGTGATTCAAGTGTTCAAGGCCAACATCATTCAAAGACTCCAGACACCTAACATTTCAGCTGTTGCTGAAATCATCAATTGCTGGAGATCATTTTCTGAACGCCTATCACCCTACAGCAAAGCTTCATTTCCTGAACTCTCAAGAACTCAGGGGGAGCTTTGACAACATCAAATCCACATAGTCTTCTCAGCTGCTTTGAGAAAGAGAAGACTTCCATCACTCTCTCATCCCCATCTCTGTAAAGGTTTTTCAAACTCCCTTCAAAAGTTTATGCTTGGTTTTTGAGCACCTTATCAAAAGCTCATTGGTGGCAAGACACCTGATCAAAAAATCTGATTTGCTTTTTGAGCACCTTATCAAAAGCTCATTGGTGCCCAGGACACCTGATCAACTCATCCTGCAGTGGATTCCTACCTAGGGTGGTAGAAGAGTGGATGTACCCAAGTTTAGGGGAACCACTATAGCTCCTTGTGTCTTCTGGCTTGCTTATCTTTATTTTTGTTTCTGGCTGTGATTGATCTGTGATTAGTTAGGATATGTGATTAATTTCTTTTGTAGGTTACTTTGTGATTAGATAGTTTCTGTGATTAGATTTAATATTTGTTTCCCTGTTCACTCAGATTACAACAACTGTTGTAAAATATTTTTAAGCACCATACTCTATTCACCTCCCCTCTAGAGTATATCAGATCTAGCTGCACTTTCATTGTGTTGTAGCAAGAAGCAGGACTCTGTGTCTGTGTCTACTACAGAAGCTGAGTATAAGGCTTTCGGCCTTGGCTGCTCGGGAAGCTATCTGGTTGTGGAGGCTTGTAGAGGATGTTCATGAAGAAGTGCAAGGGCCCACTTTACTCCGGAGTGATAATGAGAGTGCTCTCAAACTGGTAAACAATCTAGTGTGTCACACAAGGACCAAGCATATTGAGATCGAGCACCACTTCATAAGGGATATCTTCTGGTCGGGCATATTCAGAGTGAAGGTAATCTTACTGACATCTTCACGAAGTCGCTGTCGAAGGGGCCATTTCAGTGGTTACGTAGCTTGCTGGGCTTGATCACCACTTCTCACTTCAAGGGGGAGTGTTGAAATTTGTGAAGTGGAAGTGGGTGATGGGCGGGCCAGGCGGACTAAGCGGGCTGAGTGGCCTGAGTCTGCGGCCTGGGCGGACTTCTGGTTGCGGCCTGGGTGCCATGGCTTGGCTGTTCTTAAGGAGCGGCCTGTGCGGCCTGGTGTGCGGCCTGAGTTGTCTACTGTGCGGCCTGGTTGGCCTATGGCCAAGGATGGTGGGCTTCTTGTGAAGCAGCCTGAGCGGACTGCAGTTCGCGGGCTGTAGGCAGTGCTTGGTTTGATCTGCAGTCTTGTAGATTTGCAAATGTGTGTTAACCGGTGGACTGAGTGATCTATCCGTGGGAGGCTTTGTGGACTGGCGAGTCCGCAGTGTCCGCTGTTACGGACTAGCCTTGGAGTTCGGTTGTGGCCTTTGTCGAGCTCTGATGGTGCAGCATGTGTTAGCTGCTGTGGAGGACTGCGCGGACTGGTGTTGAAGTCCGGCATGTGGCCAATGTCTTGGCAGCTGTGCAAGTAGGGCTTGCGAGATATGCCTTCTGGTGATGTGGTTGGCGATCTGCTTTGGGGCAGGCGGACTGGGCCTTGGTCGTCGAGCTCACGCTTGCACTTGGTGGTTTTCTGGATTTGGTCACATTTAGTGACAAGTTCAGTGTGTCCGTGGTATCCGCCGAGTCCGTTGTTCACTGGGCGGACTACCTGTTGGTCGTGGACTTGTGGCGGATGGAGGCTTGGATTTCGAGCTGTGCGGACTGCCTCCTTGTCCGCACATATAGTGTGCGGACTGTCGCTGTGGTGGCTGTCCTTGTGAGGTGTTTGCTGGCTATGCAGACTGGTGCATTGTCCGCATAGTATGGGCGGACTGATGCGAGTTTGCCAGTTGGTGAACATCTTCGTTATCGCTCTTGGCGAATTTTCTTGGAATCCGGCTAAGTCCATGTGGACTCAGAGGACGGGTCTTTGCTAGTGCGCGAGCTGGGGTGGTGACTCTATTCATTAGGGTGGTGACCACACTCCTCACCTCGCCTATAAATAGACTCCCCCCCGGCACGTCTACAGTAACTGAGTGAACAGTAGGTGGGGCTTGGTTTATTGTTGCGGTCTGAGTTTTTCTGTCTGTGCGGGTTGAGTAGAGTTGACGACTTGCTGTATGCAGGTCGCGCGACTAGCTTCTAGGAGCTAGGAGTTTGGTTGTGACTTCGGTCAAGTGCTGTGAAGGGTGCGGTCTCTGCGGTCTCAGCAAGTCGCTTCTACGGCTTGTCAGTTCTCTGCTTCATCGTTTCCAAGTTCCAATAACCTGTCTGCCGGTCTCAGGCGGGTAGGCGGCCTGTTCTTCAGTTCATCAGCAGTCAGCGAATAACGGTGTGTACGCACGACCTCGCGATCTCGGCGGACTCCGTGTCTATTCGGCGTGTAGCAGGAACAGCTCGGGCGGCTTCGGCGACCTTGGCGGACTTGGCGGTCTCGGCGGTTTCCAGTGCTGTCCGCCCGGCTTGTTTTGTGCTTTCTGTTGTTAGCTCGTGTACTAGCGAAATCATGTCTCGTTATGTATACCTTGCCTTGTAAATAAGTTTTAATGAATATAAGATCTGCTTGTTCTTCCATTTGCATTGGGTGTTAAGCTTGCTCTTTTGGCTTCCGCATGATCAAGGTGTTAAGTGGATAGTTCTGAGAATATTAATTTTCTTTTATGCTATCTTGCTGACCACTTTGAAAAAATTCAACATAGTCAACATTAAATGTGCGTTCAAGAGGGCCGCAATATTAAATGGAATTCACTTGGGAGCAGTCCTGCCCAAAAAGACTGCCCTACCAGTCCCGGACCGGTCTTTTAAAAGACCGGTCTTTTGTCTTACCGGTCCCGGACCGGTTCCAGGGAAACCAGTCCCGGTCCTGGACCGATTTTCCTGCTCAAAAGGAGGACCGGCCGGGACCGGAGGACTGGTCCTAACCGGTCCTAACCGGTCCCTGACCGGTTTTTTTATTTAATTTTTTTTATATATATTAAAATTTAAAATTCTAATTTTATATTTAAAATGAAATAAAATTCAAAGTGAAATAAAATTTAATTTTTATTAAAAATGAAATAGATTTATAAATTTGCATTTTACATTATAACAAAAATAAAATAACATTGAATGAAAATTAAAATTACATTTAAGTTAAAATAACATTGAATGAAAATAAAAATTACATTTAAGTTAAAATAAAATATGAAAATTACATTTAAATATTCCAAATTGAAATAAAATGAAAAATAAAATACATTTTGTCTAATTATTCTTCTGTCGCGTTTCCCAAACGTACACTATTCATCTCATCTTCCACTTCGGACTCACTATCTTCAATAGACGAGACGTGTTGCCTCCTCCTTATAGCATCTAAATGATCCTTGTAGCAAATGCAAATCTCCAAAAATTCTTCGTTCAAACGGCTTCTTTGCTCATTCAGAATCCTGCCACTCAAAGAAAAAGCAGACTCCGAAGCTACCGTACTAGCTTGGATTGTTAGTAAATCACGGGTCATTAAGGCCAAAATAGGATAAACATTTGTTTTAGTTTTCCACCATTTTAAAATATCAAAATTTTCTATTTCGCTTGCGGTCATATAATCTTGAAATTGTGTTTTTGTATATAAACTTTATTCATTTAAAGTACTTGAAGTTCGTTATTTTTTCTATAGGCTAATTCTAAAAGTTTGTTTTTTAAAATATTTTTTGTTTTAAGTTGGGTGGATTCTTCACGAGGTCTCGATCCATACATATTATCATATTAATTATAGAAACAAGTAAAATCAGAATTACATTTTGAAATGCTTAAATTTACAAAATCACTATCTGTTTCGTTTAAATTTAAATTTCGATTATTTCTTCTATAAAATTTTCTACCCCGTTCACACCCACTAAAAGGTTTAAAACTGCGGCGCATGAAAACATGGGTGGCATTTCTTTGTAATATTTTAAAATTTTCACCTCCATTACTAATATTAACGGACGCCACATTTCATTTATTTTCTATGTTTTGAACGTTTCCGTAATTAATAAAATATTTTCAATAACTAATGAGGAAGTAGGATAATAAACTCCGGATAAAATCGTTGTTAATCGATAAAAGCATTCTAATAAATTTACGTAATCTTCGAGGACTGCTCAATCTGACGCACCTAAATCATGTGCTTCTACACTATTATAAAATTCTATTAATAAATTTTTTTTGTGTCAAAACTCGCTTTAGCATTTTGTAAGTTGAGTTCCAGCATATAGGCATATCATAAGAAGGACCTAAAAAATTTTTATCTTGTGAAATGACAAATTTTTTAAAATCTTGTCTTTTTTTTTGAACTGTAAATAACTCGTAACATAGTTCGTATTTTAATTATGTACTCGTTCATATAAACCAAACTATCTTGTACAATTAAATTTAAAATGTGACAGACGCAACGTGTATGAAAAAAATTCCATTTAATATTGGTTGTAAATTTGAATTCAAATATCTTATGTCGGTCGCATTATTTGAAGCGTTATCAAAATAAATACTCATAATTGTTTTTTATTTTAAATTCTCTAATACACTTAATTATTACCTGGTAAATAGCTTTACCAGTATGCGGATATTCAAATCCTTCAAAACAAATTATTCTTTTATTTAGTTCCCAACTATTGCGATCGATCCAGTGAGCGGTAATGAAAATATATAAGTGTCCCTCAGATATACCGTTTGTCCAGACGTCGCTCGTTAAGCTAACGCGTCCGTCAAATGTTTCAAAATAATTTTTTTAAATATTCTTTAGATTGCATATAAGCCGCTAAAGCATCGCGTCTAATGGTAGAACGACTTACCTGCTGATATTTGGGTTGGAGTACCTCGTGTATGTATGATGTCATCTCTTTATCGTCATAGTGAATGAATGAAAATCTCTTTTTGATGACGTTCTTCATTTTTCGCTCCCACTGTCGAGCTTGATCGTATGTCCAAATGTGCCCGGACGTCGAAATTTGAGCTTGAGTAGACTCCGGGGCTTGTTTTGAAATGCACGATTTCACATGTCGGACGAGCGTTGTATTGCTGCCAACGGCCATTAGCTTCCCGCAAAGTTTGCACTTCGCCTTCAATTCGTCGTCGATCCCCACTTTGTCGAATTTCTCCCAGACCGCCGCCTTGTGGTGGTGTTCTACTACTTCATGCCCGACGGACGCAGATGAAGAAGCCGGCATGGATGAGGAAGACGTCATTCGAGACTTGAGACTTGAGATTGAGTGAGAGTTGAGAGAGAGAGAGAGAGGGAGGGAGAGTAAGTGAGAGAGAAAGATGAAAAAGAATTTTTAAGAGGGGGGGGTATTTATAGGATTAGGATTTGATTTTTAAATTTTTTATAATTTAAATTTTATATAAAATTTAAATTTTATAAAATTAATTATTTAAATATTTAATTTAATAAATAAAATAAAATAAAAAAACAAATTGGTATAAGGCCAAGTGGCCTGTGGCCAACGGCTCTTTAAAGTGTCGTGTTGGCTCTTTAATTACCGGGACCGGTCTTTTTACCGGTCCCGGTTCCAGTCCCAGTCCGGGACCGGTCAAAAACCGGTAAAAGACCGGTCCCGGTCCGGGACCGGCTTTTGAAGTGAAATGAGGGACTTCTTGGGACTTCTAGGACCGATCCGAGACCGAACCGGTCCCGACCGGGACTGGTCTTTAGCCGGTCCTAACCGGTCCGGTTGGGACCGGACCGGTTAGGACCGATTTTTTTGTACACCACTGCTTGGGAGAATGCAAATGGGTAGCCACATATTAAATTTTGATTTTAACTTGGATGATCGCGTCATTGGAAGTGGAAGGGGCGTGAAACACATCTAGGATTTTAATGGAAATAGGAGCTGAAATTGGTCAATTAGCATTGAATATAGGTGGGCCATGGACAACAATATTAAATGGAATTATGTGAATGATATTTGCATGGAAATGGGCAACAATATTGATGGCTTAGGTGGCAAACAAAGGTGGTGGATAGCAACATGAAATTACAGCATTTGTTGGGGATTATGTGGCATCACATAATGAAAATAGGTGGCAGTATGAAATTGCGGGATTTCATGAAATCATGGGATAGCTTGCATGGTTCGGCCATATTTGAGACTTGAGAGAGTGGCAAAGTTGGCATTGTGCATGAGAATGGAGGTGGCATCATATGCATGGGGGTGTCCTGGATTAAAATGGAAAAGGCGGCGGCCATGTTGAGAGTTGGCGTGCAGCAGGAACATAGTAGGCAAGTGGCGGCAACATGAAATTACTTAGATGAGTGTAGCTCGAACTCACAAGCTCAGCCCGGGGGAACTTCAACAAATAATGTCATTCTCCAACGTCGGGAGCGTAACATCAACTTTAAACATACAAAATCAAAATAAAGTTAATTTAGTACAATAATATAAAAGGAACCCATTTATAAATGTAAATACATAATATATTACTAATTTATATTAAATATAAAACTAAATTCTATATTAAAAATAGGTGTAATTTCAAGTTATCAAATACCCCTTATTGTGAGTCACCCAGTTTTTTCCCGGTCTAGAGAATCACATCGCCTTAACTCGGAATTGGAACAGACGTGCAAACAGTCAAAGAAAATATAACAGCAAAAGACAAAAGGCTTTTTTGACGAGAAAAACACGGAAATGGTTCAAAACCACGTGGCTGGATTAGTGTCGTGCCAAAATCTACTATTTCCTTGAAGATTATAAGAGTTTGAGATGATCTCTCGGAGGATGACATGCTATCTCGCCATTATAAGGGCAAAGTGCAAAAATGATGAAAAATAAACTAAGTCATCAGAGGCTCGATGGAAGCATTCCGACCTAAAAATTGGTTAAGTCCACGAAACCTCGATAGAAGCGTTCTAGCTGGGAAAAATCTCTAAGTCCACAGAGCCTTGATGGAAGCGCTCCTGCAGAGAAGAACGGCGTGCCTTGAATCCTGCTCAAGCCTTTTGCGCTAGAAGAGGAGCGGAGGATCGGCCTAAGTCCACAATCTAGCCGGAAAATCTCAGAGCTCTTTCTAGCCTATGGAGTTCTTGCTTTCAGATGAAGGCTCGGGGGCCTATTTACAGTTTTCTGGATGGATACATCGGTAATTGTGTTGGGGCGGAATTTATGTTGGCGAATGGATTCGCTCCGTTTCGATCATTTAGATCACCAATTTAGTGAAATGACCAAAGTGCCCCCGAGCAATCTGGGAAGCCCAGACAGGGTGCCCGACAACCACAACGACCGGAGGCGGCGAGCGAAGGTGGTAGACGGAGGCGGCAGACGAAGACGGCAGGGGCCGCCGGCGACGCGCACGGTGGGTGCGGGCACGAGGTGCGCACACACGGCGGGTAAATGATCACTTAAAATATATTATCTTCATTTATCACTTCTAAATCTTTTGATTTCCATGTCAAGTTGGTTTTCTACCCTGATTTTGAAAAGACAACTTTTCAAATGCTTCATCTTTAGCTTTAAGATGGTAAATGTGACAGAACCTAAAACAATCATCTATAAAAGTGATCATATACTTCATTCCTCCTCTAATGACAAAACTTTTAAATTCATAGATGTTGGAATGTATTAGTTCTAGGGGTGTTGTGTTTCTAGTAATTGCACTAAAGGGTTTCCTAGTGATCTTAGTCTGAGCATAGACTTCACATTTTACAATTTTATTTGTAGCGTCTAAGGTGATATGGTGTGTTCTGGCAAATTGAAACATCTTCCTATATTTCGCATGTCCTAGTCTGTCATGTAGAGTCTTATGGCTAACTAAGTTTTATTAAACTTGTTGAACTAAGTTGTTTGGTAGACTCAAACGCTAGATTTTATTTTGGATGTATGTACAACCAATTAAAATAGTATGAGTTAACTGACATTGTTACTCCATCACTATAAAAATTAAAGGACATATCAGCATCATAAAATAAACTAATAGACACTAGGTTAGCAGCTAGTGAAGGAATAATTTTAAATTTTTCAAAATTAAACTTGTACTTGAGGAGAGCAGCAATATAGAATTCCCAACCTTCAGCATATTGGCTATGTCACCATTTGCATCAGTCACAAATTCCTTTATATTAGTGAGCTTTGTCAACAGATCAGCGTTGTTGCAGACATGACATGTTGCCCCCCTCCCGAATCTAGGTACCACTCAGTGTTGGTCTTTATATTTTCAACCATAGCAACATAGTTGGATGGGTCAGCATGACTAACCATATTGGCATGGTTGCCTTCTTATGGTCCTTTGAACTTTTCCTTCTTAGGAAGTTTGTAATCAGATGCACTGTGCCCCACTTATTGCAGTTAAAATTTTTGCCCTTAAAGTTTTTGATCTTTTTATTAAGACCTGCAACTTGGGGACTACTATGAGAAGGTTTTATCTTTTAGGGTTAGTCATGCGTTTAGAGCTAAAAAACATGCTAGCAACTGATTTTTATTTGCTAACAGCTTCTAACACATGTCTAGTCTCATTTTCATCATCAATGTGTATAAAATGATTGAGGTCATTCAGAGCAACTAGCATCTTTTTGCAGTACATTTCAGTTTTAAAATTATACCAAGAGGTAGGCAACTTATAAATAATATTGCAGTAATAAAACTATCTGGCAGAGAAATATTTTCACTATCAAAGAATAAACTAAATGTTCAAACTCAGATACCTGAGGGAGAATCCCTATCCTCGTCGAACATGAAGGAATGAAACTTGTCCATCATGTGAGTTTTGGATAGGTCATATTCCTGCTTGAAGTGTTCCTACAGTGCATCCTAGATCTCCTTGGCAAGCTTCATCTTGATATAGGTTTTTGCTAATATGGATGACAGACAGTTCAACAAGTTGTTCTTATAGAAGCCCTCATCAAAGATCTACTGTGATTCATCATCAGTCCAGATAACATCAGCACGATCAGATTTAACAAGTGTAGAACATGTTTGGGAACTTCATCCCGAACTAGGTATTCAACTTCCAGTCATTGAACTCCATCGCCGTGAATTTTTCCAATTTTATCATCGGAATAGGATAAGAGAAATTGTTTCCCTTCAAGATTGTAAGTCCCTTTGATCTCCAGTCGAGCAGCCCTTAACAGTGCAACAAGCAGCTAAAGTGTCAAAATGTCCAAGATCAACTATGAGAGGCCAAAACGATGCATGAATCTTCCGGCAACAAGCGGCTTGCGGCACTTAGAAGAAAAAAAATTCCCTGTTTCACTGGATCTAGAAATAAGAGGCAAATTGTCTCGTACTTGAGATAAACAGCAGGTTCTGGCAATATTGTCGGCAGAGATGCAGAAACACAGAAAACTCTAGATTTTCCTCTTCCAGATCAAAGGAGAATGGCCGGAAGAGTAGAAGTAGGAACCCTAAGACCGATCATGGGATGTTACTACAAGGAACCTAGCGCACTACAGAAGATTGAGCGGGCGGCGAAGCAATAAAACAGGAGTTGTTTTTGCAAGAACCCTAACGCCGGAGTAGATCAGTTTCCTTTCTCGTAAAAAATAGTAGCTTGTGGTGCAAGGAAATCACAAATCCAGATCCGCAAGACTTTAAACAGTCACCTCCTGCAATGGGATTCACGACGAGAACACGATTTTCGGAGGAATACCGGCGAACCTTCCTTTAATCTGCGGAAGGATGGAGACCAGAACTCGGCTCCAAATCACGACAAGAAGAATGGCAACGGGATGGAGTTACGGCAGTGGATCACGAAACACGAGCGGCGGCAAATGCAGAAGACTCCTTGATTGGCCAAAACAGGCGATTGCAACAGCGCAAAAGAAAATTCTGGACAGCAAGATAGAATCGGGAGCGGGATTTTTTCGAGCGACTAGGGTTCACTTTGAGATTATTATACCACTCGAAGCATTCAGGGTGGTGTTCAAAGTGGGACTACCTCTCTGATTCTCATAGCTGGGGTTATATAGGCAAACCCTAGGATAAGAACGAGTATTGGATATCCCAATATCCGAACCAAACTCGTTATATAATACAAATATACATTAACAAAATATGCGCCCGGGAGAAAAGTATGTGCCTAGGCGAAAAACATGCGCTCAGGAGAATAAATGTGCGCTCGAGCGAAAAAATCTATGCTCGAGTGAAAAAATGTGTGCCCATGTGAAAACAAAATGCATTTGGGTGTAAAACATACGTCCGAGCAAAAAAACACGCACCGAGGATGGAACAACGCCCTCTCGGGAGAAAAACGCGTGCACGAGTGAACACACCCCGGGCAAAAAACACGTGGCTCGGCAAAAAAGCCCTCGTTCGGGCAAAAAAATGACCGCCTAGGAGAAAAACGTGCGTTTGGGCCGAAAAACACGCGTTCAGGCACAAAACATGCACCCGGGAGAAAAACAAGTTCTCAAGCAAAAAAACGCATGCACGTGTGAGAAAAGCATGCTTAGGCGAATAACTCGCGTTTAAAACATCTTATGCAATTTAATGCAGTTGGCATTGATGTGCGTTTTGAATTTTATAAAATTATTGTATAATGTCAATTAAACCAGCATATGCATATCCCAAGCCCGAATGAAAAATGGTGATGGTTGTGTTAGGTAGACTGTCAGCATAAAATTTAGTCACTCTTACGAATATGGATCACTATAGTGGGATAAAGGCTTGAATGTTGTTGTATTGTATAATGTCAATTTCAATATCAATTTCATCATTTAGCCGAACAACTTTTGTGTCTCAATTCTAATTTTATTAACTGAATTCAATCATACAGCCGAACAATATAATTGAAATTATGCACAAAATCAATTGCTGCAGATATTGATTTTTTTTCAAAAAGCCAATTCCGTCGAAACGAATAGACCCTAAATGTCTTTGTATGTTTCACTTTTTCCCCTCAAATGGGAAGCATTAAAGCTATCTAAAGTGGACAATACAAACATGTTTAACAAAGTCATAATTTTCTCCGAAGTTCATGATGGAACTGCAATTAGTATTGCTTGGGCGTGCAAAAAAAAGCCCACTGGGCCTTGGCTAGTCTCGGCCGGCTGGGGCCAGATTTTTTTGCTAGGCCTTGCTCAAATTGGACCTGATGCTTGCTATAGTATGGGAACTTGCCTGAGCCCAAGCAGGCCCCTAGATGAGCCGCCCAACATTTAAAATGCTGAATGGTGCCCATCATTTTAATGGTGGTCACCATAGCAACAATTTTTTAAAATTTTGGGCATGCTATCCAATATTTTTAGGGTGCTGTTATTAGCAAACTTATTTTCGTTTCTGGCAAATCAGAAAAAAACAGTTTCAGCCAATTTTTGCATTTCTTTCTCTTCCCAAAAATTACTACTAGCAAACCAATCTTGTTTTTTTACAATTTTTGCATTTTTGAAATTTGAGTCTCAAATATTTCTCATTTGAAAAAGTGATAAGCATGAAAGTTATAGATCTAATCGAGATCTACAACTTTCATGTTGACCATTGTTTGATTTGAAGCCATTTAGGTCTCCAATTTGGGCCCGAAAAAAGACACGCACTGAACGAGTCGTCCGTACATATGTTCGGCGTGACTTTTTTAGGGGTCAAATCGTGGGTCTAAATTGTTTCAAATCAAAAAAGTGTTCAACATGAAAGTTGTAGATCTCGGCGAGATCTACAACTTTCATGATGAACACTTCTCATGAAAATATACGTATAAGACGCAATTCAAAAAGACGCGAAAAATTTTATATTAGTTTGCTAGTAACAAAATGGTTTTCAAATAGCCATTTTGAAAAATTTGGGTTTGCTAATAGTAATGATTTGATAAAAATCAAATTGGATTTGCTAGTAACAACACCCTATTTTTAATGTTGGGCATGCTCTCAACATAAAATATTTTGGGCACATCATTAAAAATGTTGGGAGCCCTGCTATGTCCAACAGGCTTTCAGGTCAGGCCTTATCCAAATATGGGGGCCCGATGAGTCTCCTTAGGCATGACCTAGGCCTATTCGGGCTTGGGCCGTTTTGGGCTTAGATCCGGACAGATCTGGACTGAGCAATCAGGCTCAGGCCAAATTTGTATCTCTACTTGTTATTGCATAAATTCATGTTTAACCATTTATAATATATTAATGCTACTCTTGCAGGAAACATGGTCCACAAATGCAAGAGAAATGACTTATTAGTACTTAATCTAGAGAAATCGAAAGTTTTCAAACTTATAAGAGTGGATGTGAATCAAAGGTATACTATGGGGTTTAAGTGTACATCAAAATGCACTGAAGATGTAAATCTGAAATCAACATTTTCAGAGGAAATAAATACTCAGCAATTGACTAAGGCTGCGTTTGGCGCGGCTTATCACGACTTATTTGCTCCGGTGAGGTTGGACAAAAATGTCATTGTCATACCAAAATCTTATGCCTCAAATTAGTTTCTTTTTTGTAACATTTGTGATACCAAACATACATTCTATGACAATGACGTTTTTGTCCAACCTCACCGGAACAAATAAGTTGCGATGAGCCGCGCCAAACGCAACCTAAATCTCTTCTATAAAATGAAAAAAATTGAGATCATATAAGAAGGGAGTTGTTAAGGGCACCGCAGTTTTGGGTAGACGCACCGCACTTTCTCGTAATTTTTCATGTCTTTTAGAAATACGTCATGTACATGGATTTTTAGGAACAGTGTTCAACACAAAAGTTGTAGATCTGGACGAGATCTACAACTTTTGTGTTGAACACTTTTCCTAAAAATGCATGTACAAGCCGTACTTTCGAAATACGCTCACATTTCACGTCTTTTATAAATACGCCTTGTACATGCATTTTTAGGAAAAGTGTTCAACATGAAAGTGCGGTGTACCTAGCCAAAACTGTTGTGTCCTTAACAACTCCCTATAAGAAACTGCTTGGTTTAAAAAAAACTACTCATGATTAAATTTTGAAATATTTTTTGATTGAATAAATTAAACTAATGGAATATTTAATAAGTAAAGTTTGTAATTTTTTTTATTGAAGGATAATTATTTTTTGTTAAAAAAAATTATAATAATAAATAGGTCGTGGTTCGTTTGTTTCGGTTCTGTCCGGATCTACACAAGAAATTTTGAAATCTGATATGTTGTGTTTGTGATTCCGATTCTGATACAGATAATAAACTTAAGGAACAATACTCAGATCATTATTGTTCACGGTTTCAAAATTTAAACCAGAACTACATAATTCGCATACGGTTCAGTCTGATTCTTTGTGGTTCTGATTTAGTTCGGATTCAATTCACGGTTTTTGGTCTTAAGTGACAGTATTAGTCGCATTCAGCCGCTCCTCCAGCTCTGAAGACCTTGCCTAAGAAGTAGGGATGTTTCTACTACTCGGCTAGTGACCTGAGGTCAATTATCCGCCAATACATATGGGAGAGTGGAGAGCTCATGCTTGCACACTTTCAGCATATAGGGAGGTTGACCCAGGGAGGTGAGGTTGTAAGAACCCCCCTCCCCCTTTTTTCTTACTGAACACCGCGGTCTTAGGCCCAGAACCGCCGTTTTGCGGTGACTCCTTCACGCCCGGAAGGGTCATCACCACAAAGCACCGATTCTGTCGGCCAATTCGATCACAGAAAAGTAGCACAATAAAGTAAATGCAAATTGGCAGTCCACAGAAAATCACATATCATAGTAAATATATTGTTGGGTACATTGGAATAAATGTACCTGATTTGAAAAGCCTCACCCTACTCAATGATATACATCAAGGTGTATTTGATGTAGTTTGAGTTTAGTTGTGCAGGTTAAGTAATTGCAGGGAAAGCATGAAAAGTTGAAAGTCCACCTAGTGTCAACTATCTTCACCTATGGGGGGGAATATGTGACGTGCAGCGTTTTTGCGGAATTTAAAATAGTACTTGCACAAGAAAACAAAACACCACAGCATAGAAGATACACAAGCAATTTATAGTGGTTCCCCGATTTGGGTACATCCACTTTCCCCCTTCGACCTATCTCCCAACAAGGGACGACTCGGTCTCTTCACCAACAGGATTGAAATCCAATCCTTACACTATCGGAAGGAACCCTTCCACACGTAGGAGTCAACACTCCCACAACACGGGTTGCACCCAACCCTTACAACTAGGAACCAACGTTCCTTTACAACAAAAGTAAAACTAGAATGTACAAGAGATACAAACTACGTTTGGAGACTAAGGTGTCCCTCTTCGTTGACGACGTGTTTTTGAAGTCCACGGAGAGTCCACAACCCTAGATCTCTCTTGGAGAGAATCTCCCCGGAACCGGCGGCGGCAAGATGGGCGGCGGCTAGGTTCACGGGATCGGTGGCGACAACGATGTGCGGCTGCTGTACTTTGGAGATCCAAACTTTGTAGCGAAGCTAGCTAGGTCTACCAACGGTCACACTAGGATCAGTCGTCTCGATCGATTCGGACGGGGAAGGTTTTCCCGATCAACAAATCAAGAGACAAGAGATCTCCGGTTAGACACGTGAGACGCTAAGCTTGGCTAGGCTTCTATCGACCGGAGATCTGGAAGAAACCACGATCAAGACCGGCGATCAACTCTCTCAAGCGGCGATGGCGGCGGCGGAGCGGAACTCGCGATCTAGGTTATGTCGCGGCCCGTGTTTCGTCTTTTTCTCCGTCTGTTTTACTGTTCAAAAATACGCATGTATTTATACTGTAGACAACTTCAATATGACCATTGTGGCTCCCACCAGAAGAAAACCCTAGTTCCGGTTCAACACAGTGCCAGCAGCAGAATCCGGTCCAGCAGTTTCCAGAAAATCGCCCAAGTCAAAATCGGCGAGAATCGAAGGTGATTCTCGACGAATCGGCGAGAATCAGTTAGTGATTCTCGACGATTCGTCGAGAATCACTAGTGATTCTCGCCGAATCACTTGTTGATTCTCGACGAATATTACTTGGCCATGATCTGCTCAACGATGGGTTCGGCGAGAATCACTAGTGATTCTCGCCGAATCTTACTTGGCACCGCTTTGAGGTAGCCGGATAGAGTCGGCGAGAATCACTAATGATTCTCGACGATTCGGCGAGAATCACTTGGTGATTCTCGCCGAATCGGCGAGAATCCTCGTCGATTTATACTTAGACGATTTTTCGTCTTTCCACCCAAGAGCTGCTCCTTGACCCATTCTTGCTCCTTGTCTGCTCTTGCATAGTTACAGCCCTGTACATGAAAGTAAGTGCACTCCAATAGAGAGAGTACACATAGGCCAACACACTGATCTGCTCAACGAGGGATTACGTTGTACAGACCTGTGTATATTGACCTACTGCACCCTGACATTGGTGTGCACTTAGCGTGGAATAACTGCAAGCACAACTTAAGAGGTTTCATCAAATACATTGTGAATTCATCTTAGCTTGACAGGTGGCTTCCTCAAATCCAGGTAATTGTGGATACAATACCCAACAATCTCCCCCTATTTGACGAAGCCAAAACCCTACTAGCTAAGATGAATAACACCAACCAGATAATATAAACAACATTCAGAATTTAAATATGCAGCACAAGAGAATATAGGCAAACAGATCAAGACTTGAGTCATTCATAAATTCAAATACATATATATATATATATATATATATATATATATATATATATATATATATATATATAATCTCAAGATTAAACGTTAATTGTTCTTAAGAGAGAATGACAGGCTATAAATTTTTGACTATTTTTTCTTTGGCTAAGTCATCCTTGAGTTTTTGAGCCAAATACTTCTTTCTTTGCCTCTCCATATACTCTTTGGGCTTCGGATAATATCTGGGTGGAGGAGCTTTATCTGCCGCAGTATTGGTCCTGAAAAAGATGTTCTGTTTGGCTTCATACGTCTTATGCATCTCCCACTCATATTGGCTGTATACATCGTTTCGATTGATTTCCCCTTTTTCCTGTAGCCAGAATGTGTCCAATATGATACTCTTGGATACTGGACTCCACTTTTCGTTTCCTACTTCCTCCTCCTTCAGTCTGATTCTCTTTTCAGCTTGTGTTTCCTTTGATGTCCCTTCTTGCGATTTCCTCTTGTCCCTGGCTTTTTCTAGGGCTCCTTGATCAAACATTGCCATCAGTTTTGCCTTGGAGGAGGCCCTAGCAGCCCTATGAACATCAGCTTCACTTACAGGAACTTCTTCAACACTGGCGCCCTCATCAACCACAGTATAATCTTCAGGAGCAGGAGCACCCTGGGGATTTTCAGGGATATTAACGTCTAACGCTTGTTGGAGCATCCACCAGCAACTGTCATAAACATATTTGTTTGACTGATCAAAGTTGTTGATCATGACTTCCCGAAGCTCAGCCATCTTAGCTATATATTCTTTCTCCCCCTTTTTGGCTTCGACTGCGATGGAGTTTGCATAGGAGTGCAGTGAGTCATCAATATGCTTTGTAGTCCTGGAGAATTCAGTGACCAAGGCTTGTTGATTGGTGTTGAGAGTTACCATATTGTAATCAAACTTTTGAATGTTGTTTGCTACAACATGAGCATTCTGATTTACTACAGAGAGAGTATCGATGTTCTTTTTCAATCCGTCCATAAGAAGAATGACAGCTTGGCCGGCCGCTGTATACTTATCTTCAAACTTCTTTTCCATCACGTCCAGTTTGTGATTGATCTCCACCATGTTCTTGAGCATGAGATTTTCAGATTTCTTAATCTTTTTCAACATTTTATTTTGAGCTTTCTCAAAAGATGCCTTAAGCTCATCCACTATGCCCTGAATGACATTCACGGTGTGAGTGGCTAGATCATCTCGTAGGGGATGAGCCTGAGGCACTCCTTGGCCTTGCTCTTCATCAGATGCACCTGTAGAGCTGGACACAAGCACAGCCTCTAAGGGAGGAATACTTGCAGCATCTGTAGATTTCTCGGACTCCCCCTCCACTCTTGCACCAATGATCTCAGGAACGATCTCAGGAGCGTGCTTGTCAGATGGAACTTCAGTGATATCCTGAGTCTCCAAAGCGTCCTGTCCCTCATTGCCTTCTTCCTCACCTTCATCATCCATGAGATCATTCTCCTCAGCATCATCTTCCAACCCTTCGTCAGCAGTCTCCTCTACATTAGCTTCGGCTCCTTGATCGTTCAGGTTCATAGCCTCCTCATTTTCCAGCACAGTTTCACTTTCTTCTTGTATAGCTGCCACAGCATCTCTAGCCATCTGGGAGATGTCAGATACGATATCAGCATAAGTGGGTAGAGGCTCCCCCTCAATTCCTGCAGTCAAAGCATCAGGAATTTCACTGGGGACAACTAAGGAATCAGCCACAGTTCCGGCCTCGGCTGGAGATACTTCCTGTTGTTCTACCATGACAGCCTGCCCAATGCGCCTCTCCCATCTGTCAAAAACACTCGAGTCCATTTTCTTCAAGTAATGTAGAGGAACACCTTTACTCATATTATACTTATCTCCGTTCAACTGATTGAGATACAAACTGATGATTCGGCCAAAGCTAGGAGATCTGAGGGTGTCCTTTATCCTCTCAAAAAGCAATGCCCCTCAGTTGAATCTTTTCCTGCAGACAATTGCCACCAGGATCTTGAACATGTCCGCAGAGATGTGGTCATGAGAGCCCGGCTTGCATATGAGTACCTTCCCAACGATGTCTGACAGAAGTTTCCCTTCTTCATTCATATCCTTTCGCTTTATCGACCGAGTTCCTCGAGCGAGACCACAGAATAATAGAGTCCTGGTTTTGTCTTCTTCCTCAAGATAATCTTCGTTCTCCGAGCTAATGAGCTGCAATTAGTGGGTCAGCTTGCTGGCAGACATCTTGATCTTTGCCCCGACAACCTTGCTTTTGATAAGAGAGTCGTCATTCCGGATTTTTGCGGTTGCAAAGAACTCCAGCACTTCCTTGTCCAGGATTTTACAGGGATGCTCTAGTATGAATGAGAGTCCAGCCTCCTCTAGCATAAGGATGATGTTCCTGAATTCATCTGAGGCATGAGAGAACCTTGTGCGAACCAGCTCGCATCCAGTGACCAGCCCAGCGGTTGTCCTTGGAGCCATAGCAAATCTAGGGAGAGAAGCCCTACTCTACGCTTAATCAAAAGCCACAAGGGAAGCGACACTAGTGATCAAGTCCAAGTAAGTGTGAGGATGTGGTTACCTAAAAGCGTAGATGGTGAGTTAGTTCGATGAAGACGATGGACACCTGGTAGGTGCACGCAACGGGATCGACGAGATCGACGGGATTTTTGCACGCTGAGATTGAAGGAGTTCTTCACGAGTTGCGATCGGTGAATCTTGCGGGATGTTGACGGAAGGGGAAGAATCGGCGGAAGACCTTCGGTGAGAAGCTTGCGGGAAACCTTCGGTGAATCGGCGAGAATCTTGCGGGATTCGGCGAGTTTCCTGCGGAGAAGGTCCTTCGGCGGGATTCCTACGGAATGTGAAGGGTCGGCGGGAATTCTAAATACCAGGCGAGAATTCTAAATATATAAAGGATCGTGAGTATGCCCATGTATGAAGGATCGACGAGTTAAGGGGATTCTAACGGTTTCCGTGTGTTCGGGGAAGGCTTCGGGTTAAGCGGGTTTCGAGTTTGTCTAAGTCGATTTGAAAATCTTCTAAATATATAAATACTCCTTAAAGCCATGCTATTAGGGTTTGAACCAGCTTTTCCATACATTTATTGATGGCAATCTTCGCTAGTTTTCAGTGAACTAATTTACGCCTGTAGATGTTAGATCTCGAGTCTACCAGTGGAATTTCCGTTAAGTCTTCATTGTTGTATCTATGGTTTATGTTTACCGTGTTAACATATCCTTAGATGTACACACATATAAGTGTAAGTATAAGTATAAGTATAAGTATATATATATATATATATATATATATATATATATATATATATATATATATATATATGTAAATGTGGATACAATATGACTCAAGTCCTGTAACTGATCAAAAGTACCTGGGATTATGAGAGTTATCATTTAGTACCTCGGGTAAAACATATTAGGAGCTCAATGTGAGTATGCCCATGTAGATATCACATCTGGTATTCCAGACGCTTGTTCCAATTTAGTCTTGAGCCATCTACTGTCTAGTTCCCATCATATTTACGGGAACCTAGACTACCCTGCAAGAAAGAGTTACTTTACCTTAGGAACCCAATACATATTGGGTCCTAGGTTCCTGTTAGCATAAGCACTCGACTGCCTTCCTTCAGAAAACCTGTCAGGAAGACTACCTCTGCCCAGAAAATGTGGATAGGCCCTTGCCCTTGACACAGAGGGGTTGTGCCAACAGTCTATGGCAAAGTGTCCCACTTTGCCACAGCACCAACACGGGTGAATGTTGTATCGCCGTTTCTGACCTGATCTAGTGACTGAGGTAGTCACGGTCCTAGGTCTAAACGGGATAGGGCATGATCTCCTCACAAAATTTCCTCTTCCACCGTGACACGTGGAAGGGTGGAAGGAATGCATGTTGCGAGCGTCATGAGGCCGGGGAGGTGGTGCCTTCCTTTCAGGCATACCCCTTCCTGAGGCCCCATGAAAACTTACACCATGACTTCTAACCTCCCTGTCCTGTGTCCTCGGGTGGTGAGAAGTGTTCTGTGAGCTGGTACATGCAGATTCACACCGAGTTGAGGCAGTGGCAGTGAATACAAAGGGCTCAGAATGAGCCTTAGGTATTCTCTCATGGGTGGCCACGACGACCCTTGCACTACGGGTGTCTACACATGAGGACAGATCACCCTTGCAGTGACCACGATTATTCCTGTGATCATACCTGAAAGCATGATGAGTTGCCTTCCTGCTTGGAGTGGGGGGTCGGAATACCGTTTCCCCATTTCTCCACGAATTGATAATCCGGGAGATCCACCCATTTTCTTGCTTTCTCTTTATAGTATCAACCTTGGAAAAGTTTGATACTATCCTTTTCTCATTCTCTAGACTACCCTCTAAATCAGAGATTTTAGAGTCCTTGATCTTGTTGGATGCCAATTGGAGAACCAACAAGGTCTTCAGCCGAGCAATCTCCTGAGCTTGTTCTTCAACAAGTAGGTTGCTCTTCTGAAGGGATCTCTTCAGAGAATCAGAATTTTCTGAAGCAAAGCAGTTCCTGTCTTCAGAAACTTCAAGAGAGACGGGGCAGGATGAAGAAGTTACCTGCTCATCAGTGTTATTGCCATTAGAGCCAGTGAATGTTGTGTCATCCTCATCAGAGCTGCTTTCCTCACTGGCCTCTTCAGTCTCTGACACTGACACTGGAGCTCTGATGCTGTCTGATAGATCCCTGCCTTCATCTTCAGAGGCGAGGACCCCCACATAGGCTTCATCCTCTAGTTGACGGCAGATTCCAGCTTTCTCTGACCCCCCCATCAGCTCTGAGATCATCACTCACATAGATTTAGCCGACCCGCATTTTTCCAATCTAGAGCGAGAAGCTCCAGACCAGATATCCATGATAATTTCACGAATCCTCTTGTCCAAATTAAATAATGAAAGTTCCGTCTCCGACATCTCAGCAATGCAGTTGGGCACTTGGATCTTTCCAGAGTCGGAGGTCTTCATAGGAATAAAAGGACCCTCTTTCAGGATGAAAGATGCTCGAGGATCGATAGCATCCAAGTGATACGACACTCTCATCCTCCAGACGAGATAAAACTCCTTTGTGCATGTGGGGAGTCTTAGTGGCGATATCTCATGATCCAGCTCCATGCTTCTGACACTGGTGGCAGGATTCTACTCAAGGTGTAAACCTTTTTGATGAGTAACCTCCCTCTGATACCACTTGAAAGTCCACCTAGTGTCAACTATCTTCACCTATGGGGGGGAATAGGGGACGTGCAGCATTTTTGCGGAATTTAAAATAGTACCTGCACAAGAAAACAAAACACCACAGCACAGAAGATACACAAGCAATTTATAGTGGTTCCCCGATTTGGGTACATCCACTTTACCCCTTCGACCTATCTCCCAACAAGGGACGACTCGGTCTCTTCACCAACAGGATTGAAATCCAATCCTTGCACTATCGGAAGGAACGCTTCCACACGTAGGAGTCAACACTCCCATAACACGGGTTGCACCCAACCCTTATAACTAGGAACCAACGTTCCTTTACAACAAAAGTAAAACTAGAATGTATAAGAGATACAAACTACGTTTGGAGACTAAGGTGTCCCTCTTCGTTGACGACGTGTTTTTGAAGTCCACGAAGAGTCCACAACCCTAGATCTCTCTTGGAGAGAATCTCCCCGGAACTGGCGGCGGCAAGATGGGTGGCGGCTAGGTTCACGGGATCGGCGACGACAACGATGTGCGGCTGCTGTACTTTGGAGATCCAAACTTCGTAGCAAAGCTAGCTAGGTCTACCAACGGTCACACTAGGATCAGTCGTCTCGATCGATTCGGACGGGGAAGGTTTTCCCGATCAACAAACCAAGAGACAAGAGATCTCCGGTTAGACACGTGAGACGCTAAGCTTGGCTAGGCTTCTATCGACCGGAGATCTGGAAGAAACCACGATCAAGACCGGCGATCAACTCTCTCAAGCGACAACGGCGACGGCGGAGCGGAACTCGCGATCTAGGTTATGTCGCGGCCCGTGTTTCGTCTTTTTCTCCGTCTGTTTTACTGTTCAAAAATACGCCTGTATTTATACTGTAGACAACTTCAATATGACCGTTGTGGGTCCCACCAGAAGAAAACCCTAGTTCCGGTTCAACACAGTGCCAGCAGCAGAATCCGGTCCAGCAGTTTCCAGAAAATCGCCCAAGTCAAAATCGGCGAGAATCGAAGGTGATTCTCGACGAATCGGCGAGAATCAGTTAATGATTCTCGACGATTCGTCGAGAATCACTAGTGATTCTCGCCGAATCACTTGTTGATTCTCGACGAATATTACTTGGCCATGATGTGCTCAACGATGGGTTCGGCGAGAATCACTAGTGATTCTCGCCGAATCTTACTTGGCACCGCTTTGAGGTAGCCGGATAGAGTCGGCGAGAATCACTAATGATTCTCGACGATTCGGGGAGAATCACTTGGTGATTCTTGCCGAATCGGCAAGAATCACTTGGTGATTCTCGTCGATTTATACTTAGACAATTTTTCGTCTTTCCACCCAAGAGCTGCTCCTTGACCCATCCTTCTCCTTGTCTGCTCTTGCATAGTTACAGCCCTGTACTTGAAAGTAAGTGCACTCCAATATAGAGAGTACACGTAGGCCAACACACTGATCTGCTCAACGAGGGATTACGTCGTACAGACCCGTGTATATTGACCTACTGCACCCTGAAATTGGTGTGTACTTAGCGTGGAATAACTGCAAGCACAACTTAAGAGGTTTCATCAAATACATTGTGAATTCATCTTAGGTTGATAGGTGGCTTCCTCAAATCCAGGTAATTGTGGATACAATACCGAACAAAAGTTTCTAAGTCCATGTGTCGACACCCAGAAGAAAAGTGTCGACACTTAAGAAGGCTTGTGTCGACACCTAGAGAAGCAGTGTCGACACTTGGAGTAATTGTGTCGACACCAGGAATGCAGAGTCGACACCAGAAGGAAAGTGTCAAAACATACAGGTTGTCTCGACACTCAATGAAGAAATGTCTAAAGAATCAGTGTCGAACTTAGAAGCAGTGTCGACACTTAAAAGCAGTGTCGGCACCCAGAGGAACTTTGTCGACATCAAAAGTGTCGATACTAGGAGGTTGTGTCAACACTCAGCAAATTTCAACAAAGTCTAAGTACAAGTGTCGACACAAAGGAGATGTGTCGACACAAAGGAGATGCGTCGACACTCAACAAAAGTCTCAACACAAGAAGAATGTGTCGACACAAATGAGATGTGTCGACACTCAACAAAAGTCTCAACACAAGAAAAATGTGTCGACACAAAGGAGATGTGTCGACACTCAACAAAAATCTCAACACAAGAAGAATGTGTCGACACAAGGAGATGTGGCGACACTCAGCAAAAGTATCAACACAGAAGGCATGTGTCGACACCAAGGAGAAGTGTCGACACTTAGCAAGTATCAACACAAGAAGATGTGTCGACACAAAGGAGTTGTGTCGACACTTAGCAGAAATCAACTAAGTATTGAAGAAGAAGGACTTGTGTCGACACACAGGATCAGTGTCGACACATTCAGAAGAAGATGTGTCGAGATATAGATACAACAACACAAGGAGTTTTGTCGACACCAACAAGGCTAGTGTCGACACTTAGTCTACTTGTGTCGACACTTAGTCTATTAGTGTCGACACTTAAAGACTGACTGTCTCGACACTTTCAGACAGTTACAGAAAATTCAAGAAGTGACTGGATGACTTGACAGCTGCCATTCCAGCCGGTCTACTTCAACTGTTAGAGATGTCAGAAAGTCGTTAGGAACCGGATCAGCCGGTCACCATGAAGAAAGCCTATATAAAGGCCTATTACTTCAACAGAAAGGATTATTGAATACAGAGCAATGAATCATTGAAGTACAACACAACAAGAAGAAGACCTTCAAGTGAAGATCTAAGAAGTTGGAGAGAGAGAGAGCTCCTTCTAAGAAGACAGCTGTTGAACCAGGCTGTGAAGAAAGTTTCAGATTGAGATCTGATTCTTAAGTCAGCAGTGATTGAAGATCATCTGCATAGAGAATCAACCCTACTGTGTTCTAATTCAAGAAGCTTTGAAGAAAGCCAAGGGAGGTTGATCTCAGCAAAGTTCATTCAAGAACTCTTCAAGAAACCAGTCAACTCTTCTCTCTCATTCTAAGTTGTGGGTATATACTTTGTAATTTTAATTTCTTGTAGGATCCTAAGGGATCTGAGTTGTAAGCCTGAAATTATAAAGGCTGAGTGGTAGGGCCTGTGTGCCTGAGTGTAGGAGATTCATTTCTCTGAGTGTAGGCCTTGTTGAGGGCTGAGTGTAGGCCTTGTTAAAGGCTGAGTGTAGGTCTTTGTGAAGACTGAGTGGTAGGGATGTGTGCCTGAGTTGTAGGAGTGGGATCACTCTGAGTTGTAGTAACCTGTTTGGGGTTCTGAGCTGTAAGATCTGAGGATCTGAGAAGTAGTGAAGAAGTTTGGCCGAATCTAGTACACTACTAGATATGCGAAGGGGGAAAGTGGATGTACCCAGACCTTGGGGAACCACTATAAAAACTGTGTGTACTCTGTGTGTGTGACAGATTCTGTGTATGCTGTTTAAAGTTCTGTGAATTCTGTGATTAATTCTGCCTAAGAGTTTAAAAAGATTAAGGTCACTTATTCACCCCCCCCCCCTCTAGGTGATTAGGTACAATTTCTTTCAAGTGGTATCAAAGCCAGGTTACTCAAAAACGACATAACAGTCTGAGTAAAGATCCTATTGGCAGATTTAGTATAATCAAGAATCAAGAAAATGGGTTCAACTGAGAATCACAAAGAGCTAGGATCCATGAAGTTGCCAATCTGTAGAAAGGAGATTTTTGGCATTTGGAAAGAAAGGGTTAGACTATTTATGGAAGCCTCTGACCCTAGAATCTATATCACAGTCAAAGAAGGGTCATATGTGCCAATGAAAGTATCAGTTCTAGATGCAAACCAGAGAACTCCAAAAGACTATTCAGATATGACTAAAGATGAGATTATTCTGGCCACTATGGACAAGAGGGCTCAGAATATTATTGTAAGTGCAATAGATGATGCCACATTCCAGAATTTAATTCACTGTAAAACATCAAAGGAAATATGGGACACACTGATAGTGTACATGGAGGGCTCTGAAGAAGTTAGACAGAACAAAAATTCTTTGTTAAATCAAGAGTATGAAAGCTTCAGACAAGGCAGGTCTGATAGTATAATAGAATGCTACAAGAAATTCTATAGGATAGTCAATGAATTAATGTCCTATGGAAGAGAATTCAGCAATTATGAATTGAATGATAAGTTCTTGAGGTCCCTAACAAAGGACTGGGACACCAAGATTTGTGTCATAAGGGAAATGGCCAAAGTAGCAGACATTCCTCCTCCAACATTGTTTGGCAAACTGTTATCCTATGAGATGCAGTTAATGGTAAGGAAGGAGGAAGAGAAGACTACCAGAGTTGAGCACAAAGAAAGAGATGTGGCTTTCAAGACAGAAGCCACCAGGAAATATAAAAGTAAGTCTCCATCTCCACCTCCAAAAGTTGTTGAGACTGAGACAGATGAGTCAGAAAGCAAGAATTCTGAAAGCAGTGAGAGTGATGAAGATTTTGCAGCTTTCACTAAACATTTTCAGAAGTTTCTTAAGAAGAAACAGTGGAGGTCTAAGCCATCCACTTCACAGAAGTCATCAAAGAATGAAAGAAGAAAGTCCAGGCAAAGTAAAACTACATCTTCAAAGATAGTTTGTTATTGTTGTAACAGACAGGGACATGTTGTTGCTGACTGTCCAGAGAAGAGGAAAGAGTCAACTGATAAGAAAAAGACTCAGATCAAGGGCAAAAAGGAAAGGTCCTTTGTTGCTAAGAAGGACAAAAGTCTGTCTGATATGTCATCTTCAGAATCAGATTCAGAAACTGAAGCTTATATTGGATTGTTTGCTGAAGAAGAGGAAGATGAGTTCATCCAGTTAATGAACTCTATATATGAGCATGAGGACAATCAGTGTCAGGGACTGATGGTCTTATTAGAAGGAGACAAAATCCAGGATCAGCCTGGACCAAGTCAGGAACAAAATTGTTCTGTAAGTTCAATTTCTAGTACTGAGTCAGATTCAGATACATCAGCATCAAGTGATGTTAGTGGATCTGAATCTGAAGGAGACATTCATCAGTTGATTGATGAATATAGAGTCTTGTTGCAGGCTTTGAAGAAAAGCAAACTCTAGACCAAAACTCAGGCTAAGGAGATTGCTAGTCTTAAAGAGGCTGCAACAGATTTTGATAAGTTAGTTGATCAGAAATTAAATGAAATAGCCAGGCTGAAGAACATTACTGTTATTCAGATGGGAACTATTACATTCAAGAATGATCAAATCAGAAATCTGGAGATTAGTCTTCAGAAGGAGAGAGATATAGTAGCAAGGTTTTCTAAACCAAAATCTGTTCTACCTTTGATAGATGAGTTTGTACCTCATAAGGGTAAAACTGGATTAGGGTTTACAAAACCTACCTGGACAGTAAAGTCCAAGTCTAAGGGCAAAGCCCCAGTACTCAACAAGCTTGCTGTAGATAAAACATCCAGGGTTGTACCTAAGCAAAGGTACAACAGATTTGAGTGATGGTGTTGTGGCAAGCTAGGCCACTTTGCCATAGACTGTTGGCACAATTCTAGTGCCAAGGTGAGTAGCAATCTGCCTGCTAGAAAAGCTATAGGTAGTTTTGTTAAGATTCAGACTAACTTGCACCAAGGACCCAAGAAGTTTTTGGGTTCTAAGGTTAAGTAATCTGTTTTGCAGGTGAGTCCAAGTGGCCATACCCCAATATGGTACTTGGACAGTTGATGTTCCAGGCACATGACTGGAACTAGGGGATTGTTGAAGCAATATACACCAATCAAGGATGGTCCTAAAGTCACCTTTGGTGGTTCTGAAAAGGGAATCATCAAAGGCTTTGGTAACATTTCTAGCAACCTTATTACAATTACTCAAGTGGCTTATGTTAAAGGTTTGAAACACAACCTAATTAGTATAAGTCAACTGAGTGATATAGGATATGACATCTCATTTGTCAAAGATGGTTGTCATATCAGGAGGTCAAATGATCAAGAGATCATTCTGACAGGTTATAGGAAGAGAAATGTCTATTGTCTAGACATTATGTGTGAGAACAATGTTTCTCCTGTGTGTCTTGTAGCTGATGAGAAAGTCTCTCATTGTGTCAAATGGCACAAGAGGCTAGCCCATCTCAACTACAAGACAATTGGCCAACTCTATAGTAAAGAGTTAGTGAGGAATGGTCCTCAGGTTAAGTGTATTAAGGATGTGATATGCTCAGCTTGTCAAAAGGGCAAGCAGACCAGATCCACCTTTAATAGCATTGAGAACAAAGATGTTGTGAGGTGCTTATACCTCTTACATATGAATCTTTTTGGTCCTATACCAGTTCACAGCCTAGGTAGGAAGGTCTACACATTTATGGTTGTAGATGACTACTCAAGGTTTTCTTGGGTGTTCTTCCTTAGACAAAAATCTGAAACTCTAAGTATCTTATACAGTTTTGTTAAATAAATTTAGAATGAATTGGACAGTACAGTGGTCAAAATCAGAAGTGATCATGGTACTGAATTTTAGTCTGACAGTATGACAAAACTGTGTGAAGAATTTGGAATTTTTCAGGAATTTTCTTCACCAAGAACACCTCAGCAAAATGGCATTGCTGAAAGGAAAAATAGAACCTTGATAGAGGCTGGTAGAACCCTATTAAGTGACACATCTCTCCCAGAATATTTCTGGGCTGAGGCAGTAAACACTGCATGTCATGTAATTAATAGGGCTACTATCACCAAGAGCCACAATAAGACCCCCTATGAGATTGTGAAGGGCAGAAAACCAAATCTATCATATTTCAGGATCTTTGGTTGTAAATGTTATATACTTAACAATGGAAAGTCTTACTTAACCAAGTTTGCTGCCAAATCTCAAGAGGGGATCTTTGTTGGGTACAGCAACAACAGTAAGGCTTATAGAGTCTACAACTTGATTACTCAAGTTGTAGAAGAGTCAGTACATGTAGTGTTTGATGAAGCTAGACTCATTAACAATGAATTGTCTAGAAGTGTTTGCAGCTCTACATGTGTGACTGAGAAGATGGACAAGCTCACTATTGAAGAAGGTTCTACTGCAAGTCAGCAAGTGGATGATAGTGGCTGTTGTCCAGGGGGAGTACTAGATGCACCTGATGTAGAAGAAGACCAAGGGGTGCAGCAAGTTGAAGAAGCTGAAGGAGTACAACCTGAAGACAGGCTGCCTCCAGCAAATAGGCATCTAAAAGATCATCCAGCCAATCAAATTATTGGTGATCTCAGACAAGGGGTACAAACAAGGAGCAGAAATTTAAGTTCAGTACTCTACTCCAGCTTTCTATCCCAAGTAGAGCCAAAGAAATTTGAAGAAGCCATCCTATACCCTCATTGGATTGAGGCAATGCAAGAGGAGTTGAACCAGTTCAAAAGATGCAAAGTCTGGGAGCTAGTTCCTAAACCAAAAGACCACAACATAATTGGAACTAAATGGATCTTTAGGAACAAGCTGGATGAACATGGAGTTATTATAAAGAACAAAGCAAGACTGGTTGCAAAAGGTTATAGGCAGGAAGAAGGTACTGACTTTGATCAAACTTTTGCTCCAGTAGCTAGACTGGAAGCTATAAGGATGTTCCTGGCTTATGCAACATATCAAGGGTTTAAAGTATACCAAATGGATGTTAAGTCAGCCTTTCTGAATGGAAATCTGAAGGAAGAAGTCTATGTAGAACAGCCATCAGGTTTTGTTGATTCTATCAAACCTAATTATGTCTATAGACTTAGGAAGGCTTTATATGGGTTAAAACAAGCCCCTAGGGCTTGGTATGAAACCCTGTCTAGTTTCCTCATTGAGAATAAATTCACAAGGGGGAAAATAGACAAGAATCTATTCCTTAGGGAATCCAGAGGCAAGATCATCTTAGTCCAAATATATGTAGATGACATTATATTTGGGTCTACAGAAAGTAGTCTTTGCAAAAAGTTTGCAAAACTTATGCAAGGACAATTTAAAATAAGCAGTATGGGGGAACTTAAGTTCTTCTTGGGTCTCCAAGTTAGACAGACTGAGAATGGTTTATCCATATGCCAGTCTAAGTTCACCCTAGAATTGATAAGGAAGTCTGGTATGGAATCATCCACTACCATGAAAACTCCTATGGGGTCAACAATGTCTTTATGCAAAGATGATGCAGGGAAACCTGTAGATGAAACTTTGTATAGAGGGATAGTTGGCTCCCTACTATATTTGACTGCAAGTAGACCAGATATCATGTATGCTACATGTGTCTGTGCTAGGTACCAAGCTTGCCCTAAAGAATCTCATTTGACAGCATTCAAAAGAATTCTGAGATATCTTAATGGCACACCTTATCTAGGCCTTTGGTACCCTAGGAATGGAGACTTTGAACTGACAGGTTATTCAGATGCAGATTTTGCAGGCTGCAAGAAAGACAGGAAAAGTACAACAGGTACCTGTCAATTCCTAGGTGGAAGGCTGATATCATGGAGTAGCAAGAAACAAACAAGTGTGGCTATCTCCACAGCAGAATCAGAGTATGTTGCTGCAGGAAGTTGCTGTGCTCAACTTCTATGGATGCAACATCAGCTAGAAGATTATGGTATTCAAGTAAGTAGAACACCATTATTTTGTGATTCTACAAGTGCTATTTCTATTGCAAATAATCCTGTCTCCCATAGTAGGACTAAGCACATAGAAATAAAATACCATTTTCTAAGAGAACATGTGGAAAAAGGAGATATTTCACTAGAGTATATTAATACAGATAATCAGATAGCTGACTTGTATACTAAGCCTTTAGATGAAACCAAATTCAATAAATTTAAAATTGAATTAGGGATGATAAACTTAGAATAGTTTACAAAAAATTGGCTAAGTAAAATAGTGTCGACACACAGAGTTGTCTGTGTCGAGACATAGAAGTGGTGTCGACACTTCAGAGAAAAGGTGTCGACACATCTAGGAAGTCTGTGTCGACACTTCAGAGAATTAGTGTCGACACATGCAGGGTAGTTGTCGACACATCCAAAGTGGTGTCGACACTTAAGTTTTACACAGAATTAGTCTAGTAAAGTCTCGACTAAGTGTTGAGCTAAGTGGTGTTGACACATAAACAAGTGTCGACACATATATTCTGTCGACTATACTTGTTTCGACACATAGTTGTCGAGACATTATAAGTAAGTGTCGACACTTATCAACAGTGTCGACACAATTTAAGTATTTTGACGCGCCCTTTCATCTTCGATTCTAGAAAGGTATAAATAGGTTTTCGCCATTGTTTGTCGACACGCTCACCAAAGTTTCGAGACCAAACTTATGTGTCGACATCTCTCTTCTCTAAATTCAAATTTTCTTCAAACCCTAATAGCGCCCAAGCTAGAAGAGAATGTTAATGAAGGCTATGAACTCGTGCGACACGCTTTTGATGAAGCGGAACCTGAAATCAAAGGAGTGGTAACCCTAATAGCAGAGACTAGGTTAGAATTTCTTGTTTCAGAACCGATCAAGATCTGGAAGAAGGAGGTCCTGGAGTTTCTGAATGCAGCAACACTAGATGAATAAGGACTCAAGATTAAGTCAAGAGTTCACGGGGAAAAGGTGAAGGTCTCTCCTAAAAGTCTAAGGAAGGTACTTCAACTACCAAGAACTAAGGAAGAAGAAGATGTTTCTGCTTCTAAGACTAGAGAAGCATTAAAATGGTGTGGACTGGACTCCAACATGAAAATAGGATCTGTATTCAACAGAAAAGGAATGAACATGCAAGGCAAGTTCTTATCTGAGATAGTGGGCAAGGTAATACTGAGCAAGCCTGGAGGGCATGACAGAATTTCAGCTCATATGTTTAGTCTAATGACAAGAATTATCTTCAACCTTAATACTGATTGGTCAGCAGTTGTGTTTGAGAAGATAAAAGAAAGTATGAAGAAGCCCAATCTGGGGAGAATACTAAGTCTATACCTAGCAGGAAGTGTTCCTGATGTGATGAACCAAGCTGCAGGTTCCAAGATAAATCACATGAGAAGAATGGATGTAAGGATTTTCTCTAGGTGGGATAGAGTGTTAACCAAAGAGATGCCAACTCCAGAGAAGGAAACACCCCAGAAAAAGAAGAAGAAGACAGCCCCTGTGGCTCAGGAATCCTCCAGCAGCTCTAAAGAGCAAGTAGTATTTAGTTCTGATGATAAATAAGGAAGGAATGCTGGACAGTCTCCAGCAAGACAAGAAGAAGCTCAGAGGCAGGGGGAGCTACCCTCAGCTAGCCCAGTTCACCTGGATCCACTCCAGGGGGAGCCTCTACTGGTGGATGAGCCAACTCCCTTAGAGAGTGAAAGGGCTACCCAAACTATACTCGAGGTAATAACTGAAATCAACCAATTAGATTTCCCTATTGAGAATGAAGTTATGACTAACACATTATCTGATGTTAATCAGCAACCTCAGATTCTTAGTCAATCTCAGGATGTTGTCATGGAGGACATATCTGTAGCTGATAAAGAAGTATTAGATGCTCCTGAGCAAAGAGATTCACCAAGTCAACCTCAACAAGAGTTTACACTGGAAGAGCTGTTCCCAGACTTAATACAGACTAACTTTGAAGTGGAAAAAGCAGTTGTTGAGGGGGAGCAGGTAGATCTTCAGGGGGAGCAAGTTAGGTCTCAAGAAGAGACAGCAAGACAAGAACCTGAGATGCAACAGCATGCTGAGGAGTTACCTAGGAAGAATTTACCTTCTAGCCCTAAGGACAGGGTTGATATAGATAGCACATCTGCATCTGAAGATGAAGAGGCTGTTAGAGCCAAGAAGAGAAAGTTCCAAGTCTTTAAGAGAAGGAGCCAGAATTATAAGAAAGCCCTACAAACAATTGCTCCACAACCTGTCCCATCTACTGACTACAGTTCATTGATGGTGGCATTGCAGATAAAGCTGGATGAGCACAGACAAGCTATAGAAAAGTATATAGATGAAGGGCATAAGTCACTGCAATTTGATCTGGCCCAAGACATCAAGTCAATCAGATTTGAAATGAATCTGAACAAGAAAGAAATGACTGACTGCTTCCATAAGGGAGGAAATGCAGTAGTCTATCTGGCCACTCATCAGGAGAAGATCAAAACACAAGTGGATGATATTGCACTAAAACAAGGCTATGTCCTGGAGAACCAGCTGAGAATGAATGATAATTTGACAGCTTCTCATAATGCAATAGTAACTGAAATGAAGAATATAGCTACTGGTCAGACTACAACAAGTGCTACTGCCAAGGCTGAATTTGACAAACAATTGCAAGAGAGCCTAACTGCTGTTAAAACTGCTATAGAAGACTCTCAAAAGGCTATAACTGAAAAGCTCCAAAGGTTGAAACCTTTCTATAAAGATGGAGTAAACTATCTGAATGCACAGATAAGGTTTCAGAAAGATGATCTGAGGGATCATATTGAGAGAGAAGTCATAAAGGGGGAGAGGGTATTAGTCAAGGCAGGCTCTGATCATGCAAAGTGGATTTTAAATTCAATCAGAGCCACCCTTGGATATCCACCCTTATGTGATGATGACAATGTTGCAGAGTCTGGTATTAATCCTGCATATCTTGGAGGAGAGCAAGCTGAAGTAGCTCAGGTAATATACCCTCCAGCAGACTTTGATATGATACATCAAGAGATACAGTCAATGTATAGTCCTCCTGAGGGAAATCAGAATGTCATCATTGAGAAAGTAGTTCAGCCAGTGCCAGAGGCAATACTCAAAGAGCAAGAGGCCTTATTAAAGGAACAAGAGACTCAATTGTCTAAGAAAAGATTCAGAGAGCAAGCTGAATTGAGGCCTGATTTTGAACAATGGAGCCCCACCTCCAGGAATATCATTTTGACTGCTTGGAAAGCTGCTAAAGATAATATTCTGGATAGAGGCAAATGGTACTCTGAACAAGAGTGGAGGAAACATGAGAACAGGCAAGAGGCTATTGTTCAATATAGAAAAAAGGCTAAGATGGTAAAGCTACCTCCTACTGCACAGGAGCCTAGCAAGTACTTTCCAAAGCCTTATCATTACTTTGAAAGGCAAAAGATCAAGGCTGAAGAATTGAAAAAGAAAGATCTTAAAGGAAAGAAGCCTGCTGCTGTTGAAGAGACTGAAGCTCCTGTCCAAGCAAAGATACAATCTGGAAAGGGCATAGTTATCAAGGAGCTTGAGCTGCCTTAGGATAGAAATTTTTCTTAAGTTTACTATGTGTAATCAGTTTCATTCAACTTTCTGTAAACTTTTGAATAATGAAAATGTTGTTGAAGTTGTTAGAACAATGTGATATGTGTTAAATCTATTACATTACTGTTCTGAGATATTTGTGTATACATGTTTTGTTTATACATGTTTATGTACTTACCCTGTCATATTTTACTGTTTTACATCATACTGTGAATTTGTTATGTATGGTGTATATCATTGACTAAGGGTTATGACTTCTCCAAATAGGGGGAGATTGTTGGGTACATTGGAATAAATGTACCTGATTTGAAGAAGCCTCACCCTACTCAATGATATACATCAAGGTGTATTTGATGTACTTTGAGTTTAGTTGTGCAGGTTAAGTAATTGCAGGGAAAGCATGAAAAGTTTCTAAGTCCATGTGTCGACACCCAGTGGAAAAGTGTCGACACTTTAGAAGGCTTGTGTCGACACCTAGAGAAGCAGTTTCGACACTTGGAGTAATTGTGTCGACACCAGGAATGCAGAGTCGACACCAGAAGAAAAGTGTCGACACATACAGGTTGTCTCGACACTCAATGAAGAAATTTCTAAAGAATCAGTGTCGACACTTAGAAGCAGTGTCGACACCCAGAGGAACTTTGTCGACATCAAAAGTGTCGACACTAGGAGGTTGTGTCGACACTCAGCAAATTTCAACAAAGTCTAAGTACAAGTGTCGACACAAAGGAGATGTGTCGACACTCAACAAAAGTCTCAACACAAGAAGAATGTGTCGACACAAAGGAGATGTGTCGACACTCAACAAAAGTCTCAACACAAGAAGAATGTGTCGACACAAAGGAGATGTGTCGACACTCAGCAAAAGTCTCAACACAAGAAGAATGTGTCGACATAAGGAGATGTGTCGACACTCAGCAAAAGTATCAACACAGAAGGCATGTGTCGACACCAAAGAGAAGTGTCGACACTTAGCAAGTATCAACACAAGAAGATGTGTCGACACAAAGGAGTTGTGTCGACACTTAGCAGAAATCAACTAAGTATTGAAGAAGAAGGACTTGTGTCGACACACAGGATCAGTGTCGACACATTCAGAAGAAGCTGTGTCGAGATACAGATACAACAACACAAGGAGTTGTGTCGACACCAACAAGACTAGTGTCGACACTTAGTCTACTTGTGTCGACACTTAGTCTATCAGTGTCGACACTTAAAGACTGACTGTCTCGATACTTTCAGACAGTTACAGAAAATTTCAGAAGTGACTGGATGACTTGACAGCTGCCATTCCAGCCGGTCTACTGCAACTGTCAGAGATGTCAGAAAGTCGTTAGGAACCGAATCAGCCGGTCACCATGAAGAAAGCCTATATAAAGGTCTATTACTTCAACAGAAAGGATTATTGAATACAGAGCAATGAATCTTTGAAGTACAACACAACAAGAAGAAGACCTTCAAGTGAAGATCTAAGAAGTTGGAGAGAGAGAGAGAGCTCCTTCTAAGAAGATAGCTGTTAAACCAGGCTGTGAAGAAAGTTTCAGATTGAGATCTGATTCTTAAGTCAGCAGTGATTGAAGATCATCTGCATAGAGAATCAACCCTACTGTGTTCTAATTCAAGAAGCTTTGAAGAAAACCAAGGGAGGTTGATCTCAGCAAAGTTTATTCAAGAACTCTTCAAGAAACCAGTCAACTCTTCTCTCTCATTCTGAGTTGTGGGTATATACTTTGTAATTTTAATTTCTTGTAGGATCCTAAGGGATCTGAGTTGTAAGCCTGAAATTATAAAGGCTGAGTGGTACGGCCTGTGTGCCTGAGTGTAGGAGATTCATTTCTCTGAGTGTAGGCCTTGTTGAGGGCTGAGTGTAGGCCTTGTTGAAGGCTGAGTGTAGGTCTTTGTGAAGACTGAGTGGTAGGGCTGTGTGCCTGAGTTGTAGGTGTGGGATCACTCTGAGTTATAGGAACCTGTTTGGGGTTCTGAGCTGTAAGATCTGAGGATCTGAGGAGTAGTGAAGAAGTTTGGCCGAATCTAGTACACTACTAGATAGGCGAAGGGGGAAAGTGGATGTACCCAGACCTTGGGGAACCACTATAAAAACCGTGTGTACTCTGTGTGTGTGACTGATTCTGTGTATGCTGTTTAAAGTTCTGTGAATTCTGTGATTAATTCTGCCTAAAAGTTTAAAAAGATTAAGGTCACTTATTCACCCCCCCTCCTCTAGGTGATTAGGTACAATTTCTTTCATATATCTCCACGAAGGGAGTGTCCATAGAAAAATACATCAGATTACTAAAATACGGGCTTATGCCCGGTACAACATGTCCTCACTACAAATCACTCAAGCGGAAGCAATTGCTAAAACTCTACTCAAGGTCGAGACTCACAGTCCCGGCTATATGAACTCCGGAGCTAGACTGCCCCATCTCTAAGCGCACCGGTCTCTGGGGCTGCTCCTCCATGCTGGGCTCCACGATCCCCTAAATGATGCGATTCGAAAACCGTTAGTCTAAAAGACTAAGCCCTATCATCCCCCACCCTTCCCTCATGGCTCCTAGGCACCGAGCGGAGAGGAAGAAAGGGGAGGACTTGAATGTGGAGAAGAAACAAAAACAGATGCCAGCGGACCTATACTAGCAATTCTATAATAGATATTGACAATAAGATGAAATATGAAAAGTAACCTTCACTTATGTGAGAACACATAAGCCAAGGGGTCTTTTACAAGGCTCCCATCGTATAAAGAGTCTCATACCAATTTATACGTTGGGGTGTCAGTTATCAAACAACTACATATACATATATATATCAAAAATTGACCTTAATTTATAAACTTGCCCACACAAGCTTATAGACCAAGGGGTCATTTTGCAGGGCCTAAAGTATAAGCGTCCCATTCCACTTATACTTTAGGTGTCAGGGTTAAATGAATTGATTATGCTATGACATGCAAGTGGGTATAATGGAACATGCAAGTGCAACACACACACCCGACTCTGTGCACATAGACTTTTAGTTCCCCCTTTCTGGAGCCGTAACCTCCCAGGATAAATACGTAGTGGCAGACGGAAGCGGTGGGTTGGGCCTCGTCCACCTCTAAACTAGTAAAGCACTACCGGTCAGACCTATCATACGCCTCAACGCTTGGTGCACGAAGCGGACTCCTGCGTACTCTTGTCGGCTGGCGCACCGGACTTCTGTTGGCGAAGTGCTAACCACACCTGACGAGTCAACGTATTGGCGTCGGTGCATCGACCCTCCAATACCGAAGACCCACCACCTTAATTTTTCTTTCCTTTTATGCACATGCAAATTTAGCGTAATCAAAAAAAACCGAGCCGAAGCTCCCCGGACCAAAATGTCCGTCTTAAACAATCGAGCCGAAGCTCCCCGGACCCAAAGTCCGTCTTTTAACCATCCGAGCCGAAGCTCCCAGCTATCTTCCTATGCTACCTATGTTCGTGAAATTTGCAACCATAATTTCTAAGTAACTCTTTTCAGCTTGTTAATACAGTTTACGTTAACCCAGGACTGCCCCCGGTATTCCCTGTGAAGGGCTCTCAAGGGGCACTAGGAACTATGTTGGGATTACGCTCAGCGTTCCCTTTCACAAGATACTTATTATTATTATTGGTTGATTCCCTTACCCATTACTTTCTCATGTTACGATAGGCTGATCATAGGGTGATTTGACTCCACTTCACCTTGGGGAGGACGATCTTTCGTCGAACCCGAGCGCCTCTAAACCCTAGCCAAAACAACACTCAACTCATATTAGCTTCCAATGATGCTCCTAATCCTATTTATCCCTTCTAGCAAACCAACAAACCCAACTCATGTGTTCTAATTCATATTCCAATTTATCTCCTGCAGTTTTACTAAATGCAGACCAATTAAACTATATGACCCGTAAAATGGGAAGTATGCCAAATGATCATCCAGTACTCATATAATAATTATTGGAGGGCTATTCTGGCATTTGTAGCCTAACTCCATAATTTCCTAATTTTCATAATTTAACTGATAATTTATTTATTTATTCTAATGACCACAAGTTCCAAGTTTGAACATGAAGTACAAGATTTACACAAGATAAAATTCCACTAAATTTATGTTAAATACAAAATGAATAATCATCTAAAAATCCAGAATCTCCCAATTTTTCAGCAAGGTTTAAGCCCTTAAATTTTATTTCAAATTTATTCCATAATAAATCATTTTAAGGGGATGCACAACAATAATACTTCCAAAAATTCAGAGAAAATTTCAGGATGATTATAAGGACACATAAAACCTCTAGATAAAGTTTCATAATTTTTTAGAAAGAATTATCCTCTGATTAATTAAATACCAAGTTCTCAAAATTGTGAACTTGTAAAGGAAATTCTGTAAACAGCCCTCTGAAAATTATAAATAAATTTCTACAAGTACATTTTGGCCTGGAAACATCAAACCTAAGTCTCATGATTTTTCAACAGATATATCATCAATAATTAATTATATTCTACCAAGGCCCCTTTCCCAAGCTTGTGAAGGAAGTACCAAATATAATCAAGCAAAGATTATGATAAAATTTAGGGGTATTCACTTAGGCCTATAAGATCTTCTGATCAAGTTTCATTAGATTCAAATGGACAGAATAACCATAAGAAATTCAAATATCATTTTGGGCCTTTTGGTAATTAACAAATGAAGTACTAGGAATAAAATCCATAAAATTCTATAGAAATTACCAGGGGTTCTAGATGGCCTAAAACCTACTCTACCCAAGTTCCATAGCTTTTGGGGAAGGTTTAGTGGCTGAATCTTCAAATTTGTGCTCCTACCCTAAAACTAGAGTTAGGGTTTTGAGGTGCCTACCTTCCTCCAAATCCCATAAGATTCCTTCCAGAGAACTTAGGATACACTACCTCCATTCCTACTGAGTTTCCAAGGTCATACAAGGGCATTTGCCCCTATGTCCTTCACAACCCCAAAAGGTCCTTCCATAGGGTTTGAGGTTGAATCCTAGGGTAAATCAAGCCTAGATCATCCCATTTTCCTTGAGAGGGTGACATTGTCCATGCCAAGTCAGTGTCCAAAACCTCAGCCTCTGTTGAGGGGAGGGGCCACCCTAAGTCCATAGTGCACTTTTAATCAAGAATACCACATTAAAGCCTAACTAGGGTTTGGTGATTCCCTAGCCAAAACCTATCCAAAAGAGTTAAAATTTTGTACAAAACCAGGTCTTGATGCCAGGGACCACTCTCCAAAATTTGGGAGCGTTTGGAGGTCATTTGACCACTTAATTAAATTACCCTATCATTATTAAATAAAAGAAAAAACTTTAGGCGAAGTGTCTCTAAAAATTCTGATTTTTGGGCAGGCCCTAGGTATAGATAGGTTAGACTCCCTGCCAAAATTTCAAGTGATTTTGGATCAAGGATGAAGTGTGGGCCCTCAGTTCAATGTCTGCCTAGCCCTAGGTATAGGTCCCACCAAAATGGGTGCTCTGGTCAAACCTTGCACTCAAATTGGTTCAAACTAGTTTTAAAATAAAGTAGAGCCAAAGGGCTACAACTTTCATGTTGAAGATTTTTCCACCAGGTGAGCCTAAGTATTTTTAAAATTTAAAACCAATAATATCAAAAACTGTGACATAAATTTCGTTATTATAAAAATATTTCCTATAGTTTAATATCGTGCCCGCACGAATCTTGAAGCAAAAAGGGACGGAATCCCTTCATCTCCTTCCTTGAGCCGACGGCCAGGATTCATCCCGCCTGGAGCCACTTCCAAGCTCTGCCGCCGGCGATCCAGCCCCATCCCCGGCCGGCCACCGCCACCACCACCTCCGTTGAGGTGGTGGCTGTCGCCAGGCGGCGGCTCAGCCGCCGGAGGGGTGTTTTCCGGCGGTTCTAGTAGGAATTGTTTTGCCGAAAAACCATGAAAATCATGGTTTGGATCGGGCTCAATTGAGCCCGAACCTTTAACCTAAGGAAACCTACGATCTACCCGTGAGTTAAGGAGAGGGGGAGGACCTTTCTGGCGGCCTGAATGCGGGAGGAACGGCGGGATGCCATTGTCGACGGCGGCGGCGCTCGGCTTCTGCAACAACACAGTGGGACGGCCTGTTCCCTCCAGGTAAAAGCTCAAAAATGTTCCCCTCTGCCCACTGATGATGTTTAAATGGACAATTTGGGAGGGGGCGGCTGGTTCTTCAATGCCCATCAAACACCATTAATGGTGTGGCTCGGGTTGAGTGGGGGGGGGGGGGGCTGAATCTACCCCTTGGTGGCCGGGAAACGGCTGGGATCAACTCCTCTTCCCTAGAGGAGTTGATTGCAACCATTAAGAGTGGTTGTTGGCTTCCTTTAGCCGGCTCCCACCCTTCCTTTCCTCTCCCCCATCTTCTCTCTCCACCATTAACATGAAGGGAAGCTCCCTTCTCTCTCCTAGTCACCCATGTTGACTGGTCAACACCATAGGCTATGTGCAGCCCACTTAGTCATAATGGTTATGAAGAGTGATGTTAGCCTAAGGGAGAAATGTTTTGAGCTTGGGTTAGCCCATTTGGGCTAAGTTTGACTTGGCTTAAGCTAGGGTTGACTTAGGTCAATCTGATCATTTGGGTTGACCCCATTGGGTCCTTGGTGACCCATTGGCCTCCCCTAAGGCCTATGTGGGGTTATGTAGGGTTACCTTACACTTTAGAGATCACCTACCCTTAGTAAGGGTACTTTGACCAGATTAGGGGCTTGAGTTGACTTGGGTCAACTTGACCTCTAGGGCTGACCCCAATGTATCCTTAGTGATCCATTGACCTCACTTTAGGTCTAGGAAGGCATAGGTGGGTCCCACTTGGCTAGGGGTAGGTCAATTGACCCATTTAGGGTTTGGGTTGACTTGGGTCAACTGAGTCTCTTTGATTGACCCCAATGGGTCCTTATGGCTCTAATGGGTCTCCCAAAATGTTTAGGAGTGTTGTGGTAGGGTCTTGGGGTCATGGTGAAGCCCTAGGGTCAAACCCTAGGTTTGGTGATGTGGTTGTGCCATAGGCAGACCATGGTGATCCTCACCTTGGCCTCCTATCTTTTGGCCCATTTCTAGCTTTCTAAGGTTTGTCATGACCTAGTCATGGCCAAAACCACTCCTAGGGGTCTAGTTGGAAATGGGATGTTACAAATCCCAATAAACAAAACAATGATTTCATCCCCGAAATCAAGGTTAAGCCTACGGGAATTTCTACCGTAGAAAAGAAACTTGTAACATCTCATCACGACGCCATGTTTGCTAAATTAGGTTTTGAGGAAAACCTAAGTCTATACCCAATTCGCCTAATTGGTGAGCCAAGATCCCAATAAACAAAAGATAAGCCCCCAATAAACAAAAGATAAGCCTCTACCTGCCTAGAGTAGTCCTTACTAGTTTAAAGCAGGAAAATAAATTAAACATCTTGAGGGGTTGTGAGGTATACCTGATTGAACAGCTCTGGGTATCTTTGTCACATCAGGTCCTGCGGTTCCCAGGTATGCTCCTCCTGGCCGTGGTTCCTCCACAGGACTTTGACCAACGGAACCTTCTTGCGACGCAAGATCCGTACTCCTCGGTCGTCGATCCTAACCGGCTCCAAACAAACTGACCGGTCTTAAGCTATCGGCCCTTCGGTGGTCAAACTTTGCTGCTCCGGGCGTAGCAGAGCCCTCCTCAGTGAAGAAATGTGGAAGACGTCGTGCAGAGCTGGCAGCTCTGGTGGCAACTCCAGCCTGTAGGCTAGGGGCCCAATCCGCTCTAGGATCCTGTAAGGGCCCATGTACCTAGGGCTGAGCTTCTTTCTCCGACCACGTACCCGTGAGAGTCCTTGCATGGGCCGGATCTTCAAAAACACTCGGTCCCCCACCTGGAACTCCACCTGACGATGTCGGGCGTCATAGTACTTAGCCTGTCTGCTCTGCGCCTCTAATATCCTGTCTCTGATCAGTCTCACCTGAGCATCGGTGTCTTCAAAAAAATCTGATCCCAACACCTTCGTATCTTCGTCCTGAATCCAAGAAAGTGGGGTCCAACATTTCCTTCCATACAAGGCTTTGTAAGGCGCCATCCTGATGCTGGAATGGTAGCTGTTGTTATAGGAGAACTCGACCAGGGGTAAAAGCTTCTCTCATGGTTCCCGCGGTCCAAAATGCATAGCCTCAAAAGATCTTCCAGCGTTCGGTTGGTGTGTTCTGTCTGCACGTCCGTCTGGGGGTGGAATGCGGTGCTAAAGGTCAATCGCGTGCCTAAGTAAGCTTGCACGGATCTCCACTCCCTGGAAGTGAACCGGCCATCCCGATCCGACACGATCGTCTTAGGCACCCCGTGATATCGAACGAACTGCTCTACAAATCTCCGCACTAATACTCCCACAGCGTCGTCCTTCCTGATCGGAATGAACCTGGCCACCTTTGTCAACCGATCGACGATGACCCAAATCGAGTCATTTCGCGTCCGTGATCGGGGAAGTTCGTGAATAAAGTCCATCGCGATGTCTTCAAACTTCCACTCTGGTACCGTGAGTGGTTGTAACAAACCCACGGGGTTTTTGCACTCCGCCTTCACTAGCTGGCAAGCTTCGCAGTGGGTCACAAACCGAGTGATATCCTTCTTCATGCCAGGCCAGTACATAGTCTTCTTCAAATCCGCAGTCATCTTCGTGATGCCCGGGTGCACCGAGTATCTGTTGTGGTGGGCCTCCGCCATAATATCTTCCTGGACCTGGCCTCCTTCCGGTATATAAGTCCGACCTCTAAAGCATACCACACCATCCCTCATCGTGTAATCTCCTGCTGCACCGTTCTCCAAGGCCAATAATATCGGCTCCAATTTGACATCTCGCCTCTGTCCCTCTCTGACTCGGTCCCGGATATCGTCTGTAGCACTCACCGCAGCTAAATACTCCATGTAAAGCTCGGGGTCCTCGGATGACACCAGTGTGATGTGCATATCCTCCAATCTTCTCACCAGCTCCATAGACATAACCTGGGGCCCGGCCTCGGAAGTGGCAGCTCTCCGACTCAATGCGTCAGCCACCACGTTTGCCTTCCCTGGATGGTAGTGCATCTCATACTGATAATCTGCTAAGAACTCCACCCAGCGCCTCTGCCTGATGTTCAGTTCCTTCTGCGTGTCCACGTATTTCAGGTTCTTGTGGTCGGAGTAGATATCGCAGTGGACTCCATAAAGATAGTGGCGCCAGACCTTCAAGGGAAAAACGACCGCCCCCATCTCAAGGTCGTGCACCGGATAGTTCTGTTCGTGCTTCTTCAACTGGCGAGACGCATAAGCAATCACATGACCCTTCTGCATCAGTACAGCTCCCATACCCTGGTAGGAAGCATCAGTGTAGACCTGAAATCCTTCCCTCCCCGAGGGGAGAGCAAGTATGGGAGCCGAGGTTAGTCGATCCTTCAGCTCCTGGAAAGCTGCCTCGCACTGCGGGGTCCACACGAAAGGTACCTCTTTCTTCGTCAAAGATGTGAGTGGGAAGGCGATTCGAGAGAATCCCCCCACGAACTTCCGGTAATAACCGGCAAGTCCTAGGAAACTTCGTACGTCGGTGGCTGCCTTCAACTGCGGCCAATCCCGAACTGCCCGAATCTTTGCAGGATCCACTGCCAACCCGGCTCCACTGATAATATGGCCTAAGAATCCCACCTCCTTCAACTAGAACTGACATTTGCTAAACTTTGCATATAAATGATTCTCCCGCAGTCTCTGTAGGGTCAGTGCGAGATGGAGAGTGTGCTCCTTCTCTGTCCTCGAGTAGATGAGGATGTCATCGATAAACACAATGACAAACACATCTAGGTACTCCTTGAAAACCTGGTTCATGAGGGTCATGAACGTTGAGGGTGCATTGGTGAGCCCGAAGGGCATCACCGTAAACTCAAATAATCCATATCTGCTACTAAAAGCAGTCTTCTGAATATCCTCCTCTCGAATCTGAAGCTGGTAGTAGCCCGACCTCAAATCTAATTTCGAAAAGAATTGTGCCCCCTGCAGCTGGTCGAACAGCTCGTCTATCCTTGGCAGTGGATAGGTGTTCCGGACCGTCAATCGATTTAGTGCTCGGTAGTCGATGCACAATCTGAGAGTCCCGTCTTTCTTTTTGACGAACAATACCGGGGCTCCCCATGGTGAAGAGCTTTGCCGGACAAATCCGTCTTCCACTAACTCCTGAAGCTGGCTCCGGAACTCTGTCAACTCCCTTGGGGCCATCCGGTAAGGTGCCTTGTATGCCGGCTTGGCCCCGGCACAAGCTGTATCTGAAAGTCCCGCTCCCTCCGCGGGGGTAATCCGGGTAATTTTTCTGGAAAGACGTCCTCAAACTCCCGCACCACCGAGATATTCGATATAGAATTCATGGCCTCCGCCATTTCAAACAGCACCTCGTAGACCTCCTCCCCCTGTAAATAGGCCTTAACGGCCTGTACTGAAGATAAGGGTATACGTGAGGCAGGTCTTATACCTTCGATGATGATGATAGAGTCCTCGTGCCTCACGGTGATCCTCTTCGCTTGACAATCAATCTGGGCATGATTCCACTGTAACCAAGTCATGCCCAGGATCAGCTCGAAGACTGGCATCCTTAGGACCGTTGCCGGAACTTCGAACGACTTTCCTCCAGTCTCCACCTCCATGCTGCAGTGGGCTGAGGTGAGTATCTCCGATCAGTCGGGTAGACGCACCCTCCTCATCCGGCCTGTGAACCGTTCCACTCCTTCCAGCCCTTCCAGAAAGGCCTCCGACACAAACGAGTGCGAGGCACCCGTGTCGAACAGAGTATAGGTGGGCTTGCCGCTGATGAAGACTATACCTGCGACGATTAAATGTCTTAGTATTTTATAACGAGTTTTCTTCCCTATTTATTCTACTTAGGGCAGTTCTACTTGTTGGGCAATTGAGAACGGGAATTTAATTTAAACAATTTAAACATCTTGACTTACCTGTGATGACCTGCTCTGGGTTTCGAGGCTGTGCCAGGTCCAAAGCATATACCTGCTCCCTTTCCTGTCTTCGATCTCCTCCCTGGTAACCACGTCCTCGGCCGCGTCCTCGGCCTCCGAAATGCTGAGCAGGTGGGCCACCCTGTGGTGCTGGAGGTGGTGCCTCCCTCATGGGGCAGTTTCTCCAGAGGTGTCCCACATGATGACAATGGAAGCACTCCGGTGGGGGATACGCCATACCCCCGGGTCTCGGCATCTCCTGTATTCGAAGAGGTTGAGGGGCCAATATCACCTGCTCTCTCGGCTCCTGCCTCACCTCCTGACGATGCTGGTCCTCTGTCGTTCTCCCATCAGGTATAGCGCCTCGCCGTTGATCATTTTTGGCCCTCCGGCCCTGATCCTCCGCTTGCCGCTTCCGGCCCCGAGTGGTGTGCCAATCAGCCTCAATCCTCTTTGCCATCTCCAAAATCCGGGAGATAGGCCCGTCGGATAAAAACAACAAGGCCTCCCTCAACTCCTCTTTCAGACCCTTATAGAATCTCTTGATGTATCCTGCTTCGTCCAGCTGGTAAGAACCTGCATATCGATCCAAATGGTCAAACTCTCGATGGTACTCCACCACCGTCCTGGTGCCCTGCTTCAGCTGTAAGAACCGCTCCTCCAACTCATCTCGGGCCGACTGCGGAACAAAATGCTCCAGCAGCGTGGCCCTGAATTCCTCCCAGGTAATCTCCGCAACCTCCCTATTGGCAAACGTCGTGTCCAACAGCGTCTTCCACCACCTCTTGGCATGGGACTCCAAGCAAGATACCACCAAAGACACCCTCTCCTCCCAGGGGCATCGTATCCCGGTCAACATCTCGTACATAATACCCAGCCACTCCTCTGTCCGCACTGCCGACTCTGTCCCCAAGTAGGACGGGGGAGAGAGTCCTCGGAAGGTGCTCATCCAATTGGCCCCTGGGTTTGGCTGCTGGGTCGGAGCCTGTTGAGCCCGGAAGGCCTCAAGGATAGCTGTAAGAGTTTGCCCCATGTGTGACTGAAGGAAAGGTGTGGGGACCATGGGAGGTGGTGCAATGTTCGGAGTCTGCTGAGCTCCGCCTTGTGGGGTGGGCTGAGCTGGGGGCTGCAAAACGAACTACATTAGTAGGTAATCGACTCAATACCTAATAGGAAGTGGACAATTTACATGTGATCCCTCATATGGGCACACCACTGCTTCTGCTGCTTAGTTTGTCCCTAAACTAAACTCGCGTGGGGGTGACCCAGGATTGTGGACTGCTACTTTTCGATCGAGGTCTGCTCTAATACCACTTGTAAGACCCCCTTTTTTTTCTTTCTGAACACAGGGGTCTTAGGCCCAGAACCGCCGTTTTGCGGTGACTCCTTCACGCCCGGAAGGGTCATCACCACAAAGCGCCGATTCTGCCGGCCAATTCGATCACAGAAAAGTAGCACAATAAAGTAAATGCAAATTGGAAGTCCACAGAAAATCACATATCATAGTAAATATATCTCCACGAAGGGAGTGTCCACAGAAAAATACATCAGAGTACTAAAATACGGGCTTATGCCCGGTACATCATGTCCTCACTACAAATCACTCAAGCGGAAGCAAATGCTAAAAATCTACTCAAGGTCGAGACTCACAGTCCCGGCTGTATGAACTCCGGAGCTAGACTGCCCCATCTCTAAGCGCACCGGTCTCTGGGGCTGCTCCTCCATGTTGGGCTCCACGATCCCCAAAATGATGTGGTTCAAAAACCGTTAGTCTAAAAGACTAAGCCCTATCATCCCCCACCTCTTCCCCCATGGCTCCTAGGCACCGAGCGGAGAGGAAAAAAGGGGAGGACTTGAAGGTGGAGAAGAAACAAAAACAGATGGCAGCGGACCTATACTAGCAATTCTATAATAGATATTGACAATAAGATGAAATATGAAAAGTAACCTTCACTTATGTGAGAACAAATAAGCCAAGGGGTCTTCTACAAGGCTCCCATCATATAAAGAGTCACATACCAATTTATACGTTGGGGTGTCGGTTATCAAACAACTATATATACATATATATATCAAAAATTGACCTTAATTTATAAACTTACCCACACAAGCTTATAGACCAAGGGGTCGTTTTGCAGGGCCTAAAGTATAAGCGTCCCATTCCACTTATACTTTAGGTGTCAGGGTTAAATGAATCGATTATGCTATGACATGCAAGTGGGTATGATGGAACATGCAAGTGCAACACACACACCCGACTCTGTGCACACAGACCTTTAGTTACCCCTTTCTGGAGCCGTAACCTCCCAGGATACCTCCGTAGTGGCAGACGGAAGCGGTGGGTTGGGCCTCGCCCACCTCTAAACCAGTAAAGTACTACCGGTCAGACCTATCGTCCCCTTAATGCTTGGTGCACGAAGCGGACTCTTGCGTACTCTTGCCGGCTGGAGCACGGGACTTCTGTTGGTGAAGTGCTAACCACACTTGCCGAGTCAATGTATTGGCGTCGGTGCATCGACCCTCCAATACCGAAGACCCGCCACCTTAATTTTTCTTTCCTTTTATGCACATGCAAATTTAGCATAATCAAAAAAAAACCGAGCCGAAGCTCCCCGGACCAAAATGTCCGTCTCAAACAATCGAGCCGAAGCTCCCCGGACCCAAAGTCCGTCTTTTGACCATCCGAGTCGAAGCTCCCAGCTATCTTCCTGTGCTACCTGTGTTCGTGAAATTTGCAACCCTAATTGCTAAGTTACTCTTTTCAGCTTGTTAATACAGTTTACGTTAACCCAGGACTGCCCCCGGTATTCCCTGTGAAGGGCTCTCAAGGGGCACTAGGAACTATGTTGGGATTACGCCCAGCGTTCCCTTTCGCAAGGTACTTATTATTATTATTGGTTTATTCCCTTACCCATTACTTTCTCATGTTACGATAGGCTGATCCTAGGGTGATTTGACTCCACTTCACCTTGGGGAGGACGATCTTTCGTCGAACCCGAGCGCCTCTAAACCCTAGCCAAAACAACACTCAACTCATATTAGCTTCCAATGATGCTCCTAATCCTATTTATCCCTTCCAGCAAACCAACAAACCCAACTCATGTGTTCTAATTCATATTCCAATTTATCTCCTGCAGTTTTACTAAATGCAGACCACTTAAACTATATGACCTGTAAAATGGGAAGTATGCCAAATGATCATCCAGTACTCATATAATAATTATTGGAGGGCTATTCTGGCATTTGTAGCCTAACTCCATAATTTTCTAATTTTCATAATTTAACTGATAATTTATTTATTTATTCTAATGACCACAAGTTCCAAGTTTGAATATGAAGTACAAGTTTTAGACAAGATAAAATTCCACTAAATTTATGTTAAATGCAAAATGAATAATCATCTAAAAATCCAGAATCTCCCAATTTTTCAGCAAGGTTTAAGCCCTTAAATTTTATTTCAAATTTATTCCATAATAAATCATTTTAAGGGGATGCACAACAATAATACTTCCAAAAATTCAGAGAAAATTCCAGGATGATTATAAGGACACATAAAACCTCTAGATAAAGTTTCATAATTTTTTTAGAAAGAATTATCCTCTGAATTAATTAAATACCAAGTTCTCAAAATTGTGGACTTGTAAAGGAAATTCTGTAAATAGCCTGAAAACATCAAAACCTAAGTCTCATGATTTTTCAAGCAGATATATCATCAATAATTAATTATATACTACCAAGGCCCCTTTCCCATGCTTGTGAAGGAAGTACCAAATATAATCAAGCAAAGAATATGATAAAATTCAGGGGTATTCACGTAGGCCTATAAGATCTTCTGACCAAGTTTCATCAGATTCAAATGGACAGAATAACCATAAGAAATTCAAACATCATTTTGGGCTTTTTGGTAATTAACAAATGAAGTACTAGGAATAAAATCCATAAAATTCTATAGAAATTACCAGGGGTTCTAGATGGCCTAAAACCTACTCTACCCAAGTTCCATAGCTTTTGGGGAAGGTTTAGTGGCTGAATCTTCAACTTTGTGCTCCTACCCTAAAACTAGGGTTAGGGTTTTGAGGTGCCTACCTTCCTCCAAATCCCATAAGATTCCTTCCATAGAAATTAGGATACACTAACTCCATTCCTACTGAGTTTCAAAGGTCATACAAGGGCATTTGCCCCTATGTCCTTCACAACCCCAAAAGGTCCTTCCATAGGGTTTGAGGTTGAATCCTAGGGTAAATCAAGCTTAGATCATCCCATTTTCCTTGAGAGGGTGACATTGGCCATGCCAAGTCAGTGTCCAAAACCTCAGCCTCTGTTGAGGGGAGGGGACCACCCTAAGTCCATAATGCACTTTTAATCAAGAATACCACCTTATAGCCTAACTAGGGTTTGGTGATTCCCTAGCCAAAACCTATCCAAAAGAGTTAAAATTTTGTACAGAACCAGGTCTTGATGCCAAGGACCACTCTCCAAAATTTGAGAGGGTTTGGAGGTAATTTGGCCACTTAATTAAATTACCATAGCATTATTAAATAAAAGTAAAAACTTTAGGCAAAGTGTCTCTAAAAATTCTGAGTTTTGGTCAGGCCTTAGGTATAGCTAGGTTAGACTCTCTGCCAAAATGTCAAGTGATTTGGATCAAGGATGAAGTGTGGGCCCTCAGTTCAATGTCTGCCTAGCCCTAGGTATAGGTCCCACCAAAATGGGTGCCCTGGTCAAACCTTGCACCCAAATTGTTTCAAACCAATTTTAAAATAAATTAGATCCAAAGGGCTACAACTTTCATGTTGAAGATTTTCCCACCAGGTGAGCCTAAGTATTTTAAAATTTTAAAACCAATAAGATCAAAAACTGTGACATAAATTTCGTTATTATAAAAATATTTCCTATAGTTTAATCTCATGCCCGCACGAATCTTGAAGCAAAAAGGGATGGAATCCCTTCATCTCCTTCCTTGAGCCGACGGCCAGGATTCATTCCTCCTGGAGCCACTTCCAAGCTCTGCCGCCCGCGATCCAGCCCCTTCCCCGGCCGGCCACCGCCACCACCACCACCGTTGAGGTGGTGGCTGTCGCCAGGCGGCGGCTCAGCCGCCAGAGGGGTGTTTTCCGGCGGTTCTAGTAGGAAGTTTTTTGCCGAAAAACCGTGAAAATCATGGTTTGGATCGGGCTCAATTGAGCCCGAACCTTTAACCTAAGGAAACCTACGATCTACCCGTGAGTTAAGGAGAGGGGGAGGACCTTTCTGGCGGCCTGAATGCGGGAGGAACGGCGGGATGCCATTGTCGACGGCGGCGGCGCTCGGCTTCTGCAACAACACAGTGGGACGGCCTATTTCCTCCAGGTAAAAGCTCGAAAATGTTCCCCTCTGCCCACTGATGATGTTTAAATGGACAATTGGGGAGGGGGCGGCTGGTTCTTCAATGCCCATCAAACACCATTAATGGTGTGGCTCGGGTTGAGTGGGGGGGGGGGCTGAATCTACCCCTTGGTGGCCGGAAAATGGCTGGGATCAACTCCTCTTCCCTAGAGGAGTTGATTGCAGCCATTAAGAGTGGTTGTTGGCCTCCTTTAGCCGGCTCCCACCCTTCCTTTCCTCTCCCCCATCTTCTCTCTCCACCATTAACATGAAGGGAAGCTCCCTTCTCTCTCCTAGTCACCCATGTTGACTGGTCAACACCATAGGCTATGTGCAGCCCACTTAGTCATAATGGTTATGAAGAGTGATGTTAGCCTAAGGGAGAAATGGCTTGAGCTTGGGTTAGCCCATTTGGGCTAAGTTTGACTTGGCTTAAGCTAGGGTTGACTTAGGTCAATCTGATCATTTGGGTTGACCCCATTGGGTCCTTGGTGACCCATTGGCCTCCCCTAAGGCCTATGTGGGGTTATGTAGGGTTACCTTACACTTTGGAGGTCACCTACCCTTAGTAAGGGTACTTTGACCAGATTAGGGGCTTGAGTTGACTTGGGTCAACTTGGCCTATAGGGCTGACCCCAATGTGTCCTTAGTGACCCATTGACCTCACTTTAGGTCTAGGAAGGCATAGGTGGGGTCCACTTGGCTAGGGGTAGGTCAATTGACCCTAAGTAGGCTAGTTTGACCCATTTAGGGTTTGGGTTGACTTGGGTCAACTGAGTCTCTTTGATTGACCCCAATGGGTCCTTATGGCTCTAATGGGTCTCCCAAAATGTTTAGGAGTGTTGTGGTAGGGTCTTGGGGTCATGGTGAAGCCCTAGGGTCAAACCCTAGGTTTGGTGATGTGGTTGTGCCATAGGCAAACCATGGTGATCCTCACCTTGGCCTCCTATCTCTTGGCCCATTTCTGGCTTCCTAAGGTTTGTCATGACCTAGTCATGGCCAAAACCACTCCTAGGGGTCTAGTTAGAAATGGGATGTTACAGAGGCCCTGTCATGGGAACCTATTCTTCCCAAGGTCTTCGAGAATGGCAACGACAAGACCTCTTCTAGCGGCATCGACTCCTCCAGCTCGACCAATGAAACTAAAAGCAAGTCCTCCATCTCGCGGCAAGAAAAAGCAAGACACCCATGAAAATCGTGTTGTTAGCTTGGCATGGCGAGGCAAGGTGGTGAGGTGGTTAGGTGGCGAGGGGAGGTCTTCTTTTGTTTTTTGTTCTCTTTAATGCAAACACAGATGATTAAGAGAATAGAAAGAAATGCAACATTTAGACAACTATTTTTTGGTGATGCATTTGTTCTTATTGATATGCAATCAGAGCTCACTCAAACTTTTGGCCGTGTGTGAGCGCAAGAGTTCAATTAGGCTCATAGGACTATGAGTGAAAGATCTCGTTTAGGATCATAGGACAATGAGTTAGAGAACTCACTTAGGATCGTATGACGATGAGTGTTTGCAATAGCACCTCCTATGGAGGTTCATACATGAGGGAGACTCGGCACTCGAGGGGCAGGTCAGCCAACATGTAAGGGGAGAACTTATCTCAACCGATAATGCAGAGGTTTGTACTGATGTCGCACTGAATTTGAGGCTTCTATTTATTTGGAGCAAGGAATGGGCTCTCCGGGGGCCAAACTGGCAGCATGCAACAGGGGAGTTGTTCTCGACCGTGGATGCATTAGGAGGGCATACTGGACCTGATGCTTCTATTTATTTGGAATAAGAAACGAGCTATAGGGGGACAAATGACCAACATAAAAGTGGGGAGATGATATTAACCATCATTGCATAGACTTGGACATAGAAGGGCGCACTTAACCTAAGTCTTTTATTTATCCAGATCTAGGAACCAGCTCTCGGGAGGCCAAACAGCCAGCATGCAAAAGGAAAGCTGATCTCGACTATCATTTTAGAGGCATGGACTTAGGAGGGTACACTGAACCCGATGTTTCTACCAGCATGAAAGAGGGGAGTTGATATCGACCGTCATTATAGAGGCATGAACTTAGAAGGGTGCACTGAACTCGAGGCTTCATCTCAGAACTCTTAATCCCTAAAACGTATTGACATACAACGAGAATTAACACTCAGTGGACCAAACGACCAACGTGCAAGGGTGAGCTAATCTCGACCAACAATGCAAAGGCTTGACCTTATGAGGGCTCACTGATCTCGAAGTATTATCTTGTTTATCATCTCAAACCTTCTTCGGGAATAAGATTCACCCGAGCATCTTTTTCTTTTCTGAGATTGGATCATCAGTCTGAATTTGCATGTATATGATAAGTTAATTTATATAGTTATTTTAGTTTTTTTTTTATAAATAAATTGTATAATTTATTTGGATTTATATTAATATATATAATAATTCGCTTATATTTATATTTCAGGTCTATATGGGCTCCAAATATCATTTTCAAGTCCATGGCAAAGATTTGAAAACATTTTGAGAAAATTAACATTTTTGGCCACGGATAGCTGAAATTCAAATGGCCATAACTTTCAAACCAGGTAGAGTTACGAGACGTGCAACCAGTCATCGGAAAGAGGACGACGTCCTCTACAAATCTGGAGAATTTCACAAGTACACGCCCCAAGGACACGGGCGTGACCAGGGTGTGAACACGGGCGTGTCTAGCTCAAGAAAATAATTTTCTCCAGAAATCTTCCCGGGGCAATTCTGGAACATTTCCCAAGTACACGCCCCTGTCACGGGCGTGACCTAGGGCGTAACTAACCCGAAACTGCCGAATTGATGCCAGAATGCGCCGTTTCCAGTCGTTTGCTGACCCGGTCAGTACACGCCCTAGGTCACGGGCGTGACCCCGGGGGCGTGACACTTCAGGAACTGCCAGAATTTACTCCCGTCATTTTTAGCTTCCCGTGGTTTTCCAGAAACTGGAGTGACATGCCCTAGGTCACGGGCGTGACCTAGGGGCATGACCCGCCATTTAACAGATTTTGGCGGTTTCTCGCCAACGTTCCCGGGCTTTCAAAACAGCGGTTTCCGAGCGTGACACGCCCTAGGTCACGGGCGTGACCTAGGGCGTGACCTTCAAGAAAAATTTCTATAAATTCCAGATCGAGCCAGAAGCTTTGGGAGAGGAGCTAGGAGGCCAATCTAGGAGCAGTTTTACCTCGTTTATTTCTCTATTTTGCTGCATTTTCTTTATGTAACCCTTAGCTTCAAAGTTTAGTTTGCATTTCTTTTTGTTTAATTCAATTACTCTCTTTTTAGTTATCATCTTTTTGCCCTTCTTTGTATGTAATTTCTTCATCATGCTTAGTAGCTAAACTTCTTTTAGCACTTGATCATGATGAATCTTGGAATAAAATAAGCTTCTCATCTTTATTAAAAATGTCAAGTCCTTTACTTTACTCACTAACGATTTATCTTTGATTTATATTTTATCGAATTCATATTGCGCAGATATGTTCTTCGATCTAAGATCAGTATCCTAAATGACCGAGAGGTTGCGGATACGAGGAGATCACTCAAAGATAAAAGGAGTTGCATGCACTCCTCGAGAGAGGACGACATAAATCTTTCGGATTGGAGTCAAATCCAATAGAGGGGTTCACCGCCTAAAGCAAGCTTAGGGGTTTCGACTGGCCGAGAGGTCTTAATCGATCAACCTAAGGTTAGTCAAAAGCATGAGCTCGAGAGAGACGCTTTTGTACTTAAGGAACCTCCACGGTCGGGTGAGCAATTTAAGAGTCTTGCATACTTTATGTTCATAAAGGAGGTTTATTTTAGTACAAGGGGATTCTAGATCAAGTGATATATTTTATTTTATTTTATAGCCGTAGATTAAATTCGCTCATTTTTATTATTTAGATATAATAATATTAATTTGCGTGAGTAGAAGTACTCAACAGGCCCCGAGTCTAATACGACATTCCTATACTATATTTCGATAGGTACGCTTGCCTATTTGAGATTATAGTTTGGATATATTTTTAAAACTATATAAAATTCCTCATTAAGTTTTTGGCGCCATTGCCGGGGAAATTTTGTTGATATTCTGAAAGCGCGAATTTTATTACTTTTATCACTCTCTTTCTCTTTCCCCAATTCTTTTTTATTTTCTTTTTCAAATTCATTTCCATTAGGTAACAATTGATTTATTTTCCTTTTATAAGAAAATGTTATCACAATTGGCCGCCAAAATTGCAGAGCTTCAAAATCAACTAGATATTTTGAAAGGCGCAAGACAGCGCCAAATTTCTTGTTCTTATTGTGGTGCTCCGCATCATCGTGATAATTGTTATTATGATTATTATAAAAAATTTTGTTATGAAAATAATTTTGAAATTAACAATTATCCCCACTTTGATACTGCTTCTGCTTCAAATTTTCATGAAACAAATTTTTCCAATTCACATATTTTTCGTGAAAATAATTTTTCAAATGAGAATAATTATTTTGATTTAAATAATTTTTCCTCTAACTTTGTTTTTGGTTTTTCTTGTTCGCAAGATCCACCGGAAAATTTTTTGAGTTATGAGAACAATTGTTAGGTCCTAATTTTTGTTCTTCTTTTAGCACACCGACAACCGCCTTTCTTCTAATTTTGGGGATTTTACGCAATTCATAGTTGATCCTCCCCAAAATTTAGAAAACATTATTCCTTATTCTAATGATTCTTCACCCTCTTCCAATTATTCACCTAATTCGGATCATGAATTTTCATGTGCCCCCTTGGTGACTTATTCGGAAGAGCAGGAAGAATTATTATATTTTACGGTCATGGGCACACCGGGTGAAATAGAAGAAAAACATGTTTCTTCTCCTATTTCTCCCGATTTTCCATCTCCTCATGAATTCTCTAACTCCGCTTATGAATTTTTAGACAGTGACATTCATGAAACTATAGTGCCCAGTAATTTTCTTTTCGATAACAACTCTATTTTAGAAAATAAACAACCTATACCTAATCATATAACTTCGCAAGAGTCTCCTCCTTGTGAAGATTTTTCTGACGCGCTTCTCCTTGATTTGTCTTTCACTAATGATTTTCATGTAGTAAATGAGCCGTTGTAATACAATGTTGTCCCTGACCCATTTGTCGCTCATCTAGAAAGATTCAAATCACCTCAGGTATGCATAGGTGATTTGAATCTAAATTTTCAAGTCAACTGCAAGAAGGAAAATCAAGAAGCAAGCGGAGGAGTAGCCGGGCGTGCGACTTTGGCATCTTCGCCAAAGCGAGAATTAAGGGAGTTACCCGTTCATTTCAATTTTTATTTTCCTTTCTCCTAACCCGAACCGTCTAGCTTAAAGACGGGAAAAAGAAAAGCGCTCTTGGGAGACACCCCTTGCTTATCTTTTAATTTCTATGCATTTTTCTTTTTCTAAATTTTCACAAACTGTTTTTCTTTCCCCCCTCCTATTTGACTTATAAACATTGGGGACAATGTTTATTTTTAAGTATGGGGGTGGATTCTTATTTATTGTTTTTATTTAAAAATCCAGTAAAAAAAATAAAAAATCTTTAAAATTTAAAAAAAAATTCTCTTTTTATTATCAAAAATACAAAACAAATATAGAAAAAACAAAGAAAACAAAAATAATAAACCCCTACTTAATTTTTGTGATTTTTAGAAATTTATTTTGAGTATATTTATAAGAATTTTTATAATTTTTGATTTTCTAAACTTGTATTTCATCAAAGTTAGTCAAAATTAATTTTTAGGTGATTTTATTTTAAGAAATAAATTTATGAAGTAAATTTGTTTAGAGAAATTTATTTAGCCTTTTTCTCTTTTATTTTAATTAGTTTCAATTTTATAGTGCTTAGTTTAACAATTTTTAGATTATAATTATCTCCGCTTTGAACTTTAAGATTCTTAGGAAATTTTAATTTACTTTAGTGGCTTTCTTTTAATTTTAATTTAATCTAAATATTGTTTAGCCTTCCCTTGTTTTAATTTTTCTTGTTAGATCATATGTGACGGGGATAAGAGGATAAAATTCATTATCCCTGGTACACATATGCAAGTTTTTATTTTTGGTTAGATCATATGTCATGGGAATTAAATATTCCTTGGTACACATATGCAACCCCAAAAAAAGGAGTAAGAGGATAAAATTCATTACTCCTAAGCAATTTTGTTTGAAGAGAAAAACAAGAAGGAAAAAACATCAAAAAAAAGAAAAACAATTGTGTGGGGTGAGAGGATAAAATTCATCACCCCAATCAAAGATCTCTTCAATTCCCTTTTTCCAAACCCAAAGACCAATATAAGTGCTTTAGTTTTAAATTAAAATCGTAAGAGAGCATAAGTAGTAGTTTAAATTTTCCTCGAAGTCTCTTTTTAGTGAAAGAAGTGTTTATAATTTTTAATCTAACTTTGTTTACTAACTACTTAATTTTGAGATCTAATTATTTTGTCGGAGAAAATTTGCTAAATATTTATCTTTTCTCATTTTATTTTCATATTTTAGGACTTAAAAATTTGAATCACTTAAGCTAATTTTTAACTTTCTTTTAATTTAATAAATGTTTAGTTCAATTTAAAATTATATTATTTTCTTATAAATACTTCTCATAGTTTTGCTCTGTAATAGCAAAAGATTAAGTATGGGGGTATTTGATAAGTTAATTTGTATAGTTATTTTAGTTTAGTTTTTTTTATAAATAAATAGTATAATTTATTTGGATTTATATTAATATATATAATAATTCTTTTATTTTTATATTTCAGGTCTATATGGGCTCCAAATATCATTTTCAAGTCCATGGCAAAGATCTGAAAATATTTTGAGAAAATTAATATTTTTGGCCACGGATAGCTGAAATTCAAATGACCATAACTTTCAAACCAGGAAGAGTTACGGGACGTGCGACCAGTCATCGGAAAGAGGACGACGTCCTCTACAAATCTGAGAATTTCACAAGTACACGCCCTAAGGACACGGGCATGACCAGGGTGTGAACACGGGCGTGTCTAGCTCAAGAAAATAATTTTCTCCAGAAATCTTCCCGGGGCAATTCTGGAACATTTCCCAAGTACACTCCCCCCTGTCACGGGCGTGACCAAGGGCGTGACAAACCCGAAACTGCCGAAATGATGCCATAATGCATCGTTTCCAGTCATTTGCTGACTCGGTCAGTACACGCCCTAGGTCACGGGCGTGACTCTGGGGGCGTGACACTTCAGGAACTGCCAGAATTTACTCCCGCTGTTTTCAGCTTCCCGCGGTTTTCCAGAAACTGGAGTGACACGCCCTAGGTCATGGGCATGACCTAGGGGCGTGACCCTCCATTTAACAGATTTTGGCGGTTTCTCGCCAACGTTCTCGGGCTTTCAAGGCAGCGGTTTCCGAGCCTGACATGCCCTAGGTCACAGGCGTGACCTAAGGCGTGACCTTCAAGAAAAATTTCTATAAATTTCAGATCGGGCCAGAGGCTTTGGGAGAGGAGCTAGGAGGCCAATCTAGGAGCAGTTTTACCTCATTTATTTCTCTATTTTGCTGCATTTTCTTTATGTAACCCTTAGCTTCATAGTTTAGTTTGCATTTCTTTTTGTTTAATTCAATTACTCTCTTTTTAGTTATCATCTTTTTGCCCTTCTTTGTATGTAATTTCTTCATCATGCTTAGTAGCTAAACTTCTTTTAGCACTTGATCATGATGAATCTTGGAATAAAATAAGCTTCTCATCTTTATTAAAAATGTCAAGTCCTTTACTTTACTCACTAACGATTTATCTTTGATTTATATTTTATCGAATTCATATTGCGCGGATATGTTCTTCGATCTAAGATCCGTATCCTAAATAACCGAGAAGTTGCGGATACGAGGAGATCACTCAAAGATAAAAGGAGTTGCATGCACTCCTTGAGAGAGGACGACATCAATCTTCCAGATTGGAGTCAAATCCAATAGATGGGTTCACCGCCTAAAGCAAGCTTAGGGGTTTTGACTGTCTGAGAGGTCTTAATCGATCAACTTAAGGTTAGTCAAAAGCATGAGCTCGAGAGAGACGCTTTTGTACTTAAGGAACCTCCACGGTCGGGTGAGCAATTTAAGAGTCTTGCATACTTTATGTTCATAAAGGAGGTTTATTTTAGTCCAAGGGGATTCTAGATCAAGTGATATATTTTATTTTATTTTATAGTCCTAGATTAAATTCGCTCATTTTTATTATTTTTATTATTTCGTGAGTAGAAGATAAAGTCTATACGAATTCCTATTAATTTCGATAGGTACGCTTGCCTATTTGAGATTATAGTTTGGATACATTTTTATAACTATATAAAATTTCTCAAGTTTTTGGCGCCGTTGCCGGGGACATTTTGTTGATATTTTGAAAGCGCGAATTTTATTACTTTTATCACTCTCTTTCTCTTTCCCCAATTCTTTTTTTTTTCTTTTTCAAATTCATTTTCATTAGGTAACAGTTGATTTATTTTCCTTTTATAAGAAAATGTTATCACAATTGGCCGCCAAAATTGCAGAGCTTCAAAATCAACTAGATATTTTGAAAGTCGCAAGACAGCGCCAAATTTCTTGTTCTTATTATGGTGCTCCACATCATCGTGATAATTGTTATTATGATTATTATAAAAAATTTTGTTATGAAAATAATTTTGAAATTAACAATTATCCTCACTTTGATAATGCTTCTGCTTCAAATTTTCATGAAACTAATTTTTCCAATTCACATATTTTTCGTGAAAATAATTTTTCAAATGCGAATAATTATTTTGATTTAAATAATTTTTCCTCTAACTCTGTTTTTGGTTTTTCTTGTTCGCAAGATCCACCGGAAAATTTTTTGAGTTATGGGAACAATTGTTTAGATCCTAATTTTTGTTCTTCTTTTAGCACACCACAACCGCCTTCTGATAATTTTGGGGATTTTATGCAATTCATAGTTGATCCTCCCCAAAATTTAGAAAACATTATTCCGTATTCTAATGATTCTTCACCCTCTTCCAATTATTCACCTAATTTGGATCATGAATTTTCATGTGCCCCCTTGGTGACTTATTCGGAAGAGCAGGAAGAATTATTATATTTTACGGTCATGGGCACACCGGGTGAAATAGAAGAAAAACGTGTTTCTTCTCCTATTTCTCCCGATTTTCCATCTCATGAATTCTCTAACTCCGCTTATGAATTTTTAGACAGTGACATTCATGAAACTATACTGCCCAGTAATTTTCTTTTCGATAACAACTCTATTTTAGAAAATAAACAACCTATATCTAATCATATAACTTGGCAAGAGTCTCCTCCTTGTGAAGATTTTTCTGACGCGCTTCTCCTTGATTTGTCTTTCACTAATGATTTTCATGTAGTAAATGAGCCGTTGCAATACAATGTTGTCACCGACCCATTTGTCGCTCATCTAGAAAGATTCAAATCACCTCAGGTATGTATAGGTGATTTGAATCTAAATTTTCAAGTCAACTGCTAGAAGGAAAATCAAGAAGCAAGCGGAGGAGTAGCCGGGCGTGCGACTTTGGCATCTTCGCCAAAGCGAGAATTAAGGGAGTTACTCGTTCATTTCAATTTTTATTTTCCTTTCTCCTAACCCGAACCGTCTAGCTTAAAGACGTGAAAAAGAAAAGTGCTCTTGGGAGACACCCCTTGCTTATCTTTTAATTTCTATGCATTTTTCTTTTTTAAAATTTTCACAAACTATTTTTCTTTCCCCCTCCTACTTGACTTATAAACATTGGGGACAATGTTTATTTTTAAGTATGGGGGTGGATTTTTATTTATTATTTATATTTAAAAATCCAGAAAAAAATTGAAAAATCTTTTAAATTTTTTTAAAAAATTCTCTTTTTATTATCAAAAATACAAAAAAAATATAGAAAAAAACAAATAAAACAAAAATAATAAACCCCTACTTAATTTTTGTGATTTTTAGAAATTTATTTTGAGTTTATTTATAGGAATTTTTATTATTTTTTATTTTCTAAACTTTTATTTCATCAAAGTTAGTTAAAATTAATTTTTAGGTGATTTTATTTTAAGAAATAAATTTATGAAGTAAATTTGTTTAGAGAAATTTATTTAGCCTTTTTCTCTTTTATTTTAATTAGTTTCAATTTTATAGTGTTTAGTTTAACAATTTTTAGATTATAATTATCTCCGCTTTGAAATTTAAGATTCTTAGGAAATTTTAATTTACTTTAGTTGCTCTTTTTTAATTTTAATTTAATCTAAATATTGTTTAGCCTTCCCTTGTTTTAATTTTTCTTGTTAGATCATATGTCACGGGGATTAGAGGATAAAATTCATTATCCCCTGGTACACATATGCAAGTTTTTATTTTTGGTTAGATCATATGTCATGGGAATTAAATATTCCTTGGTACACATATGCAACCCCAAAAAAGGATAAGAGGATAAAATTCATTACTCCTAAGCAATTTTGTTTGAAGAGAAAAACAAAGAAGGAAAAAAATATCAAAAAAAAAAGAAAAAAAATTGTGTGGGGTGAGAGGATAAAATTCATCACCCCCAATCAAAGATCTCTTCAATTCCCTTTTTCCAAACCCAAAGCCCAATATAATTGCTTTAGTTTTAAATTAAAATCGTTAAGAGAGCATAAGTAGTAGTTTAAATTTTCCTTGAAGTCTCTTTTTAGTGAAAGAAGTGTTTATAATTTTTAATCTAACTTTGTTTACTAACTACTTAATTTTGAGATCTAATTATTTTATCAGAGAAAATTTGCTAAATATTTATCTTTTCTCATTTTATTTTCATATTTTAGGACTTAAAAATTTGAATCACTTAAGCTAATTTTTAACTTTCTTTTGATTTAATAAATTTTTAGTTCAATTAAAAAATTATATTATTTTCTTATAAATACTTCTCATAGTTTTGCTCTGGAATAGCAAAAGATTAAGTATGGTGGTATTTGATAAGTTAATTTATATAGTTATTTTAGTTTAGTTTTTTTATAAATAAATAGTATAATTTATTTGGATTTATATTAATATATATAATAATTCGTTTATTTTTATATTTCAGGTCTATATGGGCTCCAAATATCATTTTCAAGTCCATGGCAAAGATCTGAAAACATTTTGATAAAATTAACATTTTTGGCCACGGATAGCTGAAATTCAAATGGCCATAACTTTCAAAGAAGGAAGAGTTACGGGACGTGCAACCAGTCATCGGAAAGAGGACGACGTCCTCTACAAATCTGGAGAATTTCACAAGTACACACCCCGAGGAACGGGCGTGACCAGGGTGTGAACACGGGCGTGTCTAGCTCAAGAAAATAATTTTCTCCAGAAATCTTCCCGGGGCAATTCTGGAACATTTCCCAAGTACACGCCCCCTCTGTCGGCGTGACCTAGGGCGTGACTAACCCGAAACTGCCGAATTGATGCCAGAATGCGTCGTTTCCAGTCGTTTGCTGACCCGGTCAGTACACGCCCTAGGTCACGGGCGTGACCCAGGGGCGTGACACTTCAGGAACTGCCAGAATTTACTCCCGCCTTTTTCAGCTTCCCGCAGTTTTCCAGAAATTGGAGTGACACACCCTAGGTCACGGGCGTGACCTAGGGGCGTGACCCGCCATTTAACAGATTTTGGCGGTTTCTCGCCAACGTTCCTGGGCTTTCAAGACAGCGGTTTCCGAGCCTGACACGCCCTAGGTCACGGGCGTGACCTAGGGCGTGACCTTCAAGAAAAATTTCTATAAATTCCAGATCGAGCCAGAAGCTTTGGGAGAGGAGCTAGGAGGCCAATCTAGGAGCAGTTTTACCTCGTTTATTTCTCTATTTTGCTGCATTTTCTTTATGTAACCCTTAGCTTCATAGTTTAGTTTGCATTTCTTTTTGTTTAATTAAATTACTCTCTTTTTAGTTATCATCTTTTTGCCCTTCTTTGTATGTAATTTCTTCATCATGCTTAGTAGCTAAACTTCTTTTAGCACTTGATCATGATGAATCTTGGAATAAAATAAACTTCTCATCTTTATTAAAAATGTAAAGTCCTTTACTTTACTCACTAACGATTTATCTTTGATTTATATTTTATCGAATTCATATTGCGCGGATATGTTCTTCGATCTAAGATTCGTATCCTAAATGACCGAGAGGTTGTGGATACGAGGAGATCACTCAAAGATAAAAGGAGTTGCATGCACTCCTCGAGAGAGGAGGACATAAATCTTCCGGATTGGAGTCAAATCCAATAGATGGGTTCACCGCCTAAAGCAAGCTTAGGGGTTTCGACTGGCCGAGAGGTCTTAATCGATCAACCTAAGGTTAGTCAAAAGCATGAGCTCGAGAGAGACACTTTTGTACTTAAGGAACCTCCACGATCGGGTGAGCAATTTAAGAGTCTTGCATACTTTATGTTCATAAAGGAGGTTTATTTTAGTCCAAGGGGATTCTAGATCAAGTGATATATTTTATTTTATTTTATAGCCGTAGATTAAATTCGCTCATTTTTATTATTTAGATAAAATAATATTAATTTGCGTGAGTAGAAGTACTCAACAGGCCCCGAGTCTAATACGACATTCCTATATTATATTTCGATAGGTACGCTTGCCTATTTGAGATTATAGTTTGGATACATTTTTAAAACTATATAAAATTCCTCATCAAGTTTTTGGCGCCGTTGCCGGGGACATTTTATTGATATTTTGAAAGCGCGAATTTTATTACTTTTATCACTCTCTTTCTCTTTGCCCAATTCTTTTTATTTTCTTTTTCAAATTCATTTCCATTAGGTAACAGTTGATTTATTTTCCTTTTATAAGAAAATGTTATCACAATTGGCCGCCAAAATTGCAGAGATTCAAAATCAACTAGATATTTTGAAAGCCGCAAGACAGCGCCAAATTTCTTGTTCTTATTGTGGTGCTCTGCATCATCGTGATAATTGTTATTATGATTATTATAAAAAATTTTGTTATGAAAATAATTTTGAAATTAACAATTATCCCCACTTTGATACTGCTTCTGCTTCAAATTTTCATGAAACTAATTTTTCCAATTCACATATTTTTGGTGAAAATAATTTTTCAAATGCAAATAATTATTTTGATTTAAATAATTTTTCCTCTAACTCTGTTTTTGGTTTTTCTTGTTCGCAAGATCCACCGGAAAATTTTTTGAGTTATGAGAACAATTGTTTAGATCCTAATTTTTGTTCTTCTTTTAGCACACCACAATCGTCTTCTTCTAATTTTGGGGATTTTACGCAATTCATAGTTGATCCTCCCCAAAATTTAGAAAACATTATTCCTTATTGTAATGATTCTTCACCCTCTTCCAATTATTCACCTAATTCGGATCATGAATTTTCATGTGCCCCCTTGGTGACTTATTCGGAAGAGCAGGAAGAATTATTATATTTTACGGTCATTGGCACACCGGGTGAAATAGAAGAAAAACATGTTTCTTCTCCTATTTCTCCCGATTTTTCATCTCCTCATGAATTCTCTAACTCCGCTTATGAATTTTTAGACAGTGACATTCATGAAACTATAGTGCCCAGTAATTTTCTTTTCGATAACAACTCTATTTTAGAAAATAAACAACCTATACCTAATCATATAACTTCGCAAGAGTCTCCTCCTTGTGAAGATTTTTCTGACGCGCTTCTCCTTGATGTGTCTTTCACTAATGATTTTCATGTAGTAAATGAGCCGTTGCAATACAATGTTGTCCCCGACCCATTTGCCGCTCATCTAGAAAGATTCAAATCACCTCAGGTATGTATAGGTGATTTGAATCTAAATTTTCAAGTCAACTGCAAGAAGGAAAATCAAGAAGCAAGCGGAGGAGTAGCCGGGCGTGCGACTTTGGCATCTTCGCCAAAGCGAGAATTAAGGGAGTTACCCGTTCATTTCAATTTTTATTTTCCTTTCTCCTAACCCGAACTGTCTAGCTTAAAGATGGGAAAAAGAAAAGCGCTCTTGGGAGACACCCCTTGCTTATCTTTTAATTTCTATGCATTTTTCTTTTTTAAAATTTTCACAAACTGTTTTTCTTTCCCCCTCCTACTTGACTTATAAACATTGGGGACAATGTTTATTTTTAAGTATGGGGGTGGATTCTTATTTATTATTTTTATTTAAAAATCCAGAAAAAAAAATGAAAAATCTTTAAAATTTTAAAAAAAAATTCTCTTTTTATTATCTAAAATACAAAACAATATAGAAAAAAATAAAGAAAAAAAATAATAAACCCCTACTTAATTTTTGTGATTTTTAGAAATTTATTTTGAGTTTATTTATAGGAATTTTTATAATTTTTGATTTTCTAAACTTTTATTTCATCAAAGTTAGTTAAAATTAATTTTTAGGTGATTTTATTTTAAGAAATAAATTTATGAAGTAAATTTGTTTAGAGAAATTTATTTAGCCTTTTTCTCTTTTATTTTAATTAGTTTCAATTTTATAGTGCTTAGTTTAACAATTTTTAGATTATAATTATCTCCGCTTTGAACTTTAAGATTCTTAGGAAATTTTAATTTACTTTAGTTGCTCTCTTTTAATTTTAATTTAATCTAAATATTGTTTAGACTACTACCCTTGTTTTAATTTTTCTTGTTAGATCATATGTCACGGGGATAAGAGGATAAAATTCATTATCCCCTGGTACACATATGCAAGTTTTTATTTTTGGTTAGATCATATATCATGGGAATTAAATATTCTTGGTACACATATGCAACCCCAAAAAAAGGAGTAAGAGGATAAAATTCATTACTCCTAAGCAATTTTGTTTGAAGAGAAAAACAAGAAGGAAAAAAAACATCAAAAAAAAAGAAAAAAAATTGTGTGGGGTGAGAGGATAAAATTCATCACCCCCAATCAAAGATCTCTTCAATTCCTTTTTTCCAAACTCAAAGCCCAATATAATTGCTTTAGTTTTAAATTAAAATCGTAAGAGAGCATAAGTAGTAGTTTAAATTTTCCTCGAAGTCTCTTTTTAGTGAAAGAAGTGTTTATAATTTTTAATCTAACTTTGTTTACTAACTACTTAATTTTGAGATCTAATTATTTTATCAGAGAAAATTTGCTAAATATTTATCTTTTCTCATTTTATTTTCATATTTTAGGACTTAAAAATTTGAATCACTTAAGCTAATTTTTAACTTTCTTTTGATTTAATAAATTTTTAGTTCAATTAAAAAATTATATTATTTTCTTATAAATACTTCTCATAGTTTTGCTCTGGAATAGCAAAAGATTAAGTATGGGGGTATTTGATAAGTTAATTTATATAGTTATTTTAGTTTAGTTTTTTTATAAATAAATAGTATAATTTATTTGGATTTATATTAATATATATAATAATTCGTTTATTTTTATATTTCAGGTCTATATGGGCTCCAAATATCATTTTCAAGTCCATGGCAAAGATCTGAAAATATTTTGATAAAATTAACATTTTTGGCCACGGATAGCTGAAATTCAAATGGCCATAACTTTCAAAGTAGGAAGAGTTACGGGACGTGCAACCAGTCATCGGAAAGAGGATGACATCCTCTACAAATCTGGAGAATTTCACAAGTACACGCCCCAAGGACACGGCCTTGACCAGGTGTGGACACCGGGGTGTTCTAGCTCAAGAAAATAATTTTCTCCAGAAATCTTCCGGGGACAATTCTGGAACATTTCCCAAGTACACGCCCCCCTGTCACGGGCGTGACCTAGGGCGTGAATAACACGAAACTGCCGAATTAATGCCAGAATGCGTCCTTTCCAGTCATTTTCTGACCCGGTCAGTACACGCCCTAGGTCACGGGCGTGACCCAGGGGCGTGACACTTCAGGAACAGCCAGAATTTACTCCCACCATTTTCAGCTTCCCGCGGTTTTCCAGAAACTGGAGTGACACACCCTAGGTCACGGGCGTGACCTAGGGGCATGACCCGCCATTTAACAGATTTTGGCAGTTTCTCGCCAACGTTCCCGGGCTTTCAAGGCAGCGGTTTCCGAGCCTGAGACACCCTAGGTCACGGGCGTGACCTAGGGCGTGACCTTCAAGAAAAATTTCTATAAATTCCAGATCGAGCCAGAAGCTTTGGGAGAGGAGCTAGGAGGCCAATCTAGGAGCAGTTTTACCCGTTTATTTCTCTATTTTGCTGCATTTTCTTTATGTAACCCTTAGCTTCATAGTTTAGTTTGCATTTCTTTTTGTTTAATTCAATTACTCTCTTTTTAGTTATCATCTTTTTGCCCTTCTTTGTATGTAATTTCTTCATCTGCTTAGTAGCTAAACTTCTTTTAGCACTTGATCATGATAATCTTGGAATAAAATAAGCTTCTCATCTTTATTAAAAATGTCAAGTCCTTTACTTTACCACTAACGATTTATCTTTGATTTATATTTTATCGAATTCATATTGCGCGGATATGTTCTTAGATCTAAGATCCGTATCCTAAATGACCGAGAGGTTGTGGATACGATGAGATCACTCAAAGATAAAAGGAGTTGCATGCACTACTCGAGAGAGGACGACATAAATCTTCCGGATTGGAGTCAAATCCAATAGAGGGGTTCACCGCCTAAAGCAAGCTTAGGGGTTTCGACTGGTCGAGAGGTCTTAATCGATCAAACTAAGGTTAGTCAAAAGCATGAGCTCGAGAGAGACGCTTTTGTACTTAAGGAACCTCCACGGTCGGGTGAGCAATTTAAGAGTCTTGCATACTTTATGTTCATAAAGGAGGTTTATTTTAGTCCAAGGGGATTCTAGATCAAGTGATATATTTTATTTTATTTTATTTTATAGTCGTAGATTAAATTCGCTCATTTTTATTATTTAGATAAAATAATATTAATTTGCGTGAGTAGAAGTACTCAACAGGCCCCGAGTCTAATACGACATTCCTATACTATATTTCGATAGGTACGCTTGCCTATTTGAGATTATAGTTTGGATACATTTTTAAAACTATATAAAATTCCTCATCAAGTTTTTGGCGCCGTTGCCGGGGACATTTTGTTGATATTTTGAAAGCGCGAATTTTATTACTTTTATCACTCTCTTTCTCTTTCCCCAATTCTTTTTTATTTTCTTTTTCAAATTCATTTCCATTAGGTAACAGTTGATTTATTTTCCTTTTATAAGAAAATGTTATCACAATTGGCCGCCAAAATTGCAGAGCTTCAAAATCAACTAGATATTTTGAAAGCCGCAAGACAGCGCCAAATTTCTTGTTCTTATTGTGGTGCTCCGCATCATCGTGATAATTGTTATTATGATTATTATAAAAAATTTTGTTATGAAAATAATTTTGAAATTAACAATTATCCCCACTTTGATACTGTTTCTGCTTCAAATTTTCATGAAACTAATTTTTCCAATTCACATATTTTTCGTGAAAATAATTTTTCAAATGCGAATAATTATTTTGATTTAAATAATTTTTCCTCTAACTCTGTTTTTGGTTTTTCTTGTTCGCAAGATCCACCGGAAAATTTTTTGAGTTATGAGAACAATTGTTTAGATCCTAATTTTTGTTCTTCTTTTAGCACACCACAACCGTCTTCTTCTAATTTTGGGGATTTTACGCAATTCATAGTTGATCCTCCCCAAAATTTAGAAAACATTATTCCTTATTCTAATGATTCTTCACCCTCTTCCAATTATTCACCTAATTCGGATCATGAATTTTTATGTGCCCCCTTGGTGACTTATTCGGAAGAGCAGGAAGAATTATTATATTTTACGGTCATGGGCACACCGGGTGAAATAGAAGAAAAACATGTTTCTTCTCCTATTTCTCCCGATTTTCCATCTCCTCATGAATTCTCTAACTCCGCTTATGAATTTTTAGACAGTGACATTCATGAAACTATAGTGCCCAGTAATTTTCTTTTCGATAACAACTCTATTTTAGAAAATAAACAACCTATACCTAATCATATAACTTCGCAAGAGTCTCCTCCTTGTGAAGATTTTTCTGACGCGCTTCTCCTTGATTTGTCTTTCACTAATGATTTTCATGTAGTAAATGAGCCGTTGCAATACAATGTTGTCCCCGACCCATTTGCCGCTCATCTAGAAAGATTCAAATCACCTCAGGTATGCATAGGTGATTTGAATCTAAATTTTCAAGTCAACTGCAAGAAGGAAAATCAAGAAGCAAGCGGAGGAGTAGCCGGGCGTGCGACTTTGGCATCTTCGCCAAAGCGAGAATTAAGGGAGTTACCCGTTCATTTCAATTTTTATTTTCCTTTCTCGTAACCCGAACCGTCTAGCTTAAAGACGGGAAAAAGAAAAGCGCTCTTGGGAGACACCCCTTGCTTATCTTTTAATTTCTATGCATTTTTCTTTTTCTAAATTTTCACAAACTGTTTTTCTTTCCCCCCTCCTACTTGACTTATAAACATTGGGGACAATGTTTATTTTTAAGTATGGGGGTGGATTCTTATTTATTGTTTTTATTTAAAAATCCAGGAAAAAAAATGAAAAATCTTTAAATTTTTTTTAAAAAATTCTCTTTTTATTATCAAAAATACAAAAACAAATATAGAAAAAAATAAAGAAAACAAAAATAATAAACCCCTACTTAATTTTTGTGATTTTTAGAAATTTATTTTGAGTTTATTTATAAGAATTTTTATAATTTTTGATTTTCTAAACTTTTATTTCATCAAAGTTAGTTAAAATTAATTTTTAGGTGATTTTATTTTAAGAAATAAATTTATGAAGAAAATTTGTTTAGAGAAATTTATTTAGCCTTTTTCTCTTTTATTTTAATTAGTTTCAATTTTATAGTGCTTAGTTTAACAATTTTTAGATTATAATTATCTCCGCTTTGAACTTTAAGATTCTTAGGAAATTTTAATTTACTTTAGTTGCTCTCTTTTAATTTTAATTTAATCTAAATATTGTTTAGCCTTCCCTTGTTTTAATTTTTCTTGTTAGAGCATATGTCACGGGAATAAGAGAATAAAATTCATTATCCCCTCGTACACATATGCAAGTTTTTATTTTTGGTTAGATCATATATCATGGGAATTAAATATTCCTTGGTACACATATGCAACCCCAAAAAAAGGAGTAAGAGGATAAAATTTATTACTCCTAAGCAATTTTGTTTGAAGAGAAAAACAAGAAGGAAAAAAAAACATCAAAAAAAAAGGAAAAAAATTGTGTGGGGTGAGAGGATAAAATTCATCACCCCCAATCAAAGATCTCTTCAATTCCCTTTTTCCAAACCCAAATCCCAATATAATTGTTTTAGTTTTAAATTAAAATCGTAAGAGAGCATAAGTAGTAGTTTAAATTTTCCCCGAAGTCACTTTTTAGTGAAAGAAGTGTTTATAATTTTTAATCTAACTTTGTTTACTAAGTACTTAATTTTGAGATCTAATTATTTTATTAGAGAAAATTTGCTAAATATTTATCTTTTCTCATTTTATTTTCATATTTTAGGACTTAAAAAATTTGAATCACTTAAGCTAATTTTTAACTTTCTTTTGATTTAATAAATTTTTAGTTCAATTAAAAAATTATATTATTTTCTTATAAATACTTCTCATAGTTTTGCTCTGCAATAGCAAAAGATTAAGTATGGGGGTATTTGATAAGTTAATTTATATAGTTATTTTAGTTTATTTTTTTATAAATAAATAGTATAATTTATTTGGATTTATATTAATATATATAATAATTTGTTTATTTTTATATTTCAGGTCTATATGGGCTCCAAATATCATTTTCAAGTCCATGGCAAAAATCTGAAAACATTTTGAGAAAATTAACATTTTTGGTCACGGATAGCTGAAATTCAAATGACAATAACTTTCAAACCAGGAAAAGTTACGGGACATGCAATGAGTCATCGGAAAGAGGACGACGTCCTCTACAAATCTGTAGAATTTCACAAGTACATGCCCCAAGGACACGGGCGTGACCAGGGTGTGAACACGGGCGTGTCTAGCTCAAGAAAATAATTTTCTCCAGAAATCTTCCCGGGACAATTCTGGAACATTTCCCAAGTACACGACCCCCTATCACGGGCGCGACCTAGAGCATGACTAACCTGAAACTGCCGAATTGATGCCAGAATGCGCTGTTTCCAGTCGTTTGCTGACCCGGTCAGTACACGCCCTAGGTCACGGGCGTGACCCAGGGGCGTGACACTTCAGGAACTGCCAGAATTTACTCCTGCCGTTTTCAGCTTCCCGTAGTTTTCCAGAAACGGGAGTGACACACCCTAGGTCACGAGCGTGACCTAGGGGCGTGACCCTCCATTTAACAGATTTTGGCGGTTTCTCGCCAACATTCCCGGGCTTTCAAGACAGCGGTTTCCGAGCCTGACCCGCCCTAGGTCACGGGCGTGACCTAGGGCGTGACCTTCAAGAAAAATTTCTATAAATTCCAGATCGAGCCAAAAGCTTTGGGAGAGGAGCTAGGAGGCCAATCTAGGAGCAGTTTTACCTCGTTTATTTCTCTATTTTGCTGCATTTTCTTTATGTAACCCTTAGCTTCATAGTTTAGTTTGCATTTCTTTTTGTTTAATTCAATTACTCTCTTTTTAGTTATCATCTTTTTGTCCTTCTTTGTATGTAATTTCTTCATCATGCTTAGTAGCTAGACTTATTTTAGCACTTGATCATGATGAATCTTGGAATAAAATAAGCTTCTCATCTTTATTAAAAATGTCAAGTCCTTTACTTTACTCACTAACGATTTATCTTTGATTTATATTTTATCGAATTCATATTGCGCGGATATGTTCTTCGATCTAATATTCGTATCCTAAATGACCGAGAGGTTGCGGATACGAGGAGATCACTCAAAGATAAAAGGAGTTGCATGCACTCCTCGAGAGAGGACGACATAAATCTTCTGGATTGGAGTCAAATCCAATAGAGGGGTTCACCGCCTAAAGCAAGCTTAGGGGTTTCGACTGGCCGAGAGGTCTTAATCGATCAACCTAATGTTAGTCAAAAGCATGAGCTCGAGAGAGACGCTTTTGTACTTAAGGAACCTCCACGGTCGGGGGAGCAATTTAAGAGTCTTGCATACTTTATGTCCATAAAGGAGGTTTATTTTACTCCAAGGGGATTCTAGATCAAGTGATATATTTTATTTTATTTTATAGCCGTAGATTAAATTCGCTCATTTTTATTATTTCGATAAAAAAATTTATTTGCGTGAGTAGAAGTACTCAACAGGCCACGAGTCTATTACGACATTCCTATACTATATTTCGATAGGTACGCTTGCCTATTTGAGATTATAGTTTGGATACATTTTTATAACTATATAAAATTTCTCAAGTTTTTGGCGCCGTTGCCGGGGACATTTTGTTGATATTTTGAAAGCGCGAATTTTATTACTTTTATCACTCTCTTTCTCTTTCCCCAATTCTTTTTTATTTTCTTTTACAAATTCATTTCCATTAGGTAACAGTTGATTTATTTTCCTTTTATAAGAAAATGTTATCACAATTGGCCGCCAAAATTGCAGAGCTTCAAAATCAACTACATATTTTGAAAAGCCGCAAGACATCGCCAAATTTCTTGTTCTTATTGTGGTGCTCCGTATCATCGTGATAATTATTATTATGATTATTATAAAAAATTTTGTTATGAAAATAATTTTGAAATTAACAATTATCCCCACTTTGATACTGCTTCTGCTTCAAATTTTCATGAAACTAATTTTTCCAATTCACATATTTTTCGTGAAAATAATTTTTCAAATGTGAATAATTATTTTGATTTAAATAATTTTTCCTCTAACTCTGTTTTTGGTTTTTCTTGTTCGCAAGATCCACCGGAAAATTTTTTGAGTTATGAGAACAATTGTTTAGATCCTAATTTTTGTTCTTCTTTTAGCACACCACAACCGTCTTCTTCTAATTTTGGGAATTTTACGCAATTCATAGTTGATCCTACCCAAAATTTAGAAAACATTATTCCTTATTCTAATGATTCTTCACCCTCTTTCAATTATTCACCTAATTCGGATCATGAATTTTCATGTGCCCCCTTGGTGACTTATTCGGAAGAGCAGGAAGAATTATTATATTTTACGGTCATGGGCACACCGGGTGAAATAGAAGAAAAACATGTTTCTTCTCCTATTTCTCCCGATTTTCCATCTCCTCATGAATTCTCTAACTCTGCTTATGAATTTTTAGACAGTGACATTCATGAAACTATAGTGCCCAGTAATTTTCTTTTCGATAACAACTCTATTTTAGAAAATAAACAACCTATACCTAATCATATAACTTCGCAAGAGTCTACTCCTTGTGAAGATTTTTCTGACGCGCTTCCCTTGATTTGTCTTTCACTAATGATTTTCATGTAGTAAATGAGCCGTTGCAATACAATGTTGTCCCCGACCCATTTGCCGCTCATCTAGAAAGATTCAAATCACCTCAGGTATGCATAGGTGATTTGAATCTAAATTTTCAAGTCAACTGCAAGAAGGAAAATCAAGAAGCAAGCGGAGGAGTAGCCGGGTGTGCGACTTTGGCATCTTCGCCAAAGCGAGAATTAAGGGAGTTACTCGTTCATTTCAATTTTTATTTTCCTTTCTCGTAACCCGAACTGTCTTGCTTAAAGACGGGAAAAAGAAAAGCGCTCTTGGGAGACACCCCTTGCTTATCTTTTAATTTCTATGCATTTTTCTTTTTCTAAATTTTCACAAACTGTTTTTCTTTCCCCCCTCCTACTTGACTAATAAACATTGGGGACAATGTTTATTTTTAAGTATGGAGGTGGATTCTTATTTATTGTTTTTATTTAAAAATCCAGAAAAAAATGAAAAATCTTTAAAATTTTAAAAAAAAATTTCTCTTTTTATTATCAAAAATACAAAATAAATATAGAAAAAAACAAAGAAAACAAAAACAATAAACCCCTACTTAATTTTTGTGATTTTTAGAAATTTATTTTTATTTTATTTATAAGAATTTTTATAATTTTTGATTTTCTAAACTTTTATTTCATCAAAGTTAGTTAAAATTAATTTTTAGGTGATTTTATTTTAAGAAATAAATTTATGAAGTAAATTTGTTTAGAGAAATTTATTTAGCCTTTTTCTCTTTTATTTTAATTAGTTTCAATTTTATATTGCTTTGTTTAACAATTTTTAGATTATAATTATCTCCGCTTTGAACTTTAAGATTCTTAGGAAATTTTAATTTACTTTAGTTGCTCTCTTTTAATTTTAATTTAATCTAAATATTGTTTAGCCTTCAATTGTTTTAATTTTTCTTGTTAGATCATATGTCAAGGGGATAAGAGGATAAAATTCATTATCCCCTGATACACATATGCAAGTTTTTATTTTTGGTTAGATCATATGTCATGGGAATTAAATATTCCTTGGTACACATATGCAACCTCAAAAAAGGAGTAAGAGGATAAAATTCATTACTCCTAAGCAATTTTGTTTGAAGAGAAAAACAAGAAGGAAAAAAAACATCAAAAAAAAAGAAAATAAATTGTGTGCGGTGAGAGGATAAAATTCATCACCCCAAATCAAAGATCTCTTCAATTCCCTTTTTTCAAACCCAAAGCCCAATATAATTGCTTCAGTTTTAAATTAAAATCGTAAGAGAGCATAAGTAGTAGTTTAAATTTTCCTCGAAGTCTCTTTTTTAGTGAAAGAAGTGTTTATAATTTTTAATCTAACTTTGTTTACTAACTACTTAATTTTGAGATCTAATTATTTTATTAGAAAAAATTTGCTAAATATTTATCTTTTCTCATTTTACTTTCATATTTTAGGACTTAAAAATTTGAATCACTTAAGCTAATTTTTAACTTTCTTTTGATTTAATAAATTTTTAGTTCAATTAAAAAATTATATTATTTTCTTATAAATACTTCTCATAGTTTTGCTCTGAAATAGCAAAAGATTAAGTATGGGGGTATTTGATAAGTTAATTTATATAGTTATTTTAGTTTAGTTTTTTTATAAATAAATAGTATAATTTATTTGGATTTATATTAATATATATCATAATTCGTTTATTTTTATATTTCAGGTCTATATGGGCTCCAAATATCATTTTCAAGTCCATGGCAAAGATCTGAAAACATTTTGATAAAATTAACATTTTTGGCCACGGATAGCTGAAATTCAAATGGCCATAACTTTCAAACCATGAAGAGTTACGGGACGTGCAACAAGTCATCGGAAAGAGGACGACGTCCTCTACAAATCTGGAGAATTTCACAAATACAAGCCCCAAGGACACGGGCGTGACCAGGGTGTGAACACGGGCGTGTCTAGCTCAAGAAAATAATTTTCTCCAGAAATCTTCCCGGGGCAATTCTGGAACATTTCCCAAGTACACGCCCCCCTGTCACGGGCGTGACCTAGGGCGTGACTAAGCCGAAACTGCCGAATTGATGCTAGAATGCGCCGTTTCCAGTCGTTTGCTGACCCGATCAGTACACGCCCTAGGTCACGGGCGTGACCTAGGGGCGTGACACTTCAGGAACTGCCAGAATTTACTCCCGCCGTTTCAGCTTCCCGCAGTTTTTCAGAAACTGGAGTGACACACCCTAGGTCACGGGCGTGACCTAGGGGCGTGACCCGCCATTTAACAGATTTTGGAGGTTTCTCGCCAACGTTCCTGGGCTTTCAAGACAGCGGTTTCCGAGCCTGACACGCCCTAGGTTACAGGCGTGACCTAGGGCGTGACCTTCAAGAAAATTTCTATAAATTCCAGATCGAGTCAGAAGCTTTGGGAGAGGAGCTAGGAGGCCAATCTAGGAGTAGTTTTTCCTCATTTACTTCTCTATTTTGCTGCATTTTCTTTATGTAACCCTTAGCTTCATAGTTTAGTTTGCATTTCTTTTTGTTTAATTCAATTACTCTCTTTTTAGTTATCATCTTTTTGCCCTTCTTTGTATGTAATTTCTTCATCATGCTTAGTAGCTAAACTTCTTTTAGCACTTGATCATGATGAATCTTGGAATAAAATAAGCTTCTCATCTTTATTAAAAATGTCAAGTCCTTTACTTTACTCACTAACGATTTATCTTTGATTTATATTTTATCGAATTCATATTGCGCGGATATGTTCTTCGATCTAAGATCCGTATAATAAATGACCGAGAGGTTGTAGATACGAGGAGATCACTCAAAGATAAAAGGAGTTGCATGCACTCCTCGAGAGAGGACGACATAAATCTTCTGGATTGGAGTCAAATCCAATAGAGGGCTTCACCGCCTAAAGCAAGTTTAGGGGTTTCCACTGGCCGAGATGTCTTAATCGATCAACCTAAGGTTAGTCAAAAGCATGAGCTCGAGAGAGACGCTTTTGTACTTAAGGAACCTCCACGGTCGGGTGAGCAATTTAAGAGTCTTGCATACTTTATGTTCATAAAGGAGGTTTATTTTAGTCCAAGGGGATTCTAGATCAAGTGATATATTTTATTTTTTTATAGCCGTAGATTAAATTCGCTCATTTTTATTATTTAGATAAAATAATATTAATTTACGTGAGTAGAAGTACTCAACAGGCCCAAGTCTAATACGACATTCCTATACTATATTTCGATAGGTATGCTTGCCTATTTGAGATTATAGTTTGGATACATTTTTAAAACTATATAAAATTCCTCATCAGTATAGTTCCGTCACTTAGTAAATATGCAAACAGAGACCTTTTAAAAACAATCATGAATGACCAAGTATTTTATTGATATTACACTTAATTAGTTTTGGCGTAAGCTATGTCAAATTGACTTCTTGTAATGTCTACCTAGCCGTAGATCATTAAAGGATTTATTGATTGCGAGTAATGTACCCTTTTTTGATATTCTTTTGCAGTTGGAGGTGACACAATCTTTTATAAAACTTTTTAGTTGATGACTTCATCCCCACTTCTAATAACCAATATACATGTAAGAAGGATGAGCACTCGAGGGGCCAAATGGCAAACATACAATGAGGAGATGATCCCAGACGTCAATGTAGAGGTTCGGACATAGGAGGGCACACGGAGCTCGAGGCACCATCTCATCACTAGGCTAGAGGTTTTAAGAAGTGAGATGGAAATTCATGCTCTAGAACACTTACAGAGATTAGGCACTCCTTGATGCGGCATTGAAACTTGGGTATGTGGTTCTTCAAAAATTCATCGGATTATATTAATGTAAAAAGAGAAAGCATCAGATTGTAATTACCTAACACTTCCTCGATTTCACTTTTGAGTTGTTAGTTCATGGATAAAACCACTTCAATTCATCTCCACTCTAGTTATTTATGTGTGCTTCATCTTCAGAATTTAGCATGGGGTACCTTTTGATCTTCAAAGGTTCTAGGATCATGAATGGGCCTTCCCACTTCAGGTTAAGCTTCCAAATGTCTACTAATTTGGTGGCGGCATCAACTTTATTAAGCACTAAGTTACTCTTTTATAACTGCTTAATCTGGATGTGCTTGTCATACTTGGTCATTCTTATCTTGTTCTCCTCTTTCCTTGATGTGGCAAGGTCCTAGAGCTCTTCAGGAGAGTCCAAAGAGATCTACAAAGTTTCCTCATTCTTTATCTGCTACTCACCTCCATCTTCTACTGCAACCACCATAGGATTGCTGGCCTTGAATTCAACCAAAATGAGAGTGTTCGATTTGTGTGACAACTTGAAAGGAGTCTCCCCTGTGGTTAATAATCTCTTTTTGGTCATGAATATTATTTTTCATGGCTAATACATATGTATTAGCCACACTATTTATAACCCTGCTTATAAAATAACTATTAACCACAGTTTTTTCAATCGTGGCTAATATCAGTGTATTAGCCACGATTTTTAGTCCCTGGCCAAAAAAATGTAGCGAATACTCACTTTTCTAGTAGTGACAGAAGGGATATGCTTCATTTAATTTCCTCTGCATTTTCAAACGTCTTTGTCAAGAGATTGAGAATGAGTTTGTTAGCTACCTCCACCTAACTATTGCTTCGCGAATGATGAACTAAAGTGAAGCGAAGGTCATTCTCTATATGCGTGCAGAACTCCTCCAACTCCATGCGAGTAAACTAAGGCCGTTTTTCATGATAATGACTTGTGGTATCCCAAACCTACAGGTGATATTTTCCCAAATAATATTTCTCCCCACATGAGAAGTCGTCTTCGCCAACACCTTTGTATATATCCAATTGGAGAAATAATCAATCATTAGCATGATAAATCTTTGTTGCAAGCTGGCTGGAGGGAAAGGTCCCACCAAGTCTATTCCCCAAATAGCAAACATCCATGGAGAGGTAATAGTTCTCAACTGATGGGATGACAACAACTGAAACAAAAGCATAGAGCTGACACTTTTGGTATCGCCAAACAAATCTCTTCACATCCTTTTGAATAGTCTGACAGAAATAGCCTTTCCACAATATCCTCTTCTCCAGTGTGCAACTTCTCGAGTGACTATTACATTCACTGGAGTGTATCTCTTCCAAAACTCAAGGAACCACAACCTTAGAAATGCACCAAGCAAAGGACCCAAAAATAGTTTTCTGATACAAGACTCCCTTTGAGCAAGTCGTAAGTCAAATTATTCTGGAAGCATCTATTATCTTCCACTGCTGCAGAAAACTCTCTTATAGTGAGATAAGTAAAAATGGATCCACCCAAGATGGATATTGCTCGATGTCCACCAACTCACCCCCCCTGTTGATGGATGACCAAAATAACTCAGTCAATGTGCCTCCCACACATTGACTATACTTTGTTAATTGATTGGAGACTCCATTCTTCTCCCTTGGTACATGTATGTGGAAGGATCAGAATGTGATAATCAACCCCTTAACCTTTATAATGTATAGCTCCATAACGAGTTTCCTGGCCTCCAACTCTTCTCAAATTTGGGATGTTAATGAATCTGCGTGAGCTCGGATATCCTAGACTCCCAACTCCTTGGCCAAGAGGAAGCAAAAAATGATGGCTTTGCACTCGGCTTGATTATTGGTGACTGGGAAGTGGATATTCACAGCTTGTTTGTAACACCCCAAAAAGGAGTAGGAGGTAACAATCTCAACAGTCGAACGGGGTTCGGCGGCGAATGTCGAACGGGGTTCGGAGCACGTCGAACGGGGTTCGGCGCACGTCGAACGGGGTTCGGCGCACGTCGAACGGGGTTCGGCGCACGTCGAACGGGGTTCGGCGCACGTCGAACGGGGTTCGGCGCACGTCGAACGGGGTTCGGCGCACGTCGAACGGGGTTCGGCGCACGTCGAACGGGGTTCGGCGCACGTCGAACGGGGTTCGGCGCACGTCGAACGGGGTTCGGCGCACGTCGAACGGGGTTCGGCGAACGTCGCACGGGGTTGGACGAATAATCTTTGTTATGTGTTATGAACCAGTTCTACAAACTCAGACGCGTTCGACAAATTCCCTCCCGTTCAACTAATTTCGTTCGACAAACTCGACTCTGTTCGACGAATTATCGAAAGAAAATATAGTTGAAGTGGCGACTCGTGTCAAGTGGCTGGTGTACAGCCAGTGAGCGGTGGTTGACTTTAACCTGGGCCATTGCTGTGTTTTGATGAGTTTATCATGTGGCTGTGGTGAAACCCGAAGCCACATTTGCAGAGTGATGGGATTGAGGAAGTCATTATTTCCTTTTCTCTGTCTTTCTTCCTTGCTTCCCAGTTCTGCAGTAGAGCACTCTCTGCTGGTGCTAGGGTTTGGGTGGAACTTGAAGTTGTTGGAGAAGATCTTGTGGCTCGAATCAATAGCCGAAGATAGAATCGCGAAGGGGAAAGTGAGGTGATCATTTCCATCTGCGTAGAAAAGTTTTGTCATGGCTCTGAAGATAACTCCAAGGGTAACGATCTTCCTCCTTATACATGTCAAGTCCTTATTTTGGCATATACAGGGAATCCCCCACCAAAAGGTGGAGTGTTAAGGGATTTCCATTGGGTTGATTCATGAAATCCCTAGTCGGTCTTGCATATAGATCTGGAAATGTGTAGTGCGGAATATGCATGTTGTGTGAAGCCCATCTGGATAGGTTGGTCTGGATTGGTGATGCTTTATTTTGCGCACCGGAGAAGACTCCGCTTATAAATGAGTATTCTGTGGAGTCGGTGGGTTGTGCCTGTGAAGTGGAGTAACAGGAAGTACTGGAGTGGAGTTCCAAGAAAATACACTCGAAATTCATGTTTTGTATGTTATGAAAGTCCAGTGTTTCTGGCACTACAGGTGGCTGCAGTGTTTTCTGGATAGTTGGTCCAAATATAGATGGAGCTGGGTACAGAAAGGTGTTCTGTCGCTAACGCCATGCGATAGTGGTTGTCGCTGGCAATAGCTCCTAGCTAACCTATAATTGTGAAAGCCAGTCCTTGGAGGACAGTGTGGCTATTATAAGCTATGCGCTCTTAAAGGCCAGTGAGCTGAACGGATAAGGGGAAGCCGACCCGCGTCAGTCTAGACATTGAACTGGCGATTTAAGCAACGGGCAAGGGCTAAACTGTATCCGCGTTATGGTTGTCTAACTTGAGTGTTGTTGAAGTATGAGACCGAGCGGTCTGGCGGTCTAAGTTTGGCGGGCTGTTGACCGTACGGCCTAGCGGTCACTCTCCAGCGGTTTGGAATCCCGACTGTTGTTGTTTGTAGTCCGAGCGGTCTGGCTGTTTCTCTTAGACAACTTGGAGACTGGGCTGTTGAATCCCTAGTTTGATTTGGGCTAGGTTCACTAACTTAGGATGATGTGACCCAACATGTATAGTCAGGGTCATAGTTGGTCCTAAAGTCTAGGCCAAGTCCTCGATAACAACATCACATGGACAAGCCATCATCAGACTGCTAGAGACTCAAGACATAGAGTTTTCCCAAAGATTCAGAGATTTCTCAAGAGACCAAGTAAAATGAGTTCGATGTTCGTCGAACTCAGGTCGGGGATAGTCGTTCTCAGCTCGACGATCTTAGATAAATATTCTCTAAGCTGAGCTCGACGAACTTCAGTCACAGATCGACGATCCTTAGACTCCACCTTCAGAATTTTAAGTCCAGACTGTTCTCTACACTCAGGTAGACGAACCTAGTTCTCAGGTCGACGAACTTCACTCTTTGCTCGATGATTTCTGGACTTCCACTTCAACTCTATTGACATAGGTTTATTAATTTTTCTCTAAGTCCAGAATCATTTTCAGCTCGACGAATTCAAGGTTCTCCAGACTTAGTTCGACGAATTCAAGGTTCTTCAGACTTAGCTCGACGAACCTTCTTCTTTGGTCGACGATCTCTGGACTTAGTGTAACGCCCCGTATTTTTTTCGTCGAATGATTGCATACGTTTGATGGGCGTTACGTTGGCTTTGACCGTTGTTCGAGCATTGTTTTCATGCGGGCTTTCGAGTGGCTGTTTTGGTAGCCTAGTTGCACGATTCCCTAGCTAGCTGGAGTCCAATTTTGGGGACTCGGTGAGGCCTCTTAGGGAATGCTTGCACTTTTTCGAGCCCGGGTAAGGTTGCTCAAAACGGGTTGATTGTATGGAAGATGTGGTGTAAAGAAAACAAAAAGGGGTAAAAAGTCCTTAAGGAAGAAATGGTCTAGGACGAAACAGAAACACTTTTCAAAAGAGTGAAAAATGGTCATTTTTTTGGGTGACACGGCCTGGGACACGGGCGTGTCTAGCTCGGGATGTGGTTTGCCTTTGTGGTCGTCGAACTTCGTTTGACGAAGTTGCGGGAGGAACACGCCCCCCCCCCCCCCCCCCCCGACACGGGCGTGTCGGGGCGTGACCCTGGGCGTGACCTGGGGCGTGACCTCCTTGACTCGACGAATTTTTCTTGCGGCGAGTTGAGCTCGACAAATGGGGTCCACGCCCCGTGACACGGGCGTGTCACGGGCCGTGTCTCGCTATGTCGAGTGTCGAGTGTCGGGTGTCGAGAGAGGGGACACGGCCTGTGACACGGGTGTGTCACAGGGCGTGTCCAGCTTTGTCGAAGTGTCGACACTTTTGGTCGACGAGATGTCGAGACACGGGTTACATGCCCTAGGTCACGGGCGTGACCGACCTGTCACGGGCGTGTACCCAGCCGTGTACCTTGTAGATAAAAATTGAAATTGTCGGATTCTGCGCCGCTTAAGGTACACGTCCTGTGACACGGGCGTGTCACAGGGCGTGACAGGGCCGAAAATCGACTTTTTCAGTTTTTTTGTGCCGTACGTTTTTCTGATTCTAGATCAAGCCGTCCAACTCTGTCCTGGAAGGATAAAGCCGAGAACAGAGTTTACTTTCTCCTCACTTCATCTTTCTCCACCCTCTTCTTCATCTTCTTCCTCATTCCAAAAGGAAATCAAGGGAGCAAAGCTAAGACAAGGGAAGGAAAGAGAGGAGCAGTCGTCGCGGTGTTGTATCGGTTCAGGCAAGCGGTGTTCTTCACCCTTGCCAATCTTGTTTTCTTGTTCTTTGATTATGCAAGTTTAGTTAGCTTTCCACTTTCAATTTTAATAGCTTGTTCTTCTTGTTTTGCACCTCACTTTGGTCAAAATAGCGTAGCCTTGTTACTCTTACTTTTGGGATTCACAAGCATAAATAATCTTGTCTTTCAAGAATTTCTCAAGCTATATGCTTACCTATTGTTCATCTCCTTGTTGCTTACCTCACTTTTGTCCAGTTTTACCTTGTATTTTTCTATTAGCTACCTTTCTTGTTCCTATGATTTGCGAGCTTGTTAGGTTTCAGCGACGTTGTTACTTGTGGGGTTTTCTTATGGTGAAGTAGAGATCCAAATTCTATCAAGTTTGACATAACTTGGGCAATATGTAGTCATGAGTGAGGATGATGAAATGAAACGTGTTTAGCTTGGGTTATAGTGAGTTTTGTGATGCGAATGGTGAACCATGGCAGGAGCGGTTGTGTGAGGATTTTGTAAGGGGTGGTGTGGTTTCAGCCTTGGTGGCCACCGGGTTTTGATTTGTGGTGTAGAGCACCGTTTTGGCCCTGATTTGGGCTGGCTTTTATTGGTGCGTTCCACTTTAGGGCCGCCACCAAAAGACCCTTGCGGAATCGAACTTAACCGCTGCTTATGTTTCACAAGTATAGTTGTTTCTTGTTCTACAGATGATGGAATGGGCACGTGTATTGCCATTTTGCTCCTGCGGGTTGAGCAGGACTTGATGAGAATGTCATGCACTTGAAACATTACATGTTGGGTTGGCAGTGTTTAACACTTATTTTCCACCATGTTCTTTTCACTCGTTTACATGAAATTTCTACGGGGTCGGTAAGCCCCTTCGTTATATTTTATGAACTTAATGCTCTGTTTTTGTAGCTTTGATGATTGCTGAGGTGTTCTTTCTTGAATGCCTCAGGTGCAGGTTGTAGCCGGTTGAGCGGCTAGTGCTTGGATAGAGTCTCTTTGGAGCTAGCTGAGCGTACCTAGCGAGGTAGTTCTTTACTTTGTTGTACAGACATACATTCTCCATAATGGGTTCGTGTCAGTTTGTTGGCGCCCATTGGTGGTTTTTCTTTGCTTGCTACATATGAATGCTAGACTGCTACTATGAATCATTTGAATGAGATGATGTCTACTTGCTCTTGAGAAGGGTTTATGGTAGGTTGCATTAGGTATTTTTAAGCTACACAAACCCTAGTATTGTATAACATTCATAACATGTTTTGGTCACCTAACAAGTATTTTCCAAGCAACGTAAAAAAGGGATGATTTCTTATATTATTATAAATCTAGAATGCATATAGGAGATCGTCATAAGTAAACTAAAGTATTTTCCGCCGCGTACAAACACACGTTTTGATCCCTAAGGTCGAGGGATACGACCATCAAACTAAACGGTTTTCTTGCATATAACTGATGATTTTCAACTACTAAGTAAGCGTCGAGGTTTTGCCTGAGCGTGTGCAGTTATCTCTTGCACTACGTGGCATCATAACACGTAGTTCCTCTGACTCTGATACGATGTACTCGTTGAGGAAATGCGGGTTGTGACACTTAGTCTTCAGCATCTCAAGTTCAATTGATTCTCCAGACTTAGGTCAACGAACTTAGTTCTCTGGTCGGCGATTTCTGGATTCTCTACTTCACCTTCCTAATTCCAGAAGTTATCAATTTTTCTAAGTCCAAAATCTTCTTCAGTCGACGAATCAGATTCTCAGCTCGACGAACTTGAAGTACAGAAATACAAAGCTTCCAGAGACAGTAAGTCATGTTTTCAGCTCGACGATTCTACAACTCAGCTCGACGAACAGAAGCCGTCTGGTCGACGAATACAACATCTCAACTCGACGAACTGTGGACTCAGTTCGACGAATTCTGCTATTGTTCGACGATTCCAGACTTAGTTATTTCTGGCCTTCTGTCCCCACTCTAATGTGATAATTCCTGAGTAATTAATGCTCTAACATTCTCTGAATGTATCCGTTAGAAGGAGCATTAATTATGGTCTTCTCCAGGATTATTGCTTGCCGTTTTTCCATGGGACAGTTTGGGAAATAAATCAATGTCAATTATTCTCAAGGCTGTCAGCATTAATTGCAGGTGAATTCAAATTTTTGAAGTACAGAGAAGAAGAGAATAACGACACACAGACATATATAGATAGAAAAAACAATCAAGATTGATTGAGAAAGCTTCACGCAGAGCACAGCTTACTGAGAAGCATACAGAGATTACTGAGAAACTAAAAGAAACATTTAATCTTGAACAACCTGCTCTGTCAACAAGAAGGATTCTCTGATACACAGAAGCTCTTGACCAGAAGCTCATCAGCACCTGAAGAAGAAGAACAACAATACCTATATCAAGAGTCTTCTTTCTTCAAGTACTCCAGGACACTTCAAAAGAACAACATCATTCTCATCTGTCAAAGAAGTTCCTGAAGATTATTGTTGGTCAAGGATTCCGTTTGAAGACCTATCACCCTAAAGCTTAGCTCTTGTTATTCTCAGGGGGAGCCTTAAGCTAAAATCAAATCCATAGTCTTCTCAATTGTATATTGAGAAAGAGAAGACAAAATCATCTCTCACCCCCACTGTATAAAGGGTTGTCATCTCCCTTCAAAAGTGATTCCTTGGTTTCAAGTCTCCTGATTAAAAGACTTGGGTTAGTTTTTGAGCACCTGATCAAAAGCTCATTGGTGTCAGGCACCTGATCAAAAATCTGAGTGGATTCCGGCCAAGGGTGGTAGAAGAGTGGATGTACCAAGGTTGGGGAAACACTATAAAATTCTTGTGTCGTCTGGTTGCTCCTTTTTCTTTTGTTCTTGCTGTGCTTGTGCTTTAGGTTTATTGTTTGCTAGTTTATTAATTTCTGCACTTTTAATTTACAGCAAAAGCTGTAATAGCTGTTATAATTTTTAAGAATACTCTATTAACCCCCCCCCCCCCCTCTAGAGTATTTCAGATCTAACTCTCACTTTCAATTGGTATCAGAGAAGGTTCCTTTGGTTGTACAAGTTAAATCTTGAACAAAAAAATCCTTTGTTATATCTACACATCACTTTATTTTCATTTAAATTATAAACACAGCCATGGCACAGAACAAGGATTATGCAAGCACCAGACCTCTAGTTTGCAACCTTAATAGGTTTGCCATCTGGAAGGCAAGAATTAGGCTTTATATGAATTCCATTGATGAAGACATCTACAATTCAATCTTGACAGGTCCCCCACAGGTATCTACATCTACAACATCTTCCATCAACAATGCAGTCCCACCACCTGAGTGGACTGAAGCCTAGAAGAAAGCAAAAATTGCAGATGCCAAAGCTATAAATATCCTAGCACAAACTATGTCAGATGATATTTTTCAGAAGGTTGCTGAGTGCACCTCAGCAAAAGCCATTTGGGATTCCCTAAACCAAATGGTGGATGGCTCAGCAGATGAGAGAAAGGATAGGAGATCAAATCTCATATCCCTATATGAGAACTTTAAGAAGGAGGAAGCTGAGACAGTTACTGATATGTACAATAGGTTAAGCTCAATTATCAATGAGCTAAAAACCCTGGATAAGAACATCACTCTTACTGAAGTGAATGGCAAGATCCTGATGTGCTTCCCAAGCTCATGGGATACAAGAATCTGGACCATCAAAGAGGCCAGATGCCTGAATGAGATTTCAACTGAATCTCTATTGGGTAAACTGAAGTCCTATGAATAGCTGATAAAGACCAGGGAGGCAGCTGAACAAAGAACACCTCCAGCAGGCAGAAGAGAACAAAGTATTGCTTTCAAAGCCACTGAAGAGACAGAGACTGCAACATCAAATGAAGAGCTTATGAGTCTCTTTGCTAAGAGGTTCTTCAAGATGGCCAGAAAGGATTTCAGGAGAAAGTCAGTAAGAAAAGATGACAAGAAAAATATGACAAGACACCAACAAAATAAATTGTGTGCTATGGATGCAGAAAGCCTAGGCACTTCCTCTCTGAGTGTCCAGAGAACCAGAAGAAAGAGAAGAGAAGAGAGAAGGAAACCAGAAGACAGCACACTAGCAAACCCTCTTCCAGCAAGCACAAGAAGAAGGAAAAGGGCATTGTGGCTGAGACCTGGAGTGAGACAGAAGATGAGTCAACATCTTCAAGCTCCAGTGAAGATGAGGAAGAAGAAAGAGCAAAGGAAGTTTGCCTCATTGCAAGTGATGCCTCCAAAAGTCACTCAGAAGAAGAAGAGTCTGAAGATGAAGGAGTGTTTGAATCAGAGATAGATCAGGTAATGTCCTCTTTTGACTACAGCTCTGAAACATTTAAATCTGATTTCAAGTTAATGTGCATAGATTTGATTAATTCTGAAAAATAAATTAAAATTCTTAGGGAAAAATTAGGAAACTTAGAGGATGTTCAATCTGAAAACATTAGGTTAAAAGATGAATTAACCTTAGCAAATGAAAAGATAATTTCACTAAAAACTGAGCTTTGTCAGGCCAAACAACTTGAGAAAACTCTCAATGGGAGAAGCCTCAAGCTGATGGATATCACAAGTACTGTTAATGCCAGACTTAATGGCAAGCAAGGTTTGGGTGCTCCATCAGGTTTGCCCCCCATTCTCAGGAAGAATATTTTATCAACACCAATAAAATTTGTATCTACTAAAAGGAAAGAAACAATACATGACAAACAAACAGTAAAAAAGATCCCTAAGACAGTAGGACAGAAAACCAAAAACCAGAAAACACCTAGTAAAAACAAGGTTCAGCAATTTTCGTCGAACTTAGATCGACGAAATGGGGCCATTTCGTCGAACCCAGATCGACAAACTCTGAACGCAAACTATAGTTATATCTATTCGTCTAACTGCGATCGACGAACTCTGTATGGTTCGTCGAGCAGAGGTCGACGAACGAGGGGCACAGAGAATGAACATGTTCATTCTTTGGGCAGAGATCGACGATCTCAACCCAATTCGTCGAACTCTGGTCGACGAACTTACAGAAATTCGTCGAACCCAGGAAGACTTAATCAAAACTATAATTCCAACAGCAATTTAAATATTTCTAAGAAACCATTTAATCCACTAGCTGACTGGATCATACCACCTAGGAGATATCACCCCCTAGGATACAAGTCCCAACCTGAATTCTCTATTATTTCCAGCTTCTCTTATCAGCAATACAAATGACCCAAGGTAACCTGGGTCAAAAACCATTAACTATTTTCTATTGCAAGTGAAGAGTTGTCCAGGGGTAAATCAAACTTGGTACCTGGACAATGACTGCTCCAAACATATGACTGGCAGCAAGGACATCTTATCTAACTACAAGTCCAAGCTGGGGCCAAAGGTAATCTTTGGTGACTCCAAGTGTGGTCAGTCAGAAGGATTTGGAGAAGTAAGAATTGGAGCTGTCACATTCAAAAAGGTGACATATGTAAGTGGACTCAAGCATAACCTCATCTCCATAAGTCAGTTATGTGATGATGGTTATCAGGTATACTTTAACCCATCAACTTGTTCTATTATTGATAAAAACAACCAAACAGTTTTTACTGGAAGTAGACAAGGCAACATATACTTAGTAAATTTTCTTTCTGCCAAAACTGATATCTGTTTACTTAATTTAACTAGTAATCAGAATGACTTATGGCACAAAAGACTAGGTCATGTAAATCTGAAAAACATTGATAGGCTATCTAAGCACAATCTTGTTAGAGGTCTACCTTCTGGTCCCTACAATAAGGAAGGTCTCTGTAGGGCTTGTCAATTAGGCAAGCAAACTAAAACTAGTTTTAAATTTGTTAATAAGAGTGATTCACCTAGGATTTTGTACTTGCTAAATTTGGATCTCTTTGGACCCATTGCTGTACAAAGCCTAGGAGGGAAATCCTACACTTTGGTTATAGTGGATGACTTCTCCAGGTTCAGTTGGGTATTCTTTCTGAGATCAAAGTAAGATACCTTCAAGGTTCTTACAGATTTTCTCAGGACCATGCAGATTGAGTTCTCTACTCATGTTGCATTGATCAGAAGTGATCATGGCACAGGGTTTGAGTCTCTTCTTATGCATGAGTTCTGTGAGAAGGAAGGTATCATGCAATGCTTCTCATCTCCTAGAACTCCCCAATAAAATGGGGTAGCTGAAAGGAAAAATAGGACACTCATTGAAGCTGCTGGTACATTGCTTACAGATGCTTACATGCCCCTAACCTTTTGGAAAGAGGCTGTAAGCATAGGAAATTATGTCCTGAACAGGAGCCTAATTCACAAACTAAAGAACATGACTCCCTATGAATTTCTCAAAGGGAAGAAATCTAAACTAAACTATTTTAAAGTATTTGGTTGTACCTGTTATATACACAATAACAACAAAAAAATACATTAGAAAGTTTGAGGCTAAGGCTGAAGAGGGAGTTTTTCTAGGATACTCCCAAGTAAGCAAGGCCTATAGGGTTTTTAATAAATCTACATTAAAAATTGAAGAGTCCATTCATGTTTCATTTGATGAGACTAACATGTATTGCAAGGAGAAAGAAGTTTTTACCAATAGCAACTTGCGGGTACCCCACTTGTGTGAGACCTTGGATGGACTAAACCTCACCCAAGAGGTTCCAACTCATCCCTCTCCACAAGCCATTGAAGAAAGTGAAGAAGAAGAAGCTGAAGAAAATGAATCTCTACCAACATCAAATACAATTCCACAGGAGGAATTAATTCCAAATGTTATTGCACAACCAACTCCACCCACTGATTTTGTCACACTTAGGGATCACCCCAGATCTCAAGTAATTAGAGACATATCAGCAGGTGTACAGACAAGGCATCAACTAACCCAAGATTTGATGCATGTCTGTTTTCTCTCTCAGGTTGAACCTCTATCCATTCATGATGCTGAGGAGGATCCCCACTGGATCCTTGCAATACAGGAGGAACTAAATCAATTTGAGAGATGTAGAGTTTGGGATTTGATTCTGAGACCCCAAAACTACCCAGTTATTAGAACCAAATGGGTTTTCAGAAACAAGCTGGATGCCTAAGGAGTCATTGTGAGAAACAAGGCTAGGCTTGTTGCTCAAGGATATAGGCAAGAAGAAGGAATTGATTATGATCAAACCTTTGTACCTGTTGCAAGGTTGGAAGCCATAAGAATATTCCTTGCCTATGCAGCATACAAGAGATTCAAGGTTTTCCAAATGGATGTGAAGAGTGTTTTTCTAAATGGAGTGCTACAAGAAGAGGTGTATGTAGAACAACTTCCAGATTTTGTTTCTCCAACTTACCCATCTCATGTTTTTAAATTGCATAAGGCTCTTTATGGTTTAAAGCAAGCTCCAAGAGCTTGGTATTAGACCTTAGCTAGTTTTCTATTAGAGCATAAATTTACAAGAGAAACTGTAGATAAAACTCTTTTCACTAGACATCATAAGGACCAAATCTTATTAGTACAAATCTATGCGGATGGTATTATATTTGGCTCTACAGACTCCAAATTATGCAAGAGGTTCTCTGACCTCATGCATTCCAAATTTGAAATGAGTAGCATGGGTGAGCTTTCCTACTTCCTTGGTCTCCAAGTAAAGCAGCTCCCTGATGGCATCTTCATCTCTCAAGCAAAATATGTTAAAGAACTTCTAAAGAAGTTTGGGATGGCTGATGCCTCAGCAAAGAAAACTCCCATGGCTACCAATGCTGTTATGGACTCTGATGTACCAGGGAAACCTGTGGATCAGAAACTTTATAGGGACATTGTTGGGTCCCTATTATACCTCACAGTAAGTAGGCCAGATATTATATTTGCCACATGTCTTTGTGCTAGGTTCCAGGTGAACCATAAAGAATCTCACCTAATTTTACTAAAAAGGATTTTGAGATATATAAAGAGTTGTCCTAATCTAGGACTATGGTATCCTGCTGAATCAGAATTTGAGTTAACTGGATACTCTGATGCTGATTTTGCTGGATGCAAGGTAGATAGAAAAAGTACTTCAGGGACTTGCCAGTTCCTGGGTATGAGATTAGTATCTTGGTTTTGTAAAAAGCAAACATCAGTGTCAACCTCAACTGCTGAAGCAGAATATATTGCAGCAGGCAGCTGTTGTTCACAGATGCTTTGGATACAAAATCAGCTTCTAGATTATGGGTTCAACTTAAATAATTCAACCATACTCTGTGATAATACAAGTGCTATAGCCATAGCCCAGAATCCAGTTCACCATAGTAGGACAAAACATATTGATATAAGACATCATTTCAATAGAGAGTGTGTAGACAAAAATAAAATCAAGCTTTTCTATATCTACACTGATTTACAAAGGGCTGATATATTCACCAAACCTCTGGATGAGAGAAATCATATGTTCTTTATAAATCAACTTGGAATGATCAATGGAGAAGACTTTATTTAATTTCTGTCTGCACTCGACGAATTTTCCAAAGTTCGTCGAACGGAGTTCGACGAACCAAGGAAAGTTTGAGAGATAGTCGTCGAACGGAGATCGACGAACTCTCTGTGAGTGAAACAATTTTCGTCGAACGGAGTTCGATGAACTTGCTTCAGAAGATATTCGTCGAACGGAGTTCGACGAACTGTCTTCAATTCTTTCGGATAAGATAGATGAATTATTTCATTCAAAATTATTTCGTCGAACTCAGTTTGAAAAATTATTTCTATTTTCGTGGAACGGAGTCTGTCGATTCATATTCTTGAAAACCCTATATTTAGGTTTTCTTGGACCTCCGTCCCGCGCTTTCTGTTCCTTTGCACTTGATCGCCATTCTTGTGTCTCTCTTGTAGGTGATTCCATGGCGATTCAGGCAAGCATTCTCACAGGCATGAAGTTCGATACCGATTTTGATGTGGACTTTGATTCGTTTCAACATTCTGATCCCATCTTCCTTTACATTCTGGAACTCCTTGAAGAACAAGAACTCAAAACTTTGATGACTAGAAGAATCAAACTACACAGCACTGAAATCAGAGAATGGGTCTACACCCTATCGCCAACAGAGGAGAATACGATGATAGGCACCATTGCGGGTAACTCCGTCTCCTTAACTCCCGCAATTTTAACTGAAATTTTTGAATTAAGGAATGGAGAATAGAAACTGGAGATTGAAATAGAGGAATCTGACGTAATGTTGAGCCTCATGGGTTATACTGGAGATAACCCTAATAAACTTTTGAAGAAACACCTCTCTGCCCCTTATAAGTTTTTGGCAGATTTAGTTGGAAAAGTTTTGCTTGGGAAACATACTGCCCATGATTACATCACCAGACACCAGTTTCTGGTCATGTGTGCCATCATAAACAAGAAACCAGTGGATTGGGCACAAACTCTTTTTGATCAGATATAGAAGAAAAATAATAAAAAGGAAGTATGCATTGGAAGGATCCTAGGGATCGTTTTACAAGAGAAGGTTGCTGAATCACTGGTCTCCCAGACCATATTCATCAATGCCAGTAAAAGTCTCACTTGTGCCCTTGTTTGGCAGGTGGGAGAGGACAATAACCAAGCCAACCAAGGCTTCTACCTCTTCCACCCCAGCTTCTGAAGGCACCAGGGCTGTTAAAGCCACTCCCCACCCTACTGAAGAGATTCATCCAACACCACCATCTCTTCCAGCAACACAAATCCATCCTTCCTCCACACTTTCATCTTCCACTATCTCTTCAACACCCCAATCACAACAACATACTCATGTTCCTACTCCACCTCCATCTCAACATACTTCACCATCTCCATCTCCACCAATTGACATCACTGAAATTCCATATTCCCCTCTTCAAAAAAATCAACCACCAACACCTCCTGATTCCCTCCATGACACCTACATTCCTACACCACCACTATCTCCTCTTCCCCCACATCTATCTTCAATAACATCTTACCATCTACCAACAGACACCATCATGCAAGATGCCACTCCATCATCTCCACTACCATCTTCCATTCCTCCACATATTTCTACTCAAACCACCTCTGAAACATCTACTGCTCTCCCATCACTGGACCACTCCACCATATCTTCTATCATTTCCATAATCACTCCCCTCCTCAAATCCCTTATAGCAGAGGCCATTACACCTCTTCCTTCCACCATCTCCTCTCTCTCTCTCTGACAAAATATCTACTCTTACTGCTGCCCCATCCTCAGCCAGGGGTCTGGCCTCAGTTCCCACTAAAACCATGCAGGGGGAGATGCCTGATGATGAAGCAGCAGCTACAGCTCCAGAGGCTTCAGCTCCAGCTCCAGCAGCAGATGCTCCAGCTTCAGCAACAGTAGCAGACTATACAGAATACATAGATAAAGATTTGATTGACTTTATTGAAACTGATATGGATTTTGATGAATCAGACTATGAAGAGCCTAATACAGTTGGTGATTTCATTCTTAATCCCATAGTTAATTTAGAAAATTTGTTGAGTATTTTTGATACTGTACATTTGAATTACCTTCCAGCTGAGATTACTAAGCCATCCTTGGCTATTATACCATACACTTCCCCCATCTCTTCAGAAGTTGCTAAGAAACTTAAGGATAGTTTTTCTATTGCACAGTCAGCAGTCACTCCACCTCTAGAAGTAGTGGTTATTCCCTCTTTCCCAATAATACCTTCAGCCCCAACCTTTGTCATGGATGACTCCCCCATGCCAGATCTTGATGAACTGATCTTGGCTAATATTGAAGATGAAAATAAGGCGGCAGCTGAAAGCTCTGTCCAAATTAGTTCTGATTCTGTTGTAGCTTCACCTCCAATTCTTGTTAAAACTCCTGCTCCTGCTCCAGAAAAGCCAGCTATTTCTGCTAAAGCTTTAAAAGATTTGGATGATCTATGTGATAACCCTCAGGGTTCTGACAATGATGATGATGAAGATGAGGATGAGGACTCAGATGAGGAGGATACAAAGAAGAAGAAGCAAGTATCAAAGAAAAGAAAAGCTCCTCCTCCTGCTCCTAAGCCTAATCCAAACAATGATACTCCTTACTACATTCTTCAAAAGATAACTCCATACAAAGGGATGTCAGCATGGATGTGGCTATCTAAGAATCAGCAGAAGGAAAGGAAGAAGAGTAGAAGATACTCTCCTCCACCAGTACAAAGGTATAGAAAAGATCCACCACCTCCTCCTCCTCCTACAGCTGGTGCTTCTAGTTCTAGTTCTCAAAGATCTGCCCATATTCAAACATATCAAAGACATCAAGGGAGATCTTATCATGAAAGCAGTCAGCACAGGCAACAACCCTCAGGAAAACAACATCAGCAGCAACAACCACATCAACAGCAACAACAACATCAGCAGCAACAGCAACATCAACAACAACATCAGCAGCAACAACATCAACAAGCTGAAAGTCCTAAAAGACCACCCTCTCCTCCTGTTCCTTATTAAGATCCAGAAATAGCCAACACAGCTAAAATGGCCGGGTTCCAGGAACTAGTAGGCCTCTCTATGATTAACAAGGCAAAGGCTGAAGGGAAGGATATTTCTGAATACACTACAATGTCAAAATACAGGAGAGAAGAACTGAAAAGGTTTGAAAAGGCTAACAAAAGATTATATGAAATTACATCCTGAAGCAGTGGTCCCTAGAGCTACATCTTTGAAGATTATAGGGGTTGCTGACATGACAATGACTATGGAACAAGCTTTAAATCCAAACAGGGAAATAATCTTTACCAATCCAGGAGACAAGGGCAAGGATGTAAAGCACCAGGAGAAGAAGCAGAAGAAATGAAATCTGAACTATTTTATTTTTATTTTTCTCTCTTAAACTGTTTCATATTGTCTGAACAAAGCTTTTGTGTAAATATATCTGCTGCATGTGTTAATTATCTCTGCCAGATATATCTTTTTCCTGCTTTGTTTACTTTATATTTTTATTTTGAGTCTATTAGTGACCTCACCCAAATAGGGGGATATTGTTGGATCCCTAGTTTGATTTGGGCTAAGTTCACTAACTTAGGATGATGTGACCCAACATGTATAGCCAGGGTCATAGTTGCGTCCTAGAGTCTAGGTCAAGTCCTCAGTAACAACATCACATGGACAAGCCATCATCAGACTGCCAGAGACTCAAGACATAGAGGTTTCCTAAAGATTCAGAGATTTCTCAAGAGACCAAGTAAAATGAGTTCGACGTTCGTCGAACTCAGGTCGACGATAGTCGTTCTCAGCTCGACGATTTTAGAGAAATATTCTCTGAGCTAAGCTCGACGAACTTCAGTCACAGATCGACGATCCTTGGACTCCACCTTCAGAATTCTAAGTCCAGACTGTTCTCTAGGCTCAGGTCAACGAACCTAGTTCTCAGGTCGACGAACTTCACTCTTTGCTCGACGATTTCTGGACTTCCACTTCAACTCTATTGCCAGAGGTTTATCAATTTTTCTCTAAGTCCAGAATCATTTTTAGCTCGCCGAATTCAAAGTTCTCCAGACTTAGTTCGACGAATTCAAGGTTCTTCAGACTTAGCTCGACGAACCTTATTCTTTGGTCGATGATCTCTGGACTAAGTCTTCAGCATCTCAAGTTCAATTGATTCTCCAGACTTAGGTCGACGAACTTGTTCTCTGGTCGACGATTTCTGGATTCTCTACTTCACCTTCCTAATTCCAGATGTTATCAATTTTTCTAAGTCCAGAATCTTCTTCAGTCGACGAATCGGATTCTCAGCTCGACAAACTTGAAGTACAGAAATGCAAAGCTTCAAGAGATAGCAAGTCATGTTTTCAGCTCGACGATTCTGCAACTCAGCTCGACGAACAAAAGTCGTCTGGTCGACGGATACAACATCTCAGCTCGACGAACTGTGGACTCAGTTCGACGAATTCTGCTATTGTTCGATGATTCCAGACTTAGTTATTTCCGACCTTCTGTCCCCACTCTAATGCGATAATTCCTGAGTAATTAATGCTCTAACATTCTCTGAATGTATCTGTTAGAAGGAGCATTATTTATGGTCTTCTCCAGGATTATTGCTTGTCGTTTTTCCATGGGACAGTTGGGGAAATAAATCAATGTCGATTATTCTCAAGGCTATCTGTATTAATTGCAGGTGAATTCAAATTTTTGAAGCACAGAGAAGAAGAGAATAACGACACACAGACATACAGAGACAGAAAAAAATCAAGATTGATTGAGAAAGCTTCACACAGAGCACAGCTTACTGAGAAGCATACAGAGATTATTGAGAAACTGAAAGAAACATTTAATCTTGAACAATCTGCTCTGTCAATAAGAAGGATTCTATGATACACAGAAGCTCTTGACCAGAAGCTCATCAGCACCTGAAGAAAAAGAACAACAATACCTATATCAAGAGTCTTCTTTCTTTAAGTAATCCAGGACACTTCAAAAGGGCAACATCATTCTCATCTGTCAAAGAAGTTCCTGAAGATTATTGTTGGTCAAGGATTCAGTTTGAAGACCTATCACCCTGAAGCTTAGCTCCTGTTATTCTCAGGGGGAGCCTTAAGCTATAATCAAATCCACAGTCTTCTCAGTTGTATATTGAGAAAGAGAAGACAAAATCATCTCTCACCCCCACTGTATAAATGGTTGTCATCTCCCTTCAAAAGTGATTCCTTGGTTGCAAGTCTCCTGATCAAAAGACTTGGGTTGGTTTTTGAGCACCTGATCAAAAGCTCATTGGTGTCAGGAACCTGATCAAAAATCTGAGTGGATTCCTACCAAGGGTGGTAGAAGAGTGGATGTACCCAGGTTGGGGAACCACTATAAAATTCTTGTGTCGTCTGGTTGCTCCTTTTTCTTTTGTTCTTGCTGTGCTTGTGCTTTAGGTTTATTATTTGCTAGTTTATTAATTTCTGCACTTTTAATTTACAGCAAAAGCTGTAATAGCTGTTAATAATTTTTAAGAATACTCTATTCACCCCCCCTATAGAGTATTTCAGATATAACTCTCACTTTCACGGGCGGTCTAGCGGTCTCCTAATATGACTTGTTCTCTTCATTCTGGTGTTGCCGAACGGTTAGCCCATTTGTCTAACCGCTCGGCCTGTTCGGTCTCTTTATTTTCTAGCCGCACAGTTATGTAATTTTTTAGTCCCACATTGTTTACTTGTACTCTCTCCTTTCTACTTCATTCTATAAAAGGGAGGTCATACCTTTGTAAATGATATCTTTTTGGATAATAAAACTTTCAATTATTCAAATTTCCGGCTTGTTTTTTAGTCGTCTGTTCTCTACTTTTACGTGGTATCAGAGCAAGCGATCGATTCGACCTGATTCCTTCTTTGGCTATTCTGTCTGCGCGACTTGTTTTCTGTTCACGCGGCTTCTTTGCCTTGTCGCTGCCCTGTTTGCGCGACTTACTTCCCTCTTTTCTGCGACCTGTTTTCACGTGCTCTCTGCTTTCCTTCCGCTCACTCTTCTCTCTGTTCGCTCAGACTCTTTTCAGTTCGCGCGACCTCTTTCCCTGTGCTTTGGTATGCTTCCTGGTCGTTGCTTTTCTGGCCGCTGGTGTGCTGACACCGTGACCGTTGCAGCTTCTTCTCTTTAGCCTGTTGTGGTTTTCTTCTTTTTCGCTGCGGTCTCCTTCTCTTGTCGTGGCCTCCTCCTTTGTTCGCGCGGCTTTATCCCTTTTTTATCAACGCGACTTCTCTTCTACTCGTGCGGTTGCCTGTGTTTCTCTATGGACAATTCCGGTCTCTCCACCCCCATTATCTCTACCTCCACCACTCATGTGGCTCCTCCTCCTCCTACTCCTTCTGGAAACCTTGGCACACTTTCTAAACTAGTTGGTTCCAATTATCCGGATTGGAGCGTTTCTTTCACCTTCCTTCTTCGCACTCAGCGCAAACGTCATCACCTCACCGATGACCCTCCTCCTCCTAAATCTACTCAATTTGATGACTGGGATGCGAGTGATGCGCTTGTCCACACTTGGCTGGCCAACAGCCTCTCTGATGAATGCCTTCCCGTCATCCGACATGATAAGACGGTCAAGGCTGCATGGCTTCACCTCGCTGCTCTCTATTTGAAGTGGGGTCAGACGTCCCGCATTTATACTCTCTATGCGGACCTCTTCGCCCGCTCTTCCATGTCTCCTGCTGCGGCTTATCAGCAGGTTCAGGCTCTTGGCGCCGAGATCCTCCAGAATCGCCCCTTCTCCACGGACTTGGCCGAGCAGCACATGCACTTCCAGGAACTCCTGGTTGTTTGTTATCTTCTGCACCTTCCCGAATCCTTTGATATGATCCGCCAGCAGATTGATGCTAAAGATCACGGCAGTGAACGAGTCGCACAAGTAATATAAAATGGGCGAGTTTTCCCAAGTATTGATCTCTCAAGGAACACAGTAAGGTGGAGTTAATTCGAGGAGGACTTGAGATTGAAGTCCTTAGGTCGGAGTTAACTAAGGGGGGTTTTGATATTTGCGGTAAAAAGAAAGTAAAAATCTAATAACTACTCCTATGCAACGCCGCTATGCGATGCTTCGCCGGGCGGGATGGAAGACTAGTCGGGCCTTTATGCACCGAATCGATGGGCGGATGGACGAGTAGGCTTATGGATGAGGTGGTTAGAATGGCGGAATGAGGGTCGAAAGCACCTCTTAGCTACGCACGCCACTAGCAATTGCTAGTGTGGCAAGGGTGGATGGATGGTGGATGGACAAATAGGTGCACCTTAAGTAAATAACGAAAACAGCCAATCACATAGACATGATTACACATAAACATATATTACACTAAGCATAACTTCATCAAATACAAAGGGTTCAACTAAACCATCAACAACAAGAGAAGAAAAGTGTGCGAAATCGACCAGATCCGAAGTCTTGCTGAGGATTCACGGTTGGAATCGTCGGGTTGTCAATCCGCATCCAAGCTCGGTCCTCAACTACGTCCGGAGTAGAGAAGGGTTGTCACCACCTTCCAATGGCCCGTCTTCTTCATGTCACTATCCGGTGGAGGATGACACAACTTCTCCTAGATTGGTGGAGATAGCTAGGTCTAGCTCTTCTTAAAGCTCAAGGATGAAGGCGGAGGCCGAGAGGAAGCTCCGGCTTGGATTTGGCGGTGAAAGCTTGCCCGGAGCACCTCCCTAGGGTGGAGATTGAAGGAGGACGGTGGAATCCCTCCTTGGAGACGAAAACGACGGAGGAAAAACGAGCTCTCCCGAAATTAGGGCGGCACCTGCATATTTATAGAAAACAGAATTTAACAATGTGCACGATCACGGGTGCACAACCAGTGGTCGTGTGTACTATGTCCAGTGAAAGAAATTGTACCTAATCACCTAGAGGGGGGGTGAATAGGTGACCTTAATCTTTTTAAACTTTTAGGCAGATTTAATCACAGATTTCACAGAACATAAAACAGCAACCACAGAATCATACACACACAAAGTACACACTGTTTTTATAGTGGTTCCCCAAGGTTTGGGTACATCCACTTTCCCCCTTCGCCTATCTAGTAGTGTACTAGATTCGGCCAAACTCCTCCACTATTCCTCAGATCCTCAGATCTTACACTCAGAACCCCAACCAGGTTCCTACAGCTCAGAGTGAACCCACTCCTACAACTCAGGCTCAACAGCCCTACCACTCAGTCTTCACAAAGACCTACACTCAGCCACAAGGCCTACACTCAGAGAAATGAATCTCCTACACTCAGGCATACAGGCCCTACCACTCAACCTTTATAATTTCAGGCTTACAACTCAGATCCCTAAGGATCCTACAAGAAATTAAAATACAATGTATATAACCTCAACTCAGAGTAAGAGAGAAGAGTTGACAGGTTTCTTGATGAGTTCTTGGAAGAACTTTGCTGAGATCAACCTCACTTGGATTTCTTCAAAGCTTCTTGAATGTATAACACAATAAGGTTGAGTCTCTCTGCAGCTGATCTTCAATCACTGCTAACTTAAGAATCAAAACTAGGTCTGAAACTTTCTTCACAGCCTGGTTCCGCAGCTGTCTTCTTGGAAGGAGCTCTCTCTCTCCAACTACTTAGATCTTCACTTGAATTGATTCTTCAATGAATTGCTTGATCTTCTTCTCAATCGTCAATCATCATTTCTGTTGACAGAATAAGCCTTTTTATAGACTTTCTTCATGGTGACCGGCTGATCCGGTTCCTAACAACTTTCTGACAACTCTGACAGTTGCAGTAGACCGGCTGGAATGACAGCTGTCATGTCATCCAGTCACTTCTTGAATTTTCTGTAACTGTCTGAAAGTGTCGAGACAGTCAGTCTTTAAGTGTCGATATTGATAGACTAAGTGTCGACACAAGTAGACTAAGTGTCGACACTAGCCTTCATGGTGTCGACACAACTCCTTGTGTTGTAGAAATTACTTCTCGACACTACTTCTTCAACATGTGTCGACACTAATATTGTGTGTCGACACAACTCCTTGTTCTTCAGTACTTAGTTGATTTCTTGTAAGTGTCGACACAACTCCTTTGTGTCGACACATCTTCTTGTGTTGAACTTGTTCAGTGTCGACACATCTTCTTGGTGTCGACACAACTCCTTGTGTTGATACTTGCTGAGTGTCGACACAGCTCCTTGTGTCGACACATTCTTCTTGTGTTGAGACTTTGGCTGAGTGTCGACACATCTCCTTTGTGTCGACACTTGTACTTATAATTTGTTGAACTTTGCTGAGTGTCGACACAACCTCCTAGTGTCGACACTTTCTTCATGTGTTGAGTCTTCTGCTGAGTGTCGACATATTCTTTATTATGTCGACACTTGTACTTAAACTCTGTTGAAGTTTGCTGAGTGTCGACACAGCCTCCAAGTGTCGACACTTTCTGATGTCGACAAAGTTCCTCTGGGTGTCGACACTGCTTCTAAGTGTCGACACTGCTTCTCTGGTCATTTCTTCATTGAGTGTCGACACAGCCTGTATGTGTCGACACTTTCCGTCTGGTGTCGACTCTGCATTCCTGGTGTCGACACAATTACTCCAAGTGTCAACATTGCTTCTCTAGGTGTCGACACAAGTCTTCTTAAGTGTCGACACTTTCCTTCTGGGTGTCGACACATGGACTTAGAAACTTTTCAGCTTTCCCTGTAAATACTTGACCTGCACAACTAAACTCAAAACACATCAAATACATTTTGATATATATCATTGAGTAAGGTGAGGCTTCTTCAAATCAGGTACATTTATTCCAATGTACCCAACAATCTCCCCCTATTTGGAGAAGTCATAACCCTTAGTCAATGATATACACCATACATAATAAAATCACAGTATGATGTAAAACAGGATTATATAACAGGGTAAGTACATAAACATGTATAAGCAAAACATGTATACACAAATATTACAGAACATTAATGTAATAGATTTAACATATATCACATTGTTCTAACAACTTCAACATATTCATTGTTCAAATGTTTACAGAGAGTTTTAAAATCAAATGATTACAACTAGTAAACTTAAGAAAAATTCTATCCTATTGCTGCTCAGGCTCCTTGATAACTATGCCCTTTCCTGATTATATTTTGCTTGGATTGGGGCTTCAGCATCTTCAGCAGCAGCATGCTTCTTCCCTTTAAGATCCTTCTTTTTCTGTTCTTCAGCTTTGATCTTTTGCCTTTCAAAGTAATGATAAGGCTTTGGAAAGTACTTGCTAGGCTCCTGGGCAGTAGGAGGTAGCTTTCCCATCTTAGCCTTTCTTCTATATTGCACAATTGCCTCTTGCCTGGACTCATGCTTTCTCCACTCCAGTTCAGAATACCACTTGTTTCTATCTTGGATATTGTCCTTGGCAGCCTTCCATGCAGTCAAAATAATATTCCTGGAAGTGGGGCTCCATTGTTCAAAGTCAGGCCTAAGTTCAGCTTGCTCTCTAAATCTCTTTTTAGACAATTGAGCTTCTTGTTCTTTCTGCAAAGCCTCTTGTTCTTTCAGTATAGCCTCTGGCACTGGCTGAACTACTTTTTCTATGATGACCTTCTGATTTCCCTCAGGTGGGTTATACATTGACTGCATATCTGCATGTATCATATCAAAGTCTGGTGGAGGGTAAATTACTTGAGCCACTTCAGCTTGCTCCCCTCCAAGATATGCAGGATTAATTCCAGACTCTGCAACATTGTCATCATCACACAATGGAGGATATCCAAGGGTGGCTCTGATGGAATTTGAAATCCATTTTGCATGATCAGAGCTGGCTTTGACTAACACCCTCTCCCCCTTTATGACTTCTCTTTCAATGTGATCTCTTAGATCATCCTTCTGGAATCTTATTTGATGATTCAGATAATTAACTCCATCCTTATAGAAAGGTTTCAACCTTTGGAGCTTCTCAGTTATAGCTTTTTGAGAGTCTTCTATAGCAGTTTTAACAGCAGTGATATGCTCTTGGAACTTCTTATCAAACTCTTCCTGGGCAGTAGTCCTTGTTGTAGTTTGAGCAGCATCCAGATTCTGCATCTCAATGACTATCACATTGTGTGATTCAGTCAAATTGTCATTCATTCTTATCTGGTTTTCCAGGACATAGCCTTGCTTTACTGCCAGGTCTTCAATTTGTTTCTTGATATTTTCTTGATGAGTAGCCAAAAAGACTACTGCATTCCCTCCTTTATGGAAGCAGTCAGTCATCTCTTTCTTGTTCAGATTAATTTCAAATCTGATTGACTTTATATCTTGTGCAAGATCAAATTGCAATGACTTATACCCTTCATCCATATAAGATTGCAAAGCCTGTCTTTGCTCATCCATCTTTATCTGTAATGCAACCATCAGAGAACGGAAATCTGTAGATGGTGCTGGCTGTGGTGCAGGCTGTGGTGCTATTGTTTGTAAAGCTTTCTTATATGTCTGGCTTCTCCTCTTGAAAACTTGAAATTTTCTCTTCTTGGCTCTTGCAGCCTCTTCATCTTCTGAAGCAGATGTGCTATCAATATTCACTCTGTCCTTAGGACTTGGAGGTAACTCCTTCTCAGTCCTTTGTAGCCCTTCAGCATCTTTTGGCACCTCAGTCTCTTTGCCTGCAGTTTTCTCTATATTCTCCACTTGCTCCCCCTCAATAATTACTTTCTCCCCCTCAGCAGCAGCACTTTCTTTCTCAAAGTCTGTTTGGAGAAGGTCAGGGAATAGTTCTTCTAAGGTAAATTCATGTTGAGAATGAGCTGGAGAAACTCTTATCTCATCAACAACTTGATCAGCAACAGATGTGTCCTCCATGACAACATCCTGGGGTTGACTATGTGTTTGTGTTTGCTGATTAACATCAGATAGTGAATCAGACAAAACATCATCCTCAATAGGGAAATCTAATTCTTTAAGTTCAGTTATTACCTCAAGTATTGTGTGGGTAGCTTGTTCACTCTCTAGTTGAGTTGGCTCATCCACCAGTAGAGGCTCCCCCTGGAGTGGATCCAGGTGTACTGGGCTAGCTGAGGGTAGCTCCCCCTGCCTCTCTGCATCTTCTTGTCTAGTTGGAGATTGTCCAGCATTTCTAGTTTCTTCTTCATCAGGAGTGAACACTACATGCTCTTCAGGGGTGTTTCCTTCTCAGGAGTTGGCATTTCCTTGGTCAAGACTCTATCCCACCTAGAGAAGATTCTCAAATCCATTCTGCTCATGTGGTTAATCTTAGTTCCAGCTGCTTGACTCATGACCTCTGGTATACTACCAGCCAGGTAAAGACTTAGAATCCTACCCAAATTGGGCTTCTTCATACTCTCTGTTGGAACACCCTATTACTAATTTGGGTCAGGATCACTATGTCTCTAGGAATCTGTGTTTGACCTTCTGTATAGCTTAATAGGTCAATTAGAATTGAGTCTAAGGGTTAGAAGTCTAGGATTGGAAGCTGCCCTGAAGACCAAGTTTTTCTGTAGACCAAGTCTAATCGTCGAGCTCAGCACGACGTTTCGTCGAACTCCGGTCGACGATCGTCTAGCTCAACTTCTACAGATCGTCGAGCTCCATTCGACGATCGCTGAGCTCAACCTCATAATATCGTCGAGCTCCACTCGACGATCGCTGAGCTCAACTTCACAATATCGTCGAACTCCATTCGACGATCGGTGAGCTCAGGTCGACGATTTTGACTCTGCATTGGATCCTTATCTCTGAGCTCAGTTCGACGATCTTTGAGCTCAGATCGACGAATATTTTGTTGCTTGAAGTTTCCAGTTCGCTGAGCTCAGCTCGACGATAGCAGAGCTCAGTTCGACGTTTTCAGTTATCTTTCAGAATTCAAATTCAAATCAGTTAGAAGTTATTCTGCATTTAATTCAGAAGATCTGCTAGCCGTTTTCATTTACTTCTGGACCAAGTTTCAAGGGATTTTTCAAGGAATAATTCTGTGGACTTTCCTTCAGAAGAAATTATGCAATTAAGGCTGTAATCAATGCAGACCAACGGCTATCTTTGACAGAGTGATATTCTATTCTGGCACAGAGAATAAAAGATAGAATGTTTTTGAATCAAAATAGAGATTTGACAAGAAGAGGACACACAACTCAGTATACAGAGACTTTTTCAAAATCTTCTGTCAAAAAGAATTCAGAAGAACACTCATCAGAGAGATCAAGTTTTCAAAAATCTTCAGATCTCTTCAGCTCTCAAAGTGTTCAAGGCCAACATCATTTCAAGACTCCAGACTCTCAACATTTCAGCTTGCTGAAATCATCTTTTGCTGGAGATCTAACTTTGAAGGCCTATCACCCTCAGCAAAGCTCTTCTTCCTGAAGATCAAGGACTCAGGGGGAGCTTTGACATCAATCCACTTAGTCTTCTCAGTTGATTGAGAAAGAGAAGACTGCCATAACTCTCTCACCCCCACTCTGTAAAGGGTTTTTCAAACTCCCTTCAAAAGTTTGAATCTGGTTTTTGAGCACCTTGTCAAAAGCTCATTGGTGGCAAGACACCTGATCAAAAAATCTGATTTGGTTTTTGAGCACCTTATCAAAAGCTCATTGGTGCCCAGGACACCTGATCAACTCATCCTGCAGTGGATTCCTACCTAGGGTGGTAGAAGAGTGGATGTACCCAAGTTTGGGGAACCACTATATTTCCTTGTGTCATCTGGTTCTGCTTGTTTTTCTTTTTGTTTCTGGCCTAGATTTTCTTGTGCTTAGCTCTTGCATAGCTTAGTTCTGTGATTAGTTTTATTTCTGCTTCCCTGCTCACACTCATTACAATAATTGTTGTAAAGCTTTGCAAAAGTTTTCTTTGTGTTTTAAAAGCACCATATACTCTATTCACCCCCCCTCTAGAGTATATCAGATCTAGTTTCCCTTTCAATTGGTATCAGAGGGAGGTTGGTTAAACATACCATATCTGTTTGGTTGTACAGGCTAACACCTGAACCCCAAGATCCCAAACTAGATCCTTTTGTTATTATTAGATTTTGTTTGCACAAATCATGGCCCAAAACAAAGATTATGCTAGCACCAGACCTCCAGTGTGCAATCTGTCAAAGTTTGCACTTTGGAAAGCAAGGATTAGACTCTACATGAATTCTATTGACGAAGATATTTTTAATTCTGTTTTGACAGAGTGTCCAAGACCCCCAGAGAGCACAAGCACAAATGCTGTTCCACCTCCATCAGGAACAGATGCTGACATCAAAAAGTGGAAAGTAGCTGATGCCAAGGCTATGAACATTCTAGCTCAGACAATGTCAGATGACATTTTTCAAAAGGTAGCTGAATGTAATTCAGCCAAGGAGATTTGGGACAAGCTCTCAGAAATAGTTTCAGGCTCAGCTGATGAGAGAAAGGACAGAAGATCCCATCTCATCTCCCAATATGAGAACTTCAAGAAGGGAGAAACTGAGTCAGTGGGAGACATGTACAACAGACTGAGTCTAATTGTCAGTGAACTGAAGACATTAGACAAAGAGATCTCACTGACAGAACTTAATGACAAGATCCTAATGTGCTTTCCCAGCACTTGGGATTCAAGAATCTGGCCAATTAAAGATGCCAGAAGTCTGAATGAGATCACCACTGAAGCCTTGTTGGGTAAGCTCAAATCTTATGAGCTACTCATCAAGAACAGAGAGGAAGAACAGAAGGCTGCTTCACCAGCCACAAGAAAGGAGAAGACCATAGCATTCAAGGCAACTGAGGATCTGCCTGAAGAAAAAGGAACAGGCAATGATGAACTTCTCAGCTTGTTGGCCAAAAGATTCTATAAGATGGCCAGAAAGGACTTCAGAAGAAGATCATACAAGGAGCAGGATAAGCCAAGGTATGACAAGTCCATTGGCAATAACAAAGACATTATTTGCTTTGGTTGCAGGAAACCAGGGCATATAGTTCCTGACTGTCCAGAGAACAAGAACAAGGACAGAAGGGAAAGAAAAGAGAGAAGAAAGGAGAAAGACTCCAAAAGGAGTGGCAATAGCAAACCTTCTTTCAGCAAAAATAAGCATACAAGGAAAGGGTTTGTTGCTGAATCCTGGAGTGAGACTGAAGAGGAGTCAGAAGCCTCTTCCAGCTCCAGTGATGATGAGGATGATGCAGAGGAAAAGGAGTTCTGCATGATGGCAATCAATGCCTCACAACACAACTCAGAGGAAGAGGAGTCAGAGTCAGACTCAGAGACTCAACCTGAAGAAGATCAGGTAATCAGCTCTTTTGATTTTACTTCAGAAGATTTTAAATCTGAATTTAAAGCACTATGTTTAGACCTGCTAAAGTCTGAGAAAGAGATCATCTCTCTCAGAAATCAATTATCTGAACAAAATGTTTTAAAGTCAGAAAACCTCAAACTCTCTCAGGAGTTGGAGAACTATAGGGACAGATAGCTTCACTGAAAAGTGAGCTCTCTGAGGCCAAGAAGCTTGAAGAATCTCTCAATGGGAGAAGCATCAAGCTGATGGACATCACAAGCACAGTGAACTCAAGATTCAACAGTACACTGGGCTTGGGTGCCTCATCCAGCCAACCTATTGTTCTGACAACTCCCATCAAGTTCATTTCTGACAAGGGAAAGGGAGTTGTAGAGGTTGCCAGGAAAAATTCTGATCTGCCTCAGAAAACTAAGTCCCAGCACAAATCGTCGAACGGAGATCGACGATCGCCGAATGAAGATCGACGATCGCCGAACGCAGCTCGACGATCTCAGGCAAAATCGTCGAACGCAGATCGACGATCTCAGCCAAAGTCGTCGAACGCAGGTCGACGATCCCATATACCTGACCTCAGCCATAGTCGACCGTCGAACGGAGCTCGACGATCTGACCCACGATCGTCGAACGCAGCTCCAAGATCGTCGAACAGAGGTCAGAGCTCTGGAAACTTTTTCAAAGGCAAGTCAAAATTGAATCCTAAGGGTTCTTCATCCCAAACCTTCAACCCTTATACTGAATGGATTATACCTCCAAGGAGATATCATCCTGAAGGATATAAGAGTCAGCCAGGGATGTCTTTCATTTCTGAATTTAGAGGTTATCAACCTAGGCCCAAGGTAAACTGGGTCAAAAACAAGTGAATTGTTTTATGTGCAGGTGAAGACCTATCCAACATCTAACCAGCAATGGTATTTGGATAGTGGGTGCTCTAAGCACATGACAGGGAACAAGGACAACCTCACTTCCTTTAGAGCCAAGCTTGGACCCAAGGTTATCTTTGGTGATTCCAACTTTGGACAAACTAAAGGATATGGTGCAGTCCAGATTGGTTCAGTAACCTTCAAGAAGGTAGCTATGTGGAAGGACTGAAGCACAACCTAATCAGCATCAGTCAGCTATGTGATGAAGGCTACCAGGTGACCTTCAGCAAAACCTTATGCAAAATCAAGTCAGAGGACAACACAACTGTGTTGACAGGTAAAAGGAAAGGTAACATCTACCTAGTAGATTTTCTTTCAACTACTATAGATATCTGTTTATTCAATTCAGTATGTAGACCAAATGTGTTATGGCATAAGAGATTAGGACACCTAAACCTTAGAACTATTGCTAGGCTCTCCAAGGACAACCTTGTTAGAGGACTACCTTCTGGCCCCTACAAGAAGGAAGGACTCTGCAAGGCTTGTCAATTAGGCAAGCAAACTAAAAACAGTTTTAAGTCACTTAATAAGAGTGATTCACCTAGGATATTGTATCTGTTACACATGGATCTATTTGGACCCATCACAGTACAAAGCCTAGGAGGGAAATCCTACACTTTAGTAATTGTAGATGACTTCTCTAGATTCACTTGGGTGTTCTTTCTAAGGAAGAAGTCTGATAACTTTAAGTGTCTGACAGAGTTTCTCAAATGTATACAGATTGAGTTCAATACTCACATTGCCCTGATCAGAAGTGATCATGGGACAGAGTTTGATTCTCTTCTTATGCAAGAGTTCTGTCAGAGTGAAGGGATCAGGCATACTTTCTCAGCTCCTAGAACTCCTCAACAAAATGGGGTAGCTGAAAGGAAAAATAGAACCCTTATTGAATCTGCCACTACATTGTTGTCAGATGCTCATCTACCTCTATCCTTTTGGGCAGAGGCAGTGAACACCTCCAACTATGTGCTGAACAGAAGTCTGATACATAAACTGAAGGGAAAGACTCCCTATGAACTACTCAAAGGGAAGAAACCTAAAGTTGACTATTTCAGAATTTTTGGTTGCATTTGCTATATTCACAATAATGACAAGAAATATTTAGCAAAATTTCAAGCCAAAGCTGATGAAGGAGTGTTTCTGGGATACTCCATGATCAGCAAGGCCTATAGGGTCTATAATAAATCATCATTGAAAATTGAGGAATCTGTTCATGTTTCTTTTGATGAAACTAACATGTCTTTCAAGGAGAAGATTTCTTCTACCATAGAACCTTTGCAGGAACACTCTCTAGTTGAAGATATGAACAAGTTACAGGTTGCTCAAGAGGATGAAAGCAGTGAAGATGAAGGGAATGCTCAACACATTGAAGCACCACCTGAAGAGCCAGTTGTTGTACCACAAGAGGAAACAACAACACAGGTTGGTGAACAATCAACACCCCCTGTTGATTTAGTAACATCAAGAGACCATCCAATTTCCCAGATAATTGGAGAAATCTCAGCTGGTGTGCAAACCAGAAATCAGGTCAACCAAAACCTGTTGCACACCTGCTTCCTTTCTCAAATTGAACCTCAGTCCATTCAAGATGCAGAGCAAGATCCACACTGGATCATTGCCATGCAAGAGGAGTTGCATCAATTTGAGAGGAACAAAGTATGGGAACTAGTGCCAAAGCCTAAGGATCATTCCATTGTTGGAACAAAATGGGTATTCAGAAATAAACTGGATGATCAAGGAGTAATAATAAGGAACAAGGCAAGGCTAGTTGCCCAGGGATATTCTCAAGAAGAAGGAATTGACTACGACCAGACCTTTGCACCTGTTGCAAGATTGGAAGCCATCAGAATATTTCTAGCTTATGCAGCTCACAAAGGCTTCAAGGTTTATCAGATGGATGTCAAGAGTGCTTTCTTAAATGGAGACATCAAAGAGGAAGTCTATGTCAGACAACCTCCAGGTTTTATCTCTCCAACTTATCCTGATTATGTTTTTAGATTAAATAAAGCATTATATGGTCTCAAGCAAGCTCCTAGAGCATGGTATGAGACCCTAGCATGCTTTCTCTTGGAAAATGGTTTTATCAGGGGTAGAGTAGACCAAACTCTTTTTATTAGAACCCATAAGTCCCATACCCTACTAGTACAAATTTATGTAGACGATATCATTTTTGGTTCTACTGACTCAAAATTGTGCAGAAGGTTTTCTAACCTAATGCATTCTAAATTTGAGATGAGTAGCATGGGTGAGCTATCTTTCTTCCTAGGATTGCAAGTCAAGCAACATGCTGAAGGCATCTTTATTTCTCAAACCAAATATGCTAATGAGCTGGTTAAGAAATTTGGCATGTCTGAGGCATCTTGTATGAAAACACCCATGCCTACCAATGCTGTATTGGATGCTGATGAACATGGGAAACCTGTTGATCAGACAACATATAGAGCAATGATTGGCTCTTTACTGTATCTTACAGCTAGTAGACCAGATATAATGTTTGCTACATGTATATGTGCTAGGTTCCAAGTTAGCCCTAGAGAGTCACACCTCACATTAGTAAAGAGGATTCTCAGGTATGTTAAAAGTTGTCCAAATCTAGGTCTCTGGTATCCAAAAGATTCAGCATTTGAGTTAACTGGATTCTCTGATGCTGATTATGCTGGATGCAGAATTGACAGGAAAAGCACCAGTGGAACTTGTCAGTTCCTTGGTGATAGACTTGTCTCTTGGTTTTGCAAGAAACAAACATCTGTGTCAACTTCAACTGCTGAAGCTGAATATATGGCTGCAGGCAGTTGTTGTTCACAAATACTGTGGATTCAAAACCAACTCCTAGACTATGGTTACAACTTAGAGAAGTCTAAAATCTTTTGTGACAATACAAGTGCTATTTCCATAGCTCAAAATCCAGTCCTCCATAGTAGGACAAAACACATAGAGATTAGGCATCATTTCTTAAGGGACAATGTTGAAAAGAACAAAATTGAACTACAATATATTCCAACTGATTTACAAATGGGAGATATTTTCACCAAGCCTTTGGATGAAAAGAAACACACTTTCTTCCTAAATCAGTTAGGAATGTTAGATGGAGGAAGTCTTAAATAATATCCAAGATTTTGAAAGCTAAAAATTGACCAAGACTAGGCAAAATTCTGATTTCTCTTAGTGTCTAGAATTTTCTGATCTCTGAACTGCGCTCGACGATTTCCCCAAAGATCGTCGAACGGAGCTCGACGATTTCCAGAATCGTCGAACTGAGTTCAGCGCCCCTCAGATAGTATGAACTATCTCTTCCGGTCAACGATCGTCGAACGGCGCTCGACGATTTTGTTCCCTGAACGATCGTCGAACGGAGCTCGACGCCTTTCCAGATCGTCGAACGGAGATCGACGATGTTGGAGTCTCTTCAGATTCCTTTAGAAGCCTCGATCGTCGAACTGAGTTCAACGATCTTTCCAATTCTGCGTCGAACCCTAATATAAAACTCATTTTTCGCCGTCGTTCTCTCTTGCGCTTTCAATTTCTCTGCAAGAATTTTCTTCCCTCCAAACAGTTCTACGCTTGTTCGTTTTGTTTGTTAAATTTTTGCAGGTACAATGGCCGTATCAGTTGCTGTTCTAGCCGCCATGAAGTTTGATGCAGGATTCGATATTGATCTGGAATCGTTCAACACTACTGATCAAATCTTCCAGGACATTTTGAATTTGTTCAAGGATCATAACTTGTCCACCCTCATGACCACTAGAATCAAGCTTGCTTCAGATGAAATAAAAGAATGGGTCTATACTGCTCACAACCTTGACAACAACACAATAGTTGGATCTATTGCTGGAACCCAGGTACCTCTGACCCCAACAGTCTTAACAGAGGTTTTTGGTTTGAGAAATGGAGAAGACACTGCTGAATTATCTGGGGAGGAATTTTCTGATATACTTGCCAGGATGGGTCATCCAGAGGGAAACCCTAGCAAGTTGTTTAAAAGGAACTTGTCTGTTGAGTACAGGTTCCTAGCAGATGTTGTAGGTAAAGTGCTGCTGGCAAAGCACTCAGCTCATGATACTATCTCCAGACATCAGCTCTGCCTCATGGGAGCTCTGGTAGATAAGAAAAGCTTGAACTGGGGAGAGGTCTTCTTTGACCTGATAAAGAAGAAAATCAACAAAAGCTTTGTCAATTTTGGAAGGATCCTTGGAGTCTTCTTGCAAAACAAATGCCCTGCCTTGCTGGTCTCCTCTGGAGTGCACATCAATGCCTCCAAGAGACTTACCTGTGCCCTCTTTGGCAAGTGGGACAGGCAGATAAGCAAGCCCAGCAGGCCCTCTTCTAGTGCTCCTTCAGGCACCAGGACTCCCAGAGTCACTCCCCCACAGGTCCCTGCTCCTGCAGAAGACCTGGCTGCTGTTGTTGCTGCTTCCTCTCCTCCTCCAAGTCCAACCCTACCTCTTCCATCCACCATTCCAGCCTCATCCCCCATTACCATCTCCAGCCCATCTCCAACATCAATTCCATCTCCAGCAACCATTTCATCACCTCCAGTAGACCACTTCCACCCATTGTTCTCATATCCACCACCAGATGTCACCTCATCTCCATCCATACCATCATTCACCCTTCTGGATGAATCCTACATGGATGATTCCCCCTCTTCTCCTCCAGAATTACCCTCCTCCTCAACCTCATTCCAAGATCTCCTCCACCACATCATTGACCAACCAACCTTTACTCCATCCATATCCATCCCCTTACCCTCCATCTCCACCATCCCCACTCCTCAGCCATCCATCCCTCCACCATCCAGCCCTCCACTTCCAGCATCCTCAGCCATCCCCATACCCTCTACCTCTGCTCCTGCTAGTGAGCATGTAGATCTGCCAGCCTTAGCTGACAAGTTGTATGAGCTACTTGCCCCCAGGCTCTCTCTTCTCATGGAGGCCTCCTTAGCTCCTCTACAACAGTCAGTGGCAGCTCTGTCTGCCAGGCTTTCCTCCCTCATTCCTCAGGCAGCACCTCCAGCAGTGTGCCTTGATACAGATGTATCTGCATCTAGGCAGGGGGAGATGCCATATGAAGCCAGCCTTCATGCTGCTGTTGCTGCTGCTTCTGCTCCTGCTGTTGATGATACTGCTGCTGCTGCTGTTGTTTTTGAATCTGCTGTTCTTGTTGCTGCTACTCCAGTTCAGGCTCCTACTGCAGTTTTGGCAATAGACCTAAGGTCTCTGCTTTCTGCCTTTGATACTGCATACTTCAGCTATCTCCCAGAGCCTAATGCTGTCCAGCCCCCAGAAGATCTGTCCAAGGCTCTGGTGCCTTTCTCTGGCTGTGACCCCAACATTATTTCCTCCTTTGTACTCTCAGTGATTACTGCTGCTGCTGCTAATGAAGAAAGGACTGCCTTTGCTTCTGAATTTGTTGATGCTAATGCTGAAGTTGTTCTCCCTGCTGCTGAACTTCAAGTTGCTTCTGATGAGCAAACATCCCAGGATTTTCTGATGACAGAGGCCACTGGTTTTGAGCCTGCTGAAGATTTTGTTGAAGATTTTGTTGTTACTGAAGCTGCTGCCATCACTCCTGAAGTTACTAGTGTTGTTTCTGTTGTTGCTCCTGTATCTGCTGCTGTATATATTGTTGTATCTGCTGCTGTTCCTGCTACTGCCCCTTCTGCTTCTGCCTCATCTGCTGTAATGCAACTGAAGAAAGATCTTATGAAGAAGATAGATGCTATATATGATGCCCAGAGTTCTGACTCTGATGAGTTTAAGACAGATTCTGATGACTCTGCTGCCACTATTGCCAGGAAGAGGAAGGCTAGAAGCAAGGCTATGAAAAGGGTTCCACCTGCCAAAGTAAAAGATGATAATGATATTCCATATTATATTCTGCATAACTGTCAAATTACTGAACATTGGATGCAGTACTCTAAAAATCAGCTAAAAGCAATGAAGAAGAAAAGAAAGTATGAGAAGGGCTCCTCCCAGTTCCAGCACCCTCATCCTCCTCCACCACCTCCACCTGATGCAGGTGCAGGTGGCAGCTCTGCAAGTCAGGCCCCATCTAGAAGCCAGGCTCCCTATCAACCCCATGCCAGATCATATCAAAGGGAAAGCCAGCCTAGGGGTTCTTATTCCAGGAGAGGAGGATACAGGGGAAGTCAAAGAGATATTCAGGTATATTCTAAAGGGCATTCCAGGCAGCACCCTTACTCCAGGGGAGGACATGTTTCTTCTGATACATCTTCTGGTCCATTCCCCTATAAGCTAAAAGAGACAGTGTCTGCTAGGCCTCCTCAGGACACTTCTTCCAACAGGTATGAGCCACCTGTACCATTTGAGGACCCTGAGAAGAATCCTGTTGCTTGGACTGCTAGGATGAAGGAGTTGGCTGCATTAGACCAGATAAAGAAAGCCAGAGAGCAAGGCTTAGACACTTCTAATATTTCTACCATGTCAGAGCAAAGACAAAAAGAGCTAGAAAGATATGCCTCCAGCAAGTTCTTTGATGCAGACAGATACATGGAGTTGCATCCTGCTGCTGTGGTTCCCAGGACTTCAAAGCAAACATACTTGGGTGCAGCTGATGACACTAGGTCCAACAAGGAAGCATTGAACCCTAACAGAGAAATCAAGATGGTTAAAGGCAAAGAGAAGAAGTAACTCTGTAAGGTGACAATCCTTGGTTTTTCTGACTGCTATCTGGATGTTATATATATATCTCTGTGATGTTTCTGCAATGTGTCTAGCTGCTGTTGTTTTTATGCTTTTCTGATTGTATGATGTTATTTAATTTTTCCAAAGTCTGTAAATAGTTTTCCTAACCCAAATAGGGGGAGATTGTTGGAACACCCTATTACTAATTTGGGTCAGGATCACTATGTCTCTAGGAATCTGTGTTTGACCTTCTGTATAGCTTAATAGGTCAATTAGAATTGAGTCTAAGGGTTAGAAGTCTAGGATTGGAAGCTGCCCTGAAGACCAAGTTTTTCTGTAGACCAAGTCTAATCGTCGAGCTCAGCACGACGTTTCGTCGAACTCCGGTCGACGATCGTCTAGCTCAACTTCTACAGATCGTCGAGCTCCATTCGACGATCGCTGAGCTCAACCTCATAATATCGTCGAGCTCCACTCGATGATCGCTGAGCTCAACTTCACAATATCGTCGAACTCCATTCGACGATCGGTGAGCTCAGGTCGACGATTTTGACTCTGCATTGGATCCTTATCTCTGAGCTCAGTTCGACGATCTTTGAGCTCAGATCGACGATTATTTTGTTGCTTGAATTTTCCAGTTCGCTGAGCTCAGCTCGACGATAGCAGAGCTCAGTTCGACGTTTTCAGTTATCTTTCAGAATTCAAATTCAAATCAGTTAGAAGTTATTCTGCATTTAATTCAGAAGATCTGCTAGCCGTTTTCATTTACTTCTGGACCAAGTTTCAAGGGATTTTTCAAGGAATAATTCTGTGGACTTTCCTTCAGAAGAAATTATGCAATTAAGGCTGTAATCAATGCAGACCAACGGCTATCTTTGACAGAGTGATATTCTATTCTGGCACAGAGAATAAAAGATAGAATGTTTTTGAATCAAAATAGAGATTTGACAAGAAGAGGACACACAACTCAGTATACAGAGACTTTTTCAAAATCTTCTGTCAAAAAGAATTCAGAAGAACACTCATCAGAGAGATCAAGCTTTCAAAAATCTTCAAATCTCTTCAGCTCTCAAAGTGTTCAAGGCCAACATCATTTCAAGACTCCAGACTCTCAACATTTCAGCTTGCTGAAATCATCTTTTGCTGGAGATCTAACTTTGAAGGCCTATCACCCTCAGCAAAGCTCTTCTTCCTGAAGATCAAGGACTCAGGGGGAGCTTTGACATCAATCCACTTAGTCTTCTCAGTTGATTGAGAAAGAGAAGACTGCCATAACTCTCTCACCCCCACTCTGTAAAGGGTTTTTCAAACTCCCTTCAAAAGTTTGAATCTGGTTTTTGAGCACCTTGTCAAAAGCTCATTGGTGGAAAGACACCTGATCAAAAAATCTGATTTGGTTTTTGAGCACCTTATCAAAAGCTCATTGGTGCCCAGGACACCTGATCAACTCATCCTGCAGTGGATTCCTACCTAGGGTGGTAGAAGAGTGGATGTACCCAAGTTTGGGGAACCACTATATTTCCTTGTGTCATCTGGTTCTGCTTGTTTTTCTTTTTGTTTCTGGCCTAGATTTTCTTGTGCTTAGCTCTTGCATAGCTTAGTTCTGTGATTAGTTTTATTTCTGCTTCCCTGCTCACACTCATTACAACAATTGTTGTAAAGCTTTGCAAAAGTTTTCTTTGTGTTTTAAAAGCACCATATACTCTATTCACCCCTCCTCTAGAGTATATCAGATCTAGTTTCCCTTTCACTCTCCTTTATCTTCTCAAACACAACTATAGTCCAATCAGTTTCTAGTTTGAAGATAATTCTTCTCATTAGACTGAACATATAAGCAGATATTCTATCATGCCCTCCAGGCTTGCTCAGTATGACCTTGCCAACAATTTCAGATAAGAATTTGCCTTGCATGTTCATTCCCTTCCTGTTGAAAACAGAACCTATTTTCAGGTTGGAGTCCAATCCACACCATGTTAGTGCTTCTCTAGTCTTAGAAGCAGAAACATCTTCTTCTTCCTTAGTCCTAGGTAGTTGAAGTACCTTTCTCAGACTCTTAGGAGAAACTTTCACCTTAGCCCCATGAACTCTAGACTTTATCTTGAGACCAGATTCATCTATTGTTGCTCCATTCAGGAATTCCAGGACTTCCTTCTTCCAGATCTTGATCGGTTCTGAAACAAGAAATTCTAATCCAGTTTCTGCGATTAGGGTTATCACGCCTTTGATCTCTGGTTCTGCGTCATCAAATGCGTGTCGCACGAGTTCATATCCTTCATTCACATTCTCTTCTAGCTTCGGCGCCATTAGGGTTTGAAGAAATTTGAATTGAGAGAAGAGAGGTGTCGACACTCAAGTTTGGTCTCGAAACTTTGGTGAGCGTGTCGACAGACAATGGCGAAAACCTATTTATACCTTTCTGGAATCGAAGATGAAAGGGTGCGTCAAAATACTCAAATTATGTCGACACTGTTGATAAGTGTCGACACAGACTTATAATGTCTCGACAACCATGTGTCGACACAAGTATAGTCGACAGAATATATGTGTAGACACTTGTTTATGTGTCGACACCGCTTAGCTCGACACTTAGTCGAGACTTTACTAGACTAATTCTGTATAAATCTTAAGTGTCGACACCACCTTGGATGTGTCGACACCTACCCTGCATGTGTCGACACTAATGCTCTGAAGTGTCGACACTGACTTCCTAGATGTGTCGACACCACTTCTCTGAAATGTCTACATCACTTCTATGTGTCGACACAGACAACTCTGTCTGTCGACACCTTTTTACTTAGCCAATTTTGAAAACTTAATCTAAGTTTATCATCCCTAATTCAATTTTGAATTTATTGAATTTGATTTCATCTAAAGGCTTAGTATACATGTCAGCAAGTTGATTATCTGTATTAACATACTCTAGTGAAATATCTCCTTTTTCCACATGTTCTCTTAGAAAATGGTATTTTATTTCTATGTGCTTAGTCCTACTATGGGAAACAGGATTGTTTGCAATAGATATAGCACTAGTAGAATCACAAAATAGAGGTGTTCTACTTACTTGAATACCATAATCTTCAAGCTGATGTTGTATCCATATAAGTTGAGCACAGCAACTTCCTGCAGCCACATACTCTGATTCTGCTGTGGAGATAGCCACACTTGTTTGTTTCTTGCTACTCCATGAAATCAGTCTTCCACCTAGGAATTGACAGGTACCAGTTGTACTTTTCCTATCTTCCTTGCAGCATGCAAAATCTGCATCTGAATAACCTGTCAGTTCAAAGTCTCCATTCCTAGGGTACCAAAGGCCTAGATAAGGAGTGCCCTTAAGATATCTCAGAATTCTTTTGACTGCTGTCAAATGAGATTCTTTAGGGCATGCTTAGTACCTAGCACAGACACATGTAGCATACATGATATCTGGTCTACTTGCAGTCAAATACAATAGGGAGCCAACTATCCCTCTATACAAAGTCTCATCCACAGGTTTCCCTGCATCATCTTTGCTAAGAGACATACTTGACCCCATAGGAATTTTCATGGTACTGGAAGATTCCATACCATACTTCCTTATCAATTCTAGAGTGAACTTAGACTGGCATATTGATAAACCATTCTCAGTCTGTCTAACTTGGAGACCCAAGAAGAACTTAAGTTCCCCCATACTGCTCATTTCAAATTATCCTTGCATAAGTTTTGCAAACTTCCTGCAAAGACTATTTTCAGTGGACCAAAATATGATGTCATCTACATATATTTGGACTAGTATGATCTTGCCTCTGGATTCCCTAAGGAATAGATTCTTGTCTATTTTCCCCCTTGTGAATTTATTCTCAATGAGGAAACTAGACAGGGTCTCATACCAAGCCCTAGGGGCTTGTTTTAACCCATACAAAGCCTTCCTAAGTCTATAGACATAATTAGGTTGAGTTGAATCAACAAAACCTGATGGCTATTCCACATAGACCTCTTCCTTCAGATTTCCATTCAGAAAAGCTGACTTAACATCCATTTGGTATACTTTAAACCCTTGATAGGTTGCATAGGCCAAGAACATCCTTATTGCCTCCAGTCTGGCTACTGGAGCAAAGGTCTGATCAAAGTCAATACCTTCTTCCTGCCTATATCCTTTTGCAACCAATCTTGCTTTGTTCTTTATAATCACTCCATGTTCATACATCTTGTTCCTAAAGATCCGCTTAGTTCCAATTATGTTGTGGTCTTTTGGTTTAGGAACAAGCTCTCAGACTTTGCATCTCTTGACCTGATTCAGCTCCTCTTGCATTGCCTCAATCTAATGAGGGTCTAGGATGGCTTCTTCAAATTTCTTTGGCTCAACTTGGGATAGAAAACTGGAGTAGAGTACTGAACTTAGATTTCTGCTCCTTGTTTGTACCCCTTGACTTAGATCACCAATAATTTGATTGGCTGGATGATCTTTTAGATGTCTACTAGTTGGAGGCAACCTGGCTTCAGGTTGAACTCCTTCAGCTTCTTCAACTTGCTGCACCCCTTGGTCTTCTTCTGCATCAGGTGCATCTAGTACTCCCCCTGGACAACAGCCACTATCATCCACATGTTGTCTTGCAGTAGATTCTTCTTCAATAGTAAGCTTGTCCATCTTCTTAGTCACACCTGTGGAGCTGCAAATACTACTAGACAATTCATTGTTAATGAGTCTAGCTTCATCAAATACTACATGTACTGACTCTTCTACAACTTGAGTAGTCAATTTGTAGACCCTATAAGCCTTACTATTGTTGTTGTACCCAACAAAGATCCCCTCTTGGGATTTGGCAGCAAACTTGGTTAAGTAAGACTTTCCATTGTTAAGTATATAGCATTTACAACCAAAGATCCTGAAATAGGATAGATTTGGTTTTCTGCCTTTCACAATCTCATAGGGGGTCTTATTGTGGCTCTTGGTGATAGTAGCCCTATTAATTACATGGCATGCAGTGTTTACTGCCTCAGCCCAGAAATATTCTGGGAGAGATGTGTCACTTAATAGGGTTCTACCAGCCTCAATCAAGGTTCTATTTTTCCTTTCAGCAATGTCATTTTGCTGAGGTGTTCTTGGTGAAGAAAATTCCTGAAATATCTCAAATTCTTCACATAGCTTTGTCATACTATCAGACTGGAATTCAGTACCATGGTCACTTCTTATTTTGACCACTGTACTGTCTAATTCATTCTGAATTTGTTTGACAAAACTATAGAAGATACTAGGTGTTTCAGATTTCTGTCTAAGGAAGAACACCTAGGAAAACCTTGAGTAGTCATCTACAACCACAAATGTGTAGACCTTCCTACCTAGGCTGTGAACTGGCATAGGACCAAAAAGATCCATATGCAAGAGGTATAAGCACCTCACAGCATCTTTGTTTTCAATGTTATTAAAGGTGGATCTAGTCTGCTTGACCTTTTGACAAGCTGAGCATATCCCATCTTTAATACACTTAACCTGAGGACCATTCCTCACTAACTCTTTGCTATAGAGTTGGCCAATTTTCTTGTAGTTAAGATGGGCTAGCCTCTTGTGCCATTTGACACAATGAGAGACTTTCTCATCAGCTACAAGACACACAGGAGAACCATTGTTCTCACACATAATGTCTAGACAATAGACATTTCTCTTCCTATAACCTGTCAGAATGATCTCTTGATCATTTGACCTCCTGATATGACAACCATCTTTGACAAATGAGATGTCATATCTTGAATCACTCAGCTGACTTATACTAATAAGGTTATGTTTCAAACCTTTAACATAAGCCACTTGAGTAATTGTTATAAGGTTGCTAGAAATGTTACCAAAACCTTTGATGATTCCTTTTTCAGAACCACCAAAGGTGACTTTAGGACCATCCTTGATTGGTGTGTAGTCCTTTAGCAATCCCCTAGTTCCAGTCATGTGCCTGGAACATCCACTGTCCAAGTACCATATTGGGGCATGGCCACTTGGACTCACCTGCAAAACAGATTAGTTAACCTTAGAACCCAAAGAATTCTTGGGTCCTTGGTGCTGGTTAGTTTGCCTCTTAACAAAACTACCTGTAGCTTTTCTAGCAGGTAGATTGCTACTCACTTTGGCACTAGAATTGTGCCAACAGTCTATAGCAAAGTGGCCAACCTTGCCACAACACCAGCACTCAAATCTGTTGTACCTTTGCTTAGGTACAACCCTGGCTGTTCTATCTACAGCAGGCTTGTTGAGTACTGGGGCTTTGCCCTTAGACTTGGACTTTACATTCCTAGCAGGTTTTGTAAACCCTAATCCAGTTTTACCCTTTTGATATACAAATTCATCTATCAAAGGTAGAACAGACTTTGGTTTAGAAAACCTTGCAAATATATCTCTCTCCTTCTGAAGACTAATCTCCAGATTTCTGATTTGATCATTCTTAAATGTTATAGTCCCCATCTGAATAACAGTTATGTTCTTCAGCCTGGCTATTTCATTTAGTTTTTGATCAATCAACTTATCAAAATCTGTTGCAGCAACTTTAAGACTGGCAATTTCCTTAGCCTAACTTTTGGCCAAGGATTTGCTTTTCTTCAAAGCTTGCAACACTACTCTATATTCATCAATCAATTGATGAATATCTCCTTCAGATTCAGATTCACTCTCATCACTTGATGCTGATGAATCTGATTCTGAACCAGCATAAGAAACTGAATCAGCAGAACAATTTAGTACCTGACTAGGTCCAGGCTGCTCCTGGATTTTGTCACCTTCAGATAAGGCCATCAGTCCCTGGCACTGATTTTCCGCTTACTCATATATAGAATTCATTAACTGGATGAACTCCTCTTCCTCTTCTTCAGCAAACAGTCCAATGTAAGCTTCAGCTTCTGAATCTGATTCTGAAGAAGACATATCTGACAGGCTTTTATCCTTCTTAGCAACAAAGGACCTTTCCTTTTTGCCCTTGATTTGAGTCTTCTTCTTATCAGTAGACTCTTTCCTCTTCTCTGGACAGTCAGCAACAACATGTCCTTGTTTGTTACAACAATAACAAACTATCTTTGAAGATGTAGTTCTACTTGACTTAGGCTTTCTCCTGTCATTCTTTGAAGACTTCTGTGAAGTGGATGGCTTAGACCTCCACTGTTTCTTCTTTAGGAACTTCTGAAAATGTCTTGTGAAGGCTGCAAAGTCCTCATCACTCTCACTGCTTTCAGAATTCCTGCTTTCTGATTCATCTGACTCAGTCCCAGCAACTTTTGGAGGTGGAGATGGAGACTTACTTTTATATTTCCTGGTGGCTTCTGTCTTGAAAGCCACAGCTCTTTCTTTGTGCTCAATTCTTGTAGTCTTCTCTTCCTCCTTCCTAACCATTAGCTGCATTTCATAGGATAACAGCTTTCCAAACAATGTTGGAGGAGGAATATCTGCTAACTTGGCCATTTCCCTTATGGCACAAATCTTGGTGTCCCAATCCTTTGTTAGGGACCTCAAGAACTTATCATTCAGCTCATAATTGCTGAATTCTCTTCCATAGGACATTAACTCATTAACTATCCTATAGAATTTCTTGTAGCACTCAGCTATGCTATCAGACCTTCCTTGTCTGAAGCTCTCATACTCTTGGTTTAACAAAGACTTTCTGTCATGTCTAACTTCTTCTGAACCCTCCATGTACACTATCAGAGTATCCCACATCTCCTTTGATGTTTTACAGTGTATCAAATTCTGAAATGTAGCATCATCTATTGCACTTACAATTATATTCTGGGCCCTCTTGTCCATAGTGGCCAGAATAATCTCATCCTTGGTCATTTCAGAATAGTCTTTTGGAGTTCTCTGATTGGCATCCAGGACTGATACTTTCATAGGCACATATGGCCCTTCTTTGACTATGATATAGATTCTAGGGTCAGAGGCTTCCATAAATAGTCTAACCCTTTCTTTCCAGATGCCAAAGATCTCTTTTCTGCAAATTGGCAACTTCATGGATCCAAGTTCTTTATGATTCTCTGTTGAACCCATTTTCTTGATTTTCTTGATTCTGCACTTGATTAAACTGAATCTGCCAACAGTATCTACTCAGACAGTTATGTCCCTTTTTGAGTAACCTGGCTTTGATACCACTTGAAAGAAATTGTACCTAATCACCTAGAGGGGGGGGTGAATAGGTGACCTTAATCTTTTTAAACTTTTAGGCAGATTTAATCACAGATTTCACAGAACATAAAACAGCAACCACAGAATCATACACACACAGAGTACACACTGTTTTTATAGTGGTTCCCCAAGGTTTGGGTACATCCACTTTCCCCCTTCGCCTATCTAGTAGTGTACTAGATTCGGCCAAACTCCTCCACTATTCCTCAGATCCTCAGATCTTACACTCAGAACCCCAACCAGGTTCCTACAGCTCAGAGTGAACCCACTCCTACAACTCAGGCTCAACAGCCCTACCACTCAGTCTTCACAAAGACCTACACTCAGCCACAAGGCCTACACTCAGAGAAATGAATCTCCTACACTCAGGCACACAGGCCCTACCACTCAGCCTTTATAATTTCAGGCCTACAACTCAGATCCCTAAGGATCCGACAAGAAATTAAAAATATAATGTATATAACCTCAACTCAGAGTAAGAGAGAAGAGTTGATAGGTTTCTTGATGAGTTCTTGGAAGAACTTTGCTGAGATCAACCTCACTTGGCTTTCTTCAAAGCTTCTTGAATGTAGAACACAATAAGGTTAAGTCTCTCTGCAGCTGATCTTCAATCACTGCTAACTTAAGAATCAAAACTAGGTCTGAAACTTTCTTCACAGCCTGGTTCCACAGCTGTCTTCTTGGAAGGAGCTCTCTCTCTCCAACTACTTAGATCTTCACTTGAATTGATTCTTCAATGAATTGCTTGATCTTCTTCTCAATCATCAATCATCATTTCTGTTGACAGAATAAGCCTTTTTATAGACTTTCTTCATGGTGACCGGCTGATCCGGTTCCTAACAACTTTCTGACAACTCTGACAGTTGCAGTCGACCGGCTGGAATGGCAGCTGTCATGTCATCCAGTCACTTCTTGAATTTTCTGTAACTGTCTGAAAGTGTCGAGACAGTCAGTCTTTAAGTGTCGACACTGATAGACTAAGTGTCGACACAAGTAGACTAAGTGTCGACACTAGCCTTCATGGTGTCGACACAACTCCTTGTGTTGTAGAAATTACTTCTCGACACTGCTTCTTAAACATGTGTCGACACTAATATTGTGTGTCGACACAACTCCTTGTTCTTCAGTACTTAGTTGATTTCTTGTAAGTGTCGACACAACTCCTTTGTGTCGACACATCTTCTTGTGTTGAACTTGTTCAGTGTCGACACATCTTCTTGGTGTCGACATAACTCCTTGTGTTGATACTTGCTGAGTGTCGACACAGCTCCTTGTGTCGACACATTCTTCTTGTGTTGAGACTTTGGCTGAATGTCGACACATCTCCTTTGTGTCGACACTTGTACTTATAATTTGTTGAACTTTGCTGAGTGTCGACAAAGCCTCCTAGTGTCGACACTTTCTTCATGTGTTGAGTCTTCTGCTGAGTGTCGACACATTCTTTATTATGTCGACACTTGTACTTAAACTCTGTTGAAGTTTGCTGAGTGTCGACACAGCCTCCAAGTGTCGACACTTTCTGATGTCGACAAAGTTCCTCTGGGTGTCGACACTGCTTCTAAGTGTCGACACTGCTTCTCTGGTCATTTCTCCATTGAGTGTCGACACAGCCTGTATGTGTCGACACTTTCCGTCTGGTGTCGACTCTGCATTCCTGGTGTCGACACAGTTACTCCAAGTGTCTACACTGCTTCTCTAGGTGTCGACACAAGTCTTCTTAAGTGTCGACACTTTCCTTCTGGGTGTCGACACATGGACTTAGAAACTTTTCAGCTTTCCCTGTAAATACTTGACCTGCACAACTAAACTCAAAACACATCAAATACATTTTGATGTATATCATTGAGTAAGGTGAGGGTTCTTCAAATCAGGTACATTTATTCCAATGTACCCAACATCCAGTGATCGTGCTCACTGGCATGGCAGATTAGGAAGAAGAACTAGGGTACTGCGCATGAGCAATGGCGCATGACCGGTGGTCGTGCGTACTCTGTCCAATGGTCGTGCGATTACCCCAGACAGAACTCCAGGAAAAGAGGAATCAATGCACACGATCAGTGGCGCACGACCGGTGGTCGTGCGCACTATGTCCAGTGGTCGTGCGATTACACCAGGCAGATTCTGGAAATCAGGGTACATTGTGCACGATCATTGGCGCACAACCAGTGGTCATGCGCACTATATCCGATGATCGTGCGCAGTATTCCTGCTTCAAAACGTCCCCGGAACACGCACACGACCCCTAAACCCAGCACTGATATGTGCAGACATTCCAGATGAGCACAATAAGGAGTACAAATAAAAAAAGTACAAAAATACACAACCACGGGCCAAAGTGTGCATTTCCTATGGAAATATAGACAAGATGAAATATGAATGATATAGAACTAAAAGTAAGTGCAAACGCGTGAAAACTAGCCCAGATGAGTCCGAAAAATCCTATATAAATCGGACTCATCACACCCCCAGACATAACTGTTTGCACGTCCCGAGCAAACAAAATCTAAGCAGATATGGAAAATTACTAGCTAACAAAGAAATTGAAAAACAAAGTACCATGCTAAGTCGCATGCTCGCATGCGTAAAAGTATAATAGAGAAAATTTCTAAGTATGCATAATAGTTTATATTTTTCACAATGCGTATCAAAATTTTATTACTACTCAAAAATAGAATCACGGTGAATCAACCGGTCACACATAGGAAGAAAGTAGGCAGGCCACTAAGGTGAGCTTTGCCAAATATCGGGGCTCAGGATCACCTCCAAATTAATCCACCAATGTCGGGGACCATACGCTTGCCCGTTCACATTCTCTCCACGGCACTAGTTAGACTCAAGCGCAAATCCGTAGGACTTTAGGATAATCACGGGGCTTGGGTTACGGTGAGGTAAACAATGATAAAAAGAAAGGCTTTGCACCTAACCCAAATGAGGTAGCCTAATAAGAATCCAACCGCTAACCACAATATATGCAGGTACAACACACCTCCAGACTTAACTTTTAACATATGGGTGTGTGCACCGCCTACTCCAAATATAATCACATTTCAAAAAAGATTTTCAATTTAAACTTTTTCTTCTCACTTTTTGTTTTTTTTCTTTACGAATATTTTTTTTTCTTCATTTTATTTGACAATTCAGCAGATATAAACTTGGGAGCACTTCCACATTTTCACAAATAATAACACCACATCACATCCCAACATGAAAATATAAAATACTAAACTCGACTTGGGTGTGCGACTAGGATAGGCTATGGGGCTTTGGTGAATGAAGGTGGAGCTGAATTAAAAGAATGGTAGGCACAACGGTGCTAGCGAGGATATGACATTAGGAACGGTACAAAGCTCAACCGAGCCAAAATGATGGCCTACATCACGCGTACGCTAGACTAACCAAATACACATGCTTCGAGAGTAGCTTGGGGCAAGTTCTTAGCCACCGAGAAAGATGATCCTTCCTCCCGACTCGAGCAAAATGAGTCTAGTGACGGCTACACACATTCCTATACCACCGTTTGATTCACACCAGATTCACCAACTTTTGAGTAGAATAAAAAGATCTTTACGCAAATAGAAAAAGTATAAAACCATAAGCAGACAGAAAAATTAAATCTACTCGAATTTCTACACGAGACAAGAGCAGTTGACTAGAAACACAATAAAGTCAACATTTTACTCTGTCCCACAATCCTATGCCAGCACCATAATTTTCCCAAATCTAACGAAGAAATGAGTTTAACTCGCGGCACACTAACAACTAAGCACGCGCTCAAGTGGGTGCACTTGTGTGCAGTGCAATGAACTAATCAAAATAAAACTATAAAAGCTTCTAGTATGCACATGAAATGTGCACGTGCAAAAGGTAACAAAACTGGCTCTCCCCCAGACTTAAACTAAACTACACAGCATATGATAGAGAAATTAAAATCATAAAGAGCTAAGGGAAGTGGTTACCCAATGCTCAGCCTGTGAGCATACCAGAAGACGCGTGGAAACCTGAAGCAGGCCCGCCATACGAAGAATCACAACCCCGCCAATGCAATTTGCCATGAATACCTGCAGGGGTGAGCTCCACAAAAACAAAAGAAAATATACAAAAAGAGATGCTAAAACTAAAATAGACATGAAAAAAAATGCAGAAAATGAAAGATAAGTACTCGGGTTATTGTCATCCCGGCACGACTTAGTAAATTCTATACAGTTCTAGCTAATGGGCCTATGAAAAGAAAAATGCACATGTAACTGGCCTAATATCCGTTGCGGTAACGGGTAACGATACAGCGATAGAACAGTTACCCCTCTGCCTAAATAATCATACATGCTCCTCGCAAGCAGAGGAAATAGGAAGTAGGATGAGGAGGAGGCCTGGTCCTCACTCATCTCACCACAAAATGAATCCTTCCCCTGCAAGGTTTTGTCCACCACAAGTTCGGTGGGGGCGAAGGTGACGGCAGGGGCTTCCACTGTGAAGGAGGTAGGAACCTCCTCACACAAGAGGATGCACTCGTCGACAGCTTGAGTGCAAGGCTCAACGTCAACCCAACTTACCCGTGGAGATTCAACCTGCACAGGCTCAGATAAGGAAGGGGGGGTCAAGAAATAAAAGAGACGAAGAACATAAAGAAATAATCGGGGGAGTGATCCCGGTTTCACTCCCCAAATGCTGAGGTAGAAACTATCGTCAGCAATGTTGACAATGCTACAAGGCTCGGCCGAATCCATAGAGGCCTCTACCAAGACTTGGACTTCCTTCTTTGGTATCGAGGGAGAATCCTTGACACCAGGAAGGTTGTCCTCCTCAATGGGAGTGGAAACAATCCATGTATCACAAGCCTCAACTTGTGTTGCATCGTCGAAAATGTCATCAGAGACGACTGAAGTAGAATGCACAAAAGGCAGAAGAACTTTGCTTGGATAAAAGTCAAGCGCAGGTTCCTCACAAAGAATCGGCTCCACGCTTGGAGATGTATGCACAGGAGAGATGGGCTCAGCCACGTCGAAGCCTAGATCAGCCACACATCTGGTGGTTGTGTCCACATCATTCCCTTCAACAAATGAAGGTGACAGGGACACATAACCAGATGATGAAGGTGTGGCACCGAGGGTAGGAGTCGGGATGATCCGGATGTCCGGCTCATCATCCTCTTCCATAATACGGAGGTACTCGGCACAATCCTTCAGGACATGATCTGTTCTACGACAATACAAACACTTTCACCCATTACTCTGCGGTCCTTGTGGGGCTGGAGAGGAATAAGAGAATGGTGTATGTGGCGAGGACGATTGACCATAAGCTCGGGGCACAGTGTTTGAAGGGTTGTACGAATACATCATCTCATGCATTGTGCGTTGAGGCTTATGCTCAATATCTCTCGTAGGGCATTCATGACTAGAGTGGGAAGGCTTTCCACACCAACGACATTGGGCATACAAATATTCCCACATGGTATCGAAATAGCAGATTCAAAATAAATTGTGCAAATTACTAAATCCAACAATATATTACTACAATTGCCTAAACAAAAAAATAGGCAAAACAGAAATAGAACAAAACAAAAGCGATTTACAAAGTAAAAGGAAAGCAATCTCACATCTCCCTCTCCAGAAACTCACACGACTGTGTTCCCCGACAACGGCGCCAAAAACTTGATGCTAAAGATCACGGCAGTGAACCGGTCGCACAAGTAATATAAAATGGGTGAGTTTTCCCCAGTATCGATCTCTCAAGGAACACAGTAAGGTGGAGTTAATTTCGAGGACTTGAGATTGAAGTCCTTAGGTCGGAGTTAACTATAGGGGGTTTTGATATTTGCGATAAAAAGAAAGTAAAAATCTAACAACTGCTCCTATGCAACGCCGCTATGCGATGCTTCGTCGGGAGGGATGGAAGACTAGTCGGGCCGCTATGCACCGAATCGCTGGGCGGATGGACGAGTAGGCTTGCGGATGAGGTGGTTAGAATGGCGGAATGAGGGTCGAAAGCATCTCTTAGCTATGCACGCCACTAGAAATTGCTAGTGCGGCAAGGGTGGATGGATGGTGGATGGACAAATAGGCGCACCTCAAGTAAATAACGAAAACATTCAATCACATAGACATGATTACACATAAATGTATATTACACTAAGCATAACTTCATCAAATATAAAGAGTTCAACTAAACCGAAGACTTGCTGAGGATTTCACGGTTGTAATCGTCGGGTTGTCAATCTGCGTCCAAGCTCGGTCCTCAACTACGTCCGGGGTAGAGAAGGGTTGTCACCACCTTCCAATGGCCCGTCTTCTTCGTGTCTCTATCCGGTGGAGGATGACATAACTTATCCTAGCTTGGTGGAGATAGCTAGGTCTAGCTCTTCTTGAAGCTCAAGGATGAAGGAGGAGGCCGAGAGGAAGCTCCGGCTTGGATTTGGCGGTGAAAGCTTGCCCGGAGCACCTCCCTAGGGTGGAGATTGAAGGAGGACGGCGGAATCCCTCCTTGGAGATGAAAACGGCGGAGGAAAAATGCGCTCTCCCGAAATTAGAGCAGCACATGCATATTTATAGAAAGCAGAATTGAACAATGCGCACGATCATGGGTGCACGACCAGTGGTCGTGCGCACTATGTCCAGTGATCGTGTACACTGGCATGGCAGATTAGGAAGAAGAACTGGGGTACTGTACACGAGCAATGGCACACGACCGGTGGTCGTGCTCATTATGTCCAATGGTCGTGCGATTACCCCAGACGGAACTCCAGCAAAAGAGGAATCAATGCACACGATCAATGGTGCACGACCGTTGGTCGTGCGCACTATGTCCAGTGGTCGTGTGATTACCCCAGACAGATTTTGGAAATCAGGGTACTTTGAGCACGATCATCGGCGCACAACCAGTGGTCGTGCGCACTATATCCGATGATCGTGCGTAGTATTCATGCTTCAAAACATCCCCGGAACACGCACACGACCCATAAACCCAGCACTAATATGTACAGACATTCCAGACGAGCATAATAAGGAGTACAGATAATAAAAGTACAAAAATACACAACCACGGGCCAAAGTGTGCACTTCCTATGGAAATATAGACAAGATGAAATTTGAACGATATAGAACTAAAAGTGAAGTGCAAACGCGTGAAAACTAGCCTAGATGAGTCCGAAAACCCCTATATAAATCGGACTCATCACAGATCTTGGCCAAGGCGGAGTCTCCCACTCTGGATGCCACTGTGACTTGCGTCGCCGCTATTACTTCGCTACTCCAGCATCCTCTGTTGTCCTCCCCTCCTCCACATGACTCCTATGCTCACTAGGCTTAGCGGGGTGGCACAAGTGGCCGCAGCCAGTCAGGCGAGCGTGGTTCATCCCGGTTCCTTTGCTCTCACTATGGTTGTACCGACCATTCTGTTGACCGTTACTGGCAGAAACATCCTCATCTTCTCCCCTCCGGTGATGCATCTTCCTCAACCTCTGCCTCCTCTCGGTCGTCTGCCTCTGTGGCCACGACTTCAGGTAGTACCCACGTTGTTACTCAAGGTAAATGGTTGATTGACTCTGGTGCTACAAATCACATGATCGGAAATCCTCATTGCTTCTCTCTCCTCGAAACGCATGATTGGTTGCCCCCGGTTAGTGTTGTGGATGGTTCACCTTCCCCGGTTCATGGGACGGGCATGGTTCAAGTCACCCTGTTGCTTCGCTTGGCGGGCACCCTCTATGTCCCGAAGTTCCCTTGTAATTTATTATCCGTTACTACTTTATGCAAGCAACTTCAGTGCTCCGTCTTATTCACTCCAACTTCTTGTTCTTTCCAGGACCCGAGGACCAACGGACGATTGCTACTGGGACTGAGAGTGGCGGCCTCTACTTCCTCGACAACATTTCCGCTCTGTCCGCCTACTCCTCCTCTTCTCTAGATTTGCTTCAATGGCATCTTCTCCTTGGACTTCCCCCTCCTCGGATTCTTCGTCAGCTTCCGCCCCACTTACCTCAGACCAGTCCTCCGCTCAACTGTGATGTGTGTCAGCTTGGCAAACATCATCTCTCCTCCTTCCTGCTGAAGTAAGGTCGTGGCTCATCTCGCCCGTTTGATCTCATTCATTCTGATGTCTGGGTTCCTGCTCCTACCCTCACCATTGGTCGGGATAGTTCCTACTTTGTCACTTTTATTGATGATTTCTCCAGATGTACCTGGGTGTATCTATTAAAAGATCGCTCTGAACTCTTTTTTGTCTGACAATCCTTTTATTATATGATTAAAACTCAGTTTGATATTTCTATTAAAGTCTTTCGCTCTGATAATGCTAAGGAATATCTTAGTCATGAGTTTTCCTCTTTTTGTATGCAACATGGTCTCGTTCATCAGACCAGCTGTGTTTACACCTCCCAGGAAAATGGGGTGGCAGAGCATAAAAACTGTCACCTCCTTGATGTCGCTCGCACTCTCATGACGTAGATGCAGGTGCCTCGCTCCTACTGGGGCTATGTTGTGCTCCTCGCCTGTTATCTCATCAATTGCCTTCCCTCTACGGTTCTCCACGGCCAGACCCCCTTTTACATTTTATACCTGAGCAAAGAACCATTTCCTCTCCCTCTCCGTATCTTTGGGTGTACGGCTTTTGTACATGCTCCGTCCGCTACCCGTGACAAGCTTTCCCCCCTGTTCCATCAAGTGTGTCTTTTGGGGTTATTCTACCACTCAAAAAGGCTATTGTTATTTTGACCCCGTTCTGCTCAAGCAGTTTGTCTCCGCAGACGTGACCTTCTTCGAGAATGTGTCCTACTTCTCTCCTGAATCCCCTCTTCCTCCTGATGTCTCTGATTCTCCACCATCTCTCTCCGTTCCTTCCACTCATATCGACGTATTCCCTCTTACCTCATCTCCTCCTCTGTCTCCTCCTCTCTCCTTCATACCCCCTCCAACTTCTCCCTCTTCTCCACAGCCGTCTCTCTTTAGTCCCGGGCCAGCCTTCTCCGCCACGAACGCTCCGGTCACTGAGGCATGCGTCGACCTGGATCTTCTCATTGCTCCTCGCAAAGGGGTGTGGGCGTGTTCTCAACACCCGCTTACGACAGTTGTTTCCTATGATCGGCTTACTCCTTCTCGCAGGTGTTTTGCCTTGGCTATCTCGGCTACTGCCACTCCTCGCACCTACCAGGAGGCTCTTGCTATTCCTCATTGGAAATCTGTCATGGATGAAGAGATCGCCACTCTTACTGAAAGGGGTACCTTGTAACATCCCATTTCCAACTGGACCCCTAAGAGTGGTTTTGGCCATGACTAGGTCGTGACAAAACCCTAGGAAGCTAAAAAGGGCTAGGTGATAGAAGGCCAAGGTGAGAATCACCTTGGTCTGCCTATGGCACAACCTCATCACAAAACCTAGGGTTTGACCTCGGGGCTTCACCAAGACTCCAAGACCCCACCATGGTCTCATCAACCCATTATAGGGTCCATTAGAGCCCTAAGGGTCCATTGAAGTCAACCCAGGGTGCCCAAGTTGACCTAGAACCACTATAGGCCTAAATTGGGCAAGGAGCCCTAATTAAGAGCAGCGTGCCGTAGTAAAGCCCAACTAACACTACCAGGGACTTCCTAGACCTAAAGTGAGGTCAATGGGTCACCTAGGACCCATGAAGGGCAGTCAAAATGGTTAAGTAGACCAAAGTCAACTCTAACCCTAAATGGGTCAACCTGACCTACACAAGGGCCAATTGAAGCTCCCCTAGCCAACTGGACCACACACATACCTTCCTAACCCTAGTGAGAGGCCAATGGGTCACCAAGAACCCATTGGGGTCAACCAAAAAGGCTAAGTTGACCAATGTCAACTCTAGCCCTAAAATGGTCAAAGTGCCCTGCCTAAGGGTCAAGTGACCTCCAAAGGGCCAAGACAACCCTACCTAGATCTTGGGGGAGGCCAATGGGTCACCAAGGACCCATTAGGGGCAACCTCAAGACCAACTTGATCATGGTCAACCATGGTCAAAGTTTAGGTCAAGTTAGCCCAAATGGGCTAACTCAAGCTCAAGCCCAATTCACTTGGGCTAACCTTGCTTTGATGGGTGAAATGAGCATGTGGGATGCCATTGGGTTAGGTAGGAGCCAATTTTCAGCTTGGTGTGTAGGAGAGAGAAAAAACCACCTATGAAGGAGAGAGAAAGTGAAAGAAAGTAATGGAGGAAGACTTTAGGCTCCTCCTTCCCCTTCCCCAACCTCACATTCATTGCTTTAGGACAAGGAAGGCAGCCCCAATTCAACCAGCCAATCCTTGACTGGTTTGAACCAGGTTTCACCCCCTACCTACCATGGCTGACATTGTTGACTAGAGACCAAAAATGGCAAGCAGCCTACAGCCACCTAACCCCCTCTTTTCTTCTTCTTAAAACCTTCACTGGACTCCAAGGAGTCAGTCCCACCACTTACCTGAAGGAGCCAAGGTGTTTCATAGTGCATTTGCAGAAATCCTACCACCACCACCACCAAAATGGCTTCCCGGCGATCGGCAAGGCTACAGCCGCCCAACAAGGTCCTCCTCCACTCCTTCTACCATGGATAGTTCTTAGCAATCATTAGGGCCAAGGTTCAGGCTCAATTGAGCCCGTTCCAATTCAAAATTTCCCCTGGTTTTTCCGCAAATTTCACTTCTCGGGTTCGCCGGAAAATGTCCCTCCGGCGGCCAAGCCGCCGGCTGGCGACAGCCACCACCTCAACAGAGGTGGTAGTGGCAGTGGCCAGCCGGGGAGGTGGCCGGATCGCCGGCGGCAGCCGCTAGAAGAAGCTCCAGGCGGGATGAATCGGAACCGTCGGCTTGAGGTGGAAGATGAAGGGATGCCATCCAAATTGCGCCAAGATTCGTGCGGGAAATGATTTTAAACAATAGGATATATAATTCTGATATTTAAATTATGTCACACCTTTTTGTATATAATGTTTCTAATTTTTAAAAATACATAGATGCTGTTTCATAAAAGCCATCAACATACAATTGTAGCCCAGTGAGTCTCTGTTAATACAAAATTAGTTTGAAGCAATTTGGAAGCATGGTTCGACCAGGGCACTCATTTTGGTGGGACCTACACCTAGGGCTAGGCAGACATTAAACTGAGTGCCCACACTTCATCCTTGGTCCAAATTAATTGAAATTTTGGCAGGGAGTCCCCCTGGACCACATATAGGTGCTGCCAAAAGATGGGAATTTTTGGGGATAATTGTTCTATAGTTTTGGAAAATATTTAATTTATCTAGGGTTAATTAATCTAAGGGCTAAATTACCTCCAAACTCACCCAAATTTTGGTGAGAGGTGTTTAGGGTCAATATAAATCTCTGGTTAAAATTTCATTACATTTAAAGGTGGTTTGAACAGAAATCATGCAAACCCTATCTTTGCCATAAAAAGGGTATTTTGGTCAAAAGGTGTATTTTGGGTTTTGATTGTCCAAATCACCTCAACAGAGGTGGGGATTGGGGCCACTGGCTTGGCATGGCTTCTTGCACCTTATCATGAAAGATGGGGTAGATTGGAATTGGTTTGCCCTAAGATCTAAGGCCATACCCTAAGGAAGGGCTTTTGTGCCTTGTGAAGAGTATGAGGTCACAACACCTTGAATGATCTTGGAATTTTGTAGGGAGGGTGCTAGGATAGATAAACCCCCTGGTAAAATAATAAGGGATTTTGGGAAGGGTAGGGCCCACAAAACCCTAACCCTAGCATAGGGCACAAATATTGTGTAGCTAGAATAGGTAAGCAAGACTCTTAAAACAATCATGAAAATTTGGCAGAGGGAGTGTTAGACCATATTAATCATATATGAATTTTAATGGAATTTTTGGATGCATAATTAGGGTACCTACTTCACAAGCTCATAAATTTAGGAACTTGCTAAATAATTTTTACAGAGGTCAATACTTGTTGAAAAAATATGAAACTTGAGAATTAGTGTTCCTACTTCAGTATGCTCATATGGGAATTTATTTGGAATTTTTCGATGGAAAATTGCTATACTTTGTTCATTAATCCCTTAACTTGGAATATTATGAGAAAATCAAATATAGACTTTATTATTCAATGATAAATTTTGAAACTTGATTTAGAGTACTTATATGCCCTTACAATCATTCATGAATTTTTGCTGAATTTTTGGAACTATTAATGCTGTACATTCTCTTAAAATGAATTATCATGGGATATATTTGAAATTAATATTAAGTGGTTAAACCTTACTAGAAAATTTTGAGGATTTGGAGTTTGAGTTATATATTAATATTGTATTTAATTCAAATTTGGTGTAATATTATCTTATCTGAAATTGGTACTTCATGTTCAAACATGGAATTTTTGGCTACTAAATTAATTAAATAAATTATCAGATAAATAGGAAAATTGTGAAATTCCGGATTTAATCCACAAAGCTCCTAATGGCCATCCAATAATTATTATAGGAGTACTGGATGATTATTTGTTGTACCCCCATTTTACGGGTCATATAGCTTAAGTGGTCTGCATATAGTAAAAATTGCAGAAATTATGTTGGAGTATAATTTGATGCATGCCTTGGGATTAATGGTCTGTTGGTTTGGATAGATAAAAATAAGTTCATTATTGGTAGTAGGATGAGTAGAGGGATGGATTGGCTAGAGTTAGGCGGTGCCCGGGATCGACGTAAGATCGTCTTTCCCGTAGGGAGGAAGTGTAAATTGCACTAGGTTTATTCCAACACAACATTTAAGGGTAGCTAGTAAGTCTAGGGTTTCACTTTCTCATACCTCGATGACTCGGGGAGATATGTTGGGTCACTCGGGCAGTAAGCCCAGTGGTTTGGTAAAAGGGCAGGTTAGCCCTGCGAGCTTTGGCTCAGTAATGGTTTGTGATGGGCAGGTTGGCCCGGCGAGCTTAGGCTCGGTAATGGTTTGTGATGGGCGGGTTCACCCGGCGAGCTTTGTCTCGGTTGTTGTTTATGATGGACGGGATGGTCCGGGGAGCTTTGGCTCGGTAGCCGATACATAAGGTTGCATGTGCATAAAGGAAAAGGTGGTGGGTCTTCGGTGTTGGAGGGTCGATGCACCGACGCCAACACGTTGACTCGGCGAGTGTGGTTTAGCACTTGGCCAAATAAAGTCCGGTGCGCCAGCCGGCAAGAGTACACAGGCGCTCCGCTCTGTGCACCAGCGTTGAGGCGTACGATAAGTCTGACTGGTAGTGCAATTACCGATTTAGAGGTGGGCGAGGCCCAACCCACCGCTTCCGTTTGCCACTACGGAGGTATCCTGGGAGGTTCGGCTCTAGAAAGGGGGAACTAAAGGTCTGTGTACATAGAGTCGAGTGGGTGATTTGCACTTGCATGTTCACATCTTGGCATAATTGTATTACATAGCATAATCATTGCATATAACCTGACACCTATTGTATAAGTGGTATGCGACGCTCTATACAATAGTCCCTGCAAGACGACCCCTTAGTTTATAAGTTCGTGCAAGCGTGCTTGTAAGTTAAAGGTTTTATTTGATATTACATAGCATCATGGCATAATTGTATAAGTGGGTGAGTTGCACTTGCATGTTCACATCATGGCATAATTGTATTACATAGCATAATCATTGCATATAACCTGACACCTATTGTATAAGTGGTATGGGACGCTCTATACAATAGGCCCTGCAAGACGACCCCTTAGTTTATAAGTTCGTGCAAGCATGCTTATAAGTTAAAGGTTTTATTTGATATTACATATTATGCTTGCTAGAAAACCGACACCCTATCGTATAAACAGGTATGGGACTTTTTATACGATAGGAGCCCTGCAAAAGATCCCTTAGTTTATGTGTTTTCATATAAGTTAAGGTTATATTCTCTTTCAGTTTTTTATACCTATTTTCCTGCCATACATACTGTAGAACTGCTAGATTAGTTCCGCTGCCACCTGCTTATTTGTTATTCTCCACCTTCATGTCCTCTCCTTTCCTTCTCCCCGCTCGGTACCTAGGGGCCATGGGGGAAGGGGGGATGATAGAACTTAGTCTTTTAGACTAACGGTTTTCAAACCATATCATTTTATGGGACCGTGGAGCCCAGCATAGAGGAGCAGCCCCAGAGGTCGGCACTCATGGAGATGGGCCAGTCTAGTACCGGAGTTTAGATGACAGGGACTGTGAGTCCTGATCATTATTAGTTATAGTATTTGCTTCCACGTTGAGAGATTTGTAGTGAGGACTTGATGTACCGGGCATGAGCCCAAGATCTTATAAATGTGATTTCTGTGGACATGTTTAACTATTTTGCTACAGTTGTGATCGATTTGGCCGGCGGGATCGGCGTTTTGTAGTGTTGACCTTCCCGAGTCCGCAAAGCGGTGGTTCTGGGCATAATACCCTGGTGTTTTAAAAAGAAAAAAAGGGGTCTTACAAGTGGTATAAAAAGAAACCTCGATCGACAAGTAGCAGTCCACAACCCATAGGTCACCCCCGCAAGGGTTTAGTTTGGGGACAAACTAAGCAGTGGAAGCAGTGGTGTGCCCATATGAGGGATCACATGTAAATCGTCCACTTTTAATTAGGTTAGAGTCGATTACTTACTGATGGCTTTGGAGTTGATCCAGACATTAGAAAAGATGCAGATATCCTTTGTGACTGAAGATCACCCTGAGGTGTACCGGGAGTACCTAGCGTAGTTGATTGCCCCAGATGACATCAGAGACCGAGTCAGAGATGGGCAGAGGCAGGATGCCCAGCTAGAGCCGGCCTTAGAACCAGGCACTGCTGGGGATTACAAGTTAAGGGATGGTCTAATGTGTTTCAAAGGACGAGTGTACATACTAGAGGGAGGCCAGGTCCGGGAGGATATTATGCTAGGAAGAGTAGAGGCTAATCTTTTGTTTATTGGGATCTTGGCTTTGCCAATTGGGCGAATTGGCCATAGATTTAGGTTTCCCTTTAAACCCCACTTAGCAAACATGGCGTCGAGATGTAATCTTTCACTTCTTATGTGATGTTACAAGTTTCCTTTTCTTCGATAGAAATTCCCGTAGGCTTAACCTTGATTTCAGGGACGAAATTTTTGTTTTGTTTATTGCGATTTGTAACATCTCATTTCCAACTAGACCTCTAAGAGTGGTTTTGGCCATGACTAGGTCATGACAAAACCCTAGGAAGCTAAAAAGGGCAAGTGATAGAAGGCCAAGGTGAGAATCACCTTGGTCTGCATATGGCACAACCTCATCACAAAACTTAGGTTTGACCTTAAGGCTTCACCAAGACTCCAAGACCCCACCATGGTCTAATCAACCCAATGTATGGTCCATTAGAGCCCTAAGGGTCCATTGAAGTCAACCCAGGGTGCCCAAGTTGACCTAGAACCACTATAGGCCTAAATTGGGCAAGGTGCCCTAACTAAGGGCAGTGTGCCCTGGTAAAGCCACACTAACCCTACCAGGGACTTACTAGACCTAAAGTGAGGTCAATGGGTCACATAGGACCCATGGAGGGCAGTCAAAAGGGTTAAGTTGACCAAAGTCAACTCTAACCCTAAATGGGTCAACCTGACCTACATAAGGGTCAATTGAAGCTCCCCTAGCCAAATGGACCCCACACATACCTTCCTAACCCTTGTGAGAGGCCAATGGGTCACCAAGAACCCATTGGGGTCAACTAAAAAGGCTAAGTTGACCAAAGTCAACTCTAGCCCTAAAATGGTCAAAGTGCCCTGCCTAAGGGTCAAGTGACCTCCAAAGGGCCAAGACAACCCTACCTAGACCTTAGGGGAGGCCAATGGGTCACCAAGGACCCATTAGGGGCAACCTCAATACCAAATTGACCAAGGTCAATCATGGTCAAAGTTTAGGTCAAGTTACCCCAAATGGGCTAACTCAAGATCAAGCCCAATTCACTTGGGCTAACCTTGTTTTGATGGGTGAAATGAGCATGTGGGCTGCCATTGGGTTAGGTAGGAGCCAATTTTCAGCTTGGTGTGTAGGAGAGAGAAAAAGCCACCTATGAAGGAGAGAGAAAGTGAAAGAAAGTAATGGAGGAAGACTTTGGGCTCCTCCTTCCCCTTCCCCAACCTCCCATTTATTGCTTTAGGACAAGGAAGGCAGCCCCAATTCAACCAGCCAATCCTTGAATGGTTTGAACCAGGTTTCACCTCCTACCTACCATGGCCGACATTGCTGACTAGAGACCAAAAATGGCAAGCAGCCTACAGCCACCTAACCCCCTCTTTTCTTCTTCTCAAAACCTTCACTGGACTCCAAGGAGTCAGTCCCATCACTTACCTGAAGGAGCCAAGGTGTTTCATAGTGCAGTTGCAGAAATCCGACCACCACCACCAAAATGGCTTCCCGGCGATCGGCAAGGCTACAGCCGCCCAGCAAGGTCCTCCTCCACTCCTTCCATGGATAGTTCTTAGCAATCGTTAGGGCCAAGGTTCGGGCTCAATTGAGCCCGTTCCAATTCAAAATTTCCCCTTGTTTTTCCGCAAATTTCACTTCTCGGGTTCTCCGGAAAATGGCCCACCGGCGGCCAAGCTGCCGCCTGGCGACAGCCACCACCTCAACGGAGGTGGTGGTGGCGGTGGCCGGCCAGGGAGGTGGCCGGATCGCCGGCGGCAGCCGCTAGAAGAAGCTCCAGGCGGGATGAATCGGAACCGTCGGCTAGAGGTGGAAGATGAAGGGATGCCATCCAAATTGCACCAAGATTCGTGCGGGAAATGATTTTAAACTATAGGATATATAATTCTGATATTTAAATTATGTCACATCTTTTTATATTTAATGTTTCTAATTTTTACAAATACAAGAAGGCTGTTTCATAAAAAGTCATCAACATGAAAATTGTAGCCCAGTGAGTCTATTTTAATACAAAATTACTTTGAACCAATTTGGGTGTCTGGTTTGACCAGGGCACTCATTTTGGTGGGACCTACAACTAGGGCTAGACAGACATTAAACTGAGTGCCCACACTTCATCCTTGGTCCAAATTAATTGAAATTTTGGCAGGGAGTCCCCCGGGACCATATCTAGTGTTGCCAAAAGATGGGAAGTTTTGGGGACAATTGTTCTATAGTTTTGGAAAATATTTAATTTATCTAGGGTTAATTAATCTAAGGGCCAAATTACCTCTAAACTCAGCTAAATTTTGGTGAGAGGTGTTTAGGGCCAATATAAATCTCTGGTTAAAATTTCATCACATTTGGAGGTGGTTTGAATAGAAATCATGCAAACCCTAGCTTTGCCCTAAAAAGGGTATTTTGGTCAAAAGGTGTATTTTGGGTTTTGATTGTCCAAATCACCTCAACAGAGGTGGGGATTGGGGCCACTGGCTTGGCATGGCTTCTTGCACCTTATCATGAAAGATGGGGTAGATTGGAATTGGTTTGCCCTAATATCTAAGGCCATACCCTAAGGAAGGGCTTTTGTGCCTTGTGAAGAGTATGAGGTCACAACACCTTGAATGATCTTGGAATTTTGTAGGGAGGGTGCTAGGATAGATAAACCCCCTGGTAAAATAATAAGGGATTTTGGGAAGGGTAGGGCCCACAAAACCCTAACCCTAGCCTAGGGCACAAATATTGTGTAGCTAGAATAGGTAAGCAAGACTCTTAAAACACTCATGAAAATTTGGCAGAGGGAGTGTTAGACCATATTAATCATATATGAATTTTAATGGAATTTTTGGATGCATAATTAGGGTGCCTACTTCACAAGCTCATAAATTTGGGAACTTGCTAAATAATTTTTACAGAGGACAATACTTGTTGAAAAATTATGAAACTTGAGAATTAGTGTTCCTACTTCAGTATGCTCATATGGGAATTTATTTGGAATTTTTAGATGGATAATTGCTATACTTTGTTCATTAAAACCTTAACTTGGAATATTATGAGAAAATCAAATATAGACTTTATTATTCAATGATAAATTGTGAAACTTGATCTAGAGTACTTATATGCCCTTACAATCATCCATGAATTTTCGCTGAATTTATGGAACTATTAATGCTGTAAATTCTCTTAAAATGAATTATCATGGGATATATTTGAAATTAATATTAAGGGGTTAAACCTTACTGGAAAATTTTGAGGATTTGGAGTTTGAGTAATATATTCATATTGTATTTAACAAAAATTTGGTGTAATATTATCTTATTTGAAATTGGTACTTGATGTTCAAACTTGGGATTTTTGGCTACTAAATTAATTAAATAAATTATCAGATAAATAGGAAAAATTGTGAAATTCTGGATTTAGTCCACAAAGCTCATAATGGCCCTCCAATAATTATTATAGGAGTACTGAATGATTATTTGCTGTACCCCGCATTTTACGGGTCATATAGCTTAAGTGGTCTGCATATAGTAAAAATTACAGAAATTATGTTGGAGTATAATTTGATGCATGCCTTGGGATTAGTGGTCTGCTGGTTTGGATAGATAGAAATAAGTTCATTATTGGTAGTAGGATGAGTAGAGGGATGGATTGGCTAGAGTTAGGCGGTGCCCGGGATCGACGAAAGATCGTCTTTCCCGTAGGGAGGAAGTGTAAATTGCACTAGGGTTATTCCAACACAACATTTAAGGGTAGCTAGTAAGTCTAGGGTTTCACTTTCTCACACCTCGATGACTCGGGAAGATAGGTTGGGTCACTCGGGCAGTAAGCCCAGTGGTTTGGTAAAAGGGCAGGTTAGCCCGGCGAGCTTTGGCTCGGTAATGGTTTGTGATGGGCAGGTTGGCCCGGCGAGCTTTGGCTCGATAATGGTTTGTGATGAGCGGGTTGGCCCGGCGAGCTTTGGCTCGGTTATTGTTTATGATGGACGGGATTGTCCGGGGAGCTTTGGCTCGGTAGCCGATACATAAGGTTGCATGTGCATAAAGGAAAAGATGGTGGGTCTTCGGTGTTGGAGGGTCGATGCACTGACGCCAACACGTTGACTCGGTGAGTGTGGTTTAGCACTTGGCCAAATAAAGTCCGGTGCGCCAGCCGGTAAGAGTACGCAGGCTCTCCGCTCTGTGCACCAGCGTTGAGGCGTATGATAGGTCTGACTGGTAGTGCAATTACCGGTTTAGAGGTGGACGAGGCCCAACCCACCGCTTCCGTTTGCAACTACGGAGGTATCCTGGGAGGTTCGGCTCCAGAAAGGGGGAACTAAAGGTCTGTGTACACAGAGTCGAGTGGGTGAGTTGCACTTGCATGTTCACATCATGGCATAATTGTATTACATAGCATAATCATTGCATATAACCTGACACCTATTGTATAAGTGGTATGGGACGCTCTATACAATAGGCCCTGCAAGACGACCCCTTAGTTTATAAGTTCGCGCAAGCGTGCTTATAAGTTAAAGGTTTTATTTGATATTACATATTATGCTTGCTAGAAAACCGACACCATATCGTATAAATCGGTATGGGACTTTTTATACAATAGGAGCCCTGCAAAAGATCCCTTAGCTTATGTGTTTTCATATAAGTTAAGGTTACATTCTCTTTCAGTTTTTTATACCTATTTTGCTGCAATACATACTGTAGAACTGCTAGATTAGTTCCGCTGCCACCTGCTTATTTACTATTCTCCACCTTCATGTCCTCTCCTTTCCTTCTCCCCGCTCGGTGCCTAGGGGCCATGGGGGAAGGGGCGGGGGATGATAGGACTTAGTCTTTTAGACTAACAGTTTTCAAACCACATCATTTTAGGGGACTGTGGAGCCCAGCATAGAGGAGCAGCCCCAGAGGTCGGCATGCTTGGAGATGGGCCAGTCTAGTACCGGAGTTCAGATGACAGGGACTGTGAGTCCTGATCATTATTAGTTATAGTATTTGCTTCCGCGTTGAGAGATTTGTAGTGAGGACTTGATGTACCGGGCATGAGCCCAAGATCTTATAAATGTGATTTTTATGGGCATGTTTTACTATTTTGCTACGTTGTGATCGATTTGGCCGACAGGATCGGCGTTTTGTTGTGATAACCTTCCCGAGTCCGCAAAGCGGCGGTTCTGGGCCTAAGACTCTGGTGTTTTAAAAAGAAAAAGGGGGTCTTACAAGTGGTATTAAAGGAAACCTCGACCAACAAGTAGCAGTCCACAACCCCTGGGTCACCCCCACACGTGTTTAGTTTGGGGACAAACTAAGCAGCGGAAGCAGTGGTGTGCCCATATGGGGTATCACATGTAAATCATCGACTTTTAATTAGGTTAGAGTCGATTACTTACTGATGGCTTTGGAGTTGATCCAGACATTAGAAAAGATGCAGATATCCATTGTGACCGAGGATCGCCCTGAGGTGTACCGGGAGTACCTAGCATCGTTGATTGCCCCAGATGACATTATAGACCGAGTCAGAGATGGGCAGAGGCAGGATGGCCAGCTAGAGCCGGCCTTAGAAGCTGGCATTGCTGGGGATTACACGTTAAGGGATGGTCTAATGTGTTTCAAAGGACGAGTGTACATACCAGAGGGAGGCCAGGTCCGGGAGGATATTATGCTAGGAAGAGTAGAGGCTAATCTTTTGTTTATTGGGATCTTGGCTTTGCCAATTGGGCGAATTGGTCATATATTTAGGTTTCCCTTTAAACACCACTTAGCAAACATGGCGTCGAGATGTAATCTTTCACTTCTTATGGGATGTTACAAGTTTCCTTTTCTTCGATAGAAATTCCCGTAGTCTTAACCTTGATTTCGGGGACGAAATCTTTATTTTGTTTGTTGAGATTTGTAACATCTCATTTCCAACTAGACCCCTAAGAGTTGTTTTGGACAAGACTAGGTCATGACAAAACCCTAGGAAGCTAAAAAGGGCCAAGTGATAAAAGGCCAAGGTGAGAATCACCTTGGTCTGCCTATGGCACAACCTCATCACAAAACCTAGGGTTTAACCTTAGGGCTTCACCAAGACTCCAAGACCCCACCATGGTCTCATCAACCCATTTTAGGGTCCATTAGATCCCTAAGGGTCCATTGAAGTCAACCCAGGGTGCCCAAGTTGACCTAGAACCACTATAGGCCTAAATTGGGCAAGGTGCCCTAACTAAGGGCAGTGTGCCCTAGTAAAGCCCAACTAACCATACCAGGGACTTACGAGACCTAAAGTGTGGTCAATGGGTCACCTAGGACCCATGGAGGGCAGTCAAAAGGGTTAAGTTGACCAAAGTCAACTCTAACCCTAAATGGGTCAACCTGACCTACACAAGGGTCAATTGAAGCTCCCCTAGCCAAATGGACCCCACACATACCTTCCTAACCCTAGTGAGAGGCCAATGGGTCACTAAGAACCCATTGGGGTCAACCAAAAAGGCTAAGTTGACCAAAGTCAACTCTTGCCCTAAAATGGTCAAAGTGCCCTGCCTAAGGGTCAAGTGACCTCCAAAGGGCCAAGACAACCCTACCTAGACCTTAGGGGAGGCCAATGGGTCAGCAGGACCCATTAGGGGCAACCTCAAGACCAAATTGACCAAGGTCAACCATGGTCAAAGTTTAGGTCAAGTTAGCCCAAATGGGCTAACTTAAGCTCAAGCACAATTCACTTGGGCTAACCTTGCTTTGATGGGTGAAATGAGCATGTGGGCTGCCATTGGGTTAGGTAGGAGCCAATTTTCAGCTTGGTGTGTAGGATAGACAAAAAGCCACCTATGAAGGAGAGAGAAAGTGAAAGAAAGTAATGGAGGAAGACTTTGGGATCCTCCTTCCCCTTCCCCAACCTCTCATTCATTGCTTGTTTGGTACATTAGAATATATGTACCTGATTTGAAGAAGTCTCACCCTACTCAATGATATACATCAAGATGTATTTGATGTGTTTTGAGTTTATTTGTACATGTTAAGTAATTGCAAGGAAAGCATAAAAGTTTCTAAGTCCATGTGTCGACACCCAGAAGAAAAGTGTCGACACTTAAGAAGGCTTGTGTCGACACCTAGAGAAGATGTGTCGACACTTGGAGTAATTGTGTCGACACCAGGAAGGCAGAGTCGACACCAGAAGAAAAGTGTTGACACATACAGGTTTTGTCGACACATAGTGAAGAATTGTCAACATTATCTGTGTCGACACTTAGAGGCAGTGTCGACACCCAGAGAAACTTTGTCGACAGCAAAAGTGTCGACACTAGGAGGCTGTGTCGACACTCAGCAAACTTCAACAAAGTTCAAGTACATGTGTCGACACTAGGAGGCTGTGTCGACACTCAGCAAACTTCAACAAAGTTCAAGTACATGTGTCGACATAAGGGGATGTGTCGACACTCAGCAAAGTTTCAACACAGAAGGCATGTGTCGACACAAAGAAGATGTGTCGACACTTAGCAAGTTTCAACACAAGAAGATGTGTCTACACAAAGAAGTTGTGTCGACACTTAGCAGAACTCAGCTAAGTATTAAAGAAGAAGGCTTGTGTCGACACATAGAATCAGTGTCGACACATTCTGAAGAAGCAGTGTCGAGAAGCTGTTACAACAACACAAGGAGTTGTGTCGACACCAACAAGGCTAGTGTCGACACTTAGTCTACTTGTGTCGACATTTAGTTTATTTGTGTCGACACATAAAGACTATCTGTCTCGACACTTTCAGACAGTGATAGAGATTTCAAGAAGTCACTGGATGACTTGACAGCTGCCATTTCAACCGGTCAACTGCAACTGTCAGAGCCATCAGAAAGTTGTTAGAAACCGGATCAGCCGATCACCATGGAGAAAGCTTATTTAAAGACCTTTCTCCTTCAACATGAAGTAAGATTGATCATCGATCAATGAAGTGAAAGACAACACAACAAGAAGAAGACCTTCAAGAGTAGATCTAAGAAGTTGGAGAGAGAGAGCTCCTTCTAAGAAGGCCAGCTGTTGAACCAGGCTGATAAGTAAGATTCAGATTGAAATCAGAATCTCAAGACAGTAGTTGCTTGAAGATCATCTGTATAGAGATACAACCCTACTGTGTTCTAATTCAAGAAGCTTTGAATAAAGCCAAGGGAGGTTGATCTCTGCCAAGTTCTTCCAAGAACTCATCAAGAAACCAGTCAACTCATTTCTCTCTTTCAGAGTTGTGGTTATATACTTTGTAAACTCTATTTTTTGTAGGATCCTAAGGGATCTTAGCTGTAAGCCGATTTTATAAAGGCTGAGTGTAGGAGACAGTGTGTTATGAGTGTAGGTCTTGTTTGAAGACTGGGGTAGGGCCTAGTGCCTGAGTTGTAGGAGACTTTGTTCTCTGAGTGTAAGTCTTGGTGAAGACTGAGTGGTAGGGCTTTTGTGCCTGAGTTGTAGGAGTGGGATCACTCTGAGTTATAGGAACCTGTTTGGGGTTCTGAGTTGTAAGATCTCAGGATCTGATAAGAAGTGGAGAAGTTAGGCCGAATCTAGTACACTACTAGATAGTCGAAGGGGGAAAGTGGATGTTCCCAGACCTTGGGGAACCACTATAAAATCTGTGTGTACTCTGTGTGTGATTAATTCTGTGATTGATGTATGTTCTGTGCTGAATTGCTGTATAGAGTTGCAAATACAGGTCTTATTATTCAGTGTTTCTGCCTGTAATTTTAAAAAGATTAAGTTCACCTATTCACCCCCCCCCCCCTCTAGGTGATTATGTACTATTTCTTTCAAGTGGTATCAGAGGGAGGTTCCTCAAAAAGGGACATAACAGTCTGAGTAAAGATCATATAGGCAGAATCAAAATAATCAAGAATCAAGAAAATGGGTTCTTCTGAGAATCACAAAGAGCTAGGATCCATGAAATTGCCAATCTGCAGAAAAGAGATTTTTGGCATATGGAAAGAGAGGGTTAGACTCTTTATGGAAGCATCTGACCCAAGAATGTACATCACAGTCAAAGAATGGCCATATGTGCCAATGAAAGTATCTGTTCTGGATGCAAATCAGAGAACTCCCAAAGACTATTCAGAAATGACAAAAGATGAAATAATTCTGGCCACTATGGACAAGAGGGTCCAGAATATTATTGTAAGTGCAATTGATGATGCCACATTTCAGAATTTAATTCACTGTAAAACTTCTAAAGAAATGTGGGACACACTGATAGTTTACATGGAGGGATCTGAAGAGGTAAGACAAGACAGGAAGTCCTTGTTAAATCAAGAGTATGAAAGCTTCAGACAAGGAAAGTCTGATAGCATTACTGAATGCTACAAGAAATTCTATAGGATTGTTAATGAGTTGATGTCCTATGGAAGAGAATTCAGCAACTATGAGCTGAATGACAAGTTTTTAAGATCCCTGACTAAGGACTGGGATACTAAGATCTGTGTCATTAGGAAAATGGTCAAATTAGCTGATATACCTCCTCCAACCTTGTTTGGAAATCTGCTATCTTATGAAATGTAGTTAATGGTTAGAAAGGAGGAAGAAAAGACTACAAGAGTGGAGCATAAGGAAAGAGTTATGGTCTTCAAGACTGAATCCACTAGGAAGTATAGAAGCAAGTCTCCATCTCCACCTCAAGTAGTTGCAGAGACTGTCACAGAAAATTCAGACAGCAAGAATTCAGAAAGCATTGAAAGTGATGAGGACTTTGCATCTTTCACAAGACATTTTCAAAAGTTTCTAAAGAAGAAGCAATGAAGGTCTAAACCATCCACTTCACAGACAAAAGATGACTACTATCAGAACAGGAAGTCATCACGGAATGACAGAAGAAAGTCCAAGCCAAGTAAAACTGCATCCTCAAAGATTGTATGCTATTGTTGCAATAGACAAGGACATATAGTAGCTGACTGTCCAGAAAAGAGGAAGGAGTCAACTGACAAGAAGAAGACTCAGTTTAAGGGCAAAAAGGAAAGGTCCTTTGTTGCCAAGAAGGATAAGAGTTTGACTGATCAGTCATCTTCAGAAACAGATTTATAAGCTGAAGCTTACATTGGATTGTTTGCTGAAGAGGAGGAAGATGAGTTCATGCAGTTAATGAACTCAATTTATGAGCATGAGGACAATCAGTGCAAAGGGCTGGTGGCCTTATCTGAAGGAGACAAAATCCAGGATCAGCCTGGATCAAGTAAGGTACAAAGTTGTTCTTCAAGTTCAATTTCATGTACTGAGTCAGAATCAGATACATCTGCATCAAGTGATGTGGGTGGGTCTGAATCTGAAGGTGATATTCATCAGTTAATTTATGAATATATGGACTTATTGCAGGCCTTAAAGAAAAGCAAAACCTTGGCCAAAACTCAGGCAAAGGAGTTTGCTAATCTTAAATTGGCTGCTGCTGATTCAGACAAGTTGCTTGATCAAAAACTAAATGAAATAGCCAGACTGAAGAACATTACAGTTATTCAGATGGGAACTATTACATTTAAGAATGATCAAATTAGGAATCTGGAGGTTAGACGTCAGAAGGAGAGAGATATTATAGCAAGTTTTTCTAAACCAAAATCTGTTCTACCTTTGATAGATGAGTTTGTACCTCATAAGTGTAAAACTGGATTGGGGTTTACAAAACCTGCCTAGACAGTAAAGTCCAAATCTAAGGGCAAAGCCTCAGTACTCAACAAGAAGCCTGCTGTAGATAAAACAGTCAGGGTTGTACCTAAACAAAGGTACAACAGATTTGAGTGCTGGTGTTGTGGAAAGGTAGGCCACTTTGTCATAGAATGTTGGCACAATACAAGTGTCAAGGAGAGTGGCAAACTACCTGTTAGAAGAGCTACAGGTAGTTTTATTAAAAGTCAAACTATCCTGCACCAAGGACCCAAGAATTATTTGGGTTCTAAGGTTAAGTAATTAGTTTTGCAGGTGGGTCCAAGTGGCCATGCCCCTATGTGGTACTTGGACAGTGGATGTTCCAGGCACATGACTGGAACTAGGGGGTTGCTGAAGGATTATACATCTATCAAAGATGGGCCTAAGGTTACCATTGTTGGTTCAGAAAAAGGGATCATCAAAGGCTTTGGTAACATTTCTAGTAACCTGATTAAAATTACTCAAGTGGCTTATGTACAGGGTTTGAAACATAACCTCATTAGCATAAGTCAGCTGAGTGATTTAGGATATGACATCTCATTTGTCAAGGATGGTTGTCATATCAAAAGGTCAAGTGATCAAAAGATCATTCTGACAGGATATATGAAGAGAAATGTCTATTGTCTAGACATTATGTTTGAGAACATTGCTTCTCCTATTTGTCTTGTATCTGATGAGAAAGTCTCACATTGTGTTAAATGACACAAGAGGCTGGCTCATCTTAACTACAAGATAATTGGTCAACTCTTTAGCAAAGAGTTAGTGAGGAATGGTCCTCAGGTTAAGTGTATAAAGGATGGGATATGCTCAGCATGTTAGAAAGGCAAGCAGACCAAATCCACCTTTCTTAGCCTTGAGAACAAAGATGCTGTGAGGTGTCTATACCTCTTGCATATGGATCTTTTTGGTCTTATGCCAGTTCAAAGCCTAGGTATGAAGGTCTACACATTTGTGGTAGTTGATGACTACTCAAGGTATTCCTGGGTGTTCTTCCTAAGGAAAAAATCTGAAACTCCAAGTATCTTGTATAGTTTTGTTAAACAAATTCAGAATGAATTGGACAGTACAGTGGTCAAAATTAGAAGTGACCATGGTACTGAATTTCAGTCTGAAAGTATGACAAAACTGTGTGAAGAGTTTGGAATTTTTCAGGAATTTTCCTCACCAAGAACACCTCAGCAAAATGGTATTGCTGAAAGGAAAAATAGAACCTTGATAGAGGCTGGTAGAACCCTACTGAGTGATACTTCTCTCCTAGAATATTTCTGGGCTGAGGCAGTTAATACTGCATGTCATGTAATCAATAGGGCTACTATCACCAAGAACCACAAGAAGACCCCCTATGAGATAGTGAAGGGCAGAAAATCAAATCTATCCTATTTCAGGATCTTTGGTTGCAAGTGCTATATCCTTAACAATGGTAAGTCTTATCTAACCAAGTTTGCTGTCAAATCCCAAGAGGGGATCTTTGTTGGGTACAACAACAACAGTAAGGTTTATAGGGTCTACAACTTGATTACTCAAGTTGTAGAAGAGTTAGTACATGTAGTTTTTGATGAAGCAAAGCTCATTAACAATGAATTGCCTAGAAGTGTTTGCATCTCCACAGGTGTAACTGAGAAGATGGACAAGCTTACTATTGCAGAAGATCCTACTTCATGTCAGCAAGTGGAAGAAGGTGGTTGCTGTCCAGGGGGAGTACAAGATACTCCTGAAGCTGAAGAGGATCAAGAAGTGCAGCTAGATGAAGAGAATGAAGGTGTACAACCTGAAGACAGGCTGCCTCCTGCAAATAGGCATTTAAAAGATCATCTAGCCAATCAAATTATTGGAGATCTCAGACAAGGGGTACAAACAAGGAGCAGGAATCTAAGTTCAGTTCTGTACTCCAGCTTTCTATCCCAAGTAGAGCCAAAGAAATTTGAAGAAGCAATCCTAGACCCTCATTGGATTGAGGCCATGCAAGAAGAGCTAAATCAATTCAAATGATGCAAGGTCTGGGAGCTAGTTCCTAAACCCAAGGACCACAACATTATTGGAACCAAGTGGATCTTTAGGAACAAGTTGGATGAAAATGGAATAATCATAAAGAATAAAGCTAGACTTGTTGCAAAGGGATATAGGCAGGAAGAAGGTATTGATTTTGATCAAACCTTTGCTCCAGTAGCTAGACTGGAAGCAATAAGGATGTTCCTTGCCTATGCAACATTTCAAGGGTTCAAGGTATACCAAATGGATGTTAAGTCAGCCTTTCTGAATGGAAATATGAAGGAAGAAGTCTATGTTGAGCATCCATCAGGTTTTGTTGATTCCCTTAAACCTGGTTATGTATATAGACTTAGGAAGGCTTTGTATGGGTTAAAACAAGCCCCTAGGGCTTGGTATGAAACCCTGTCTAATTTCCTCATTGAGAATAAATTCTCAAGGGGGAAAATAAACAAGACTCTATTCCTTAGGGAATCCAGAGGCAAGATCATCTTAGTCCAAATATATGTAGATGACATAATATTTGGGTCTACAGAAAGTAGTCTTTGCAGGAAGTTTGCAAAACTAATGCAAGGATAATTTGAAATGAGCAGTATGGGGGAACTTAAGTTCTTCTTGGGTTTCCAAGTTAGACAGACTGAAGATGGATTATACATATGTCAGTCTAAGTTCACCCTAGAGTTGATAAGGAAGTATGGTATGGAATCATCCAGTACCATGAAAACTCCTATGGGGTCAAGCATGCCTCTAAGCAAAGATGATGCAGGGAAACCTGTAGATGGGACTTTGTATAGAGGGATAGTTGGCTCCCTACTATATTTGACTGCTAGTAGACCAGATATCATGTATGCTACATGTGTCTGTGCTAGGTACCAAGCTTGCCCTAAAGAATCTCATTTGACAGCAGTCAAAAGAATTTTGAGATATCTTAAGGGCACACCTTATCTAGGCCTTTGGTACCCTAGGATTGGAGATTTTGAACAGACAGGTTATTTAGATGCAGATTTTGCAGGCTGCAAGGAAGATAGGAAGAGTACAACAGGAACCTGTCAATTTCTAGGTGGAAGGCTGGTGTCATGGAGCAGCAAGAAGCAGACCAGTGTGGCAATCTCCACAGCAGAGTCAGAGTATGTTGCTGCAGGAAGTTGCTGTGCACAACTACTATGGATACAACAATAGCTAGAAGATTATGGTATTCAAGTAAGTAGGACACTTTTATTTTGTGATTCTACTAGTGTCATTTCTATTGCAAATAATCCTGTCTCTCATAGTAGGACTAAACACATAGAAATAAAATATCATTTTCTAAGAGAACATGTAGAAAAAGGAGATATTTCCTTAGAATATATTAATACAGATAATCAGTTAGCTGATATGTATACTAAGCCCTTAGATGAAACCAAATTCAATAAGTTTAAATTGAATTAGGGATGATAAACTTAGAATAGTTTACAAAAAATTGGCTAAGTAAAATGGTGTCGACACACAGAGTTGTCTGTGTCGACACATAGAAGTGGTGTCGACACTTCAGAGAAATGGCGTCAACACATCTAGACAGTAAGTGTCGACACTTCAGAGAATAAGTGTCGACACATCCAAAGTAGGTGTCGACACATCCAGGGTGGTGTCGACACTTAGGATTACATAGAATTAGTCGAGTAGAGTCTCGACTAAGTGTCGAGCTGAGATATATAAGTGTCGACACATATATTCTGTCGACTATATTTGTGTCGACACATAGTTGTCGATACATTAGAAGTAAGTGTCGACACTTTTCAACAGTGTCGACACATTTCAAGTATTTTGACGTGCCTTTTCACCTTCAATTCTAGAAAGGTATAAATAGGTTTTCTCCATTGTTTGTCGACACGCTCACCAAAGTTTCGAGACCAAACTTGTGTGTCGACATCTCTCTTCTCTCAATTCAAAATTTCTTCAAACCCTAATGGCGCCCAAGCTAGAAGAGAACATTAATGAAGGATATGAGCTCGTGCGTCACGCCTTTGATGACGCGGAACCAGAAATCAAAGGTGTGGTAACCCTAATTGCCGAGACTGGACTAGAGTATCTTGTATCAGAACCAATCAAGATCTGGAAGAAGGAGGTCCTTGAATTCTTGAGTGTAGCTATTATTGATGAATCAGGACTCAAGATTAAGTCCAGAGTTCATGGGACAAAAGTCAAGGTCACACAGAAAAGTCTAAGAAAGGTACTTCAACTACCAAGACCAAAAGAGGAAGAAGATGTATCTGCTTCTAAGACTAGAGAGGCATTGAAATGGTGTGGTTTAGATTCAAACCTGAAGATATGATCAGTTTTCAACAGAAAAGGGATGAACATGCAGGGCAAGTTCTTATCTGAGATAGTTGGCAAGGTCATACTGAGCAAGCCTGGTGGGCATGATAGAATTTCAGCTCACATGTTCAGTTTGATGACAAGGATAATCTTCAAACTTAATACTGATTGGTCAGCAATTATGTTTGATAAGATAAAAGAGAGCCTGAAGAAACCCAATCTGGGAAGAATTCTGAGTTTATACTTAGCTGGCAGTATACCTGAAGTGATGAATCAAGCTGCTGGTTCAAAGATAAACCACGTGAGGAGAATGGATGTAAGGATTATCTCTAGGTGGGATAGAGTATTGACTATGGAACTGCCAACTCCAGAAAAGGAAACACCTCAGAAAAAGAAGAAGAAGACAGTCATTGTGGCTCAAGAATCCTCAAGTAGCTCAGAGGAGCAAGTGGTGTTTAGTTCTGATGATGAAGAGGGAAGAAATGCTGAAGAGTCACCAGCAAGACAAGAAGATGCTCAGAGGCAGGGGAGCTACCCTCAGCAAGCCCAATTCACCTGGATCCACTCCAGGGGGAGCCTCTACATATGGATGAGCCAACTCCATTAGAGAGTGAAAGGGCTACCCAAACCATTCTAGAGGTAATTACTGAAGTAAATCAATTAAATTTCCATATTGAGGATGAAGTTTTGACTGACTCATTACCTGATGTTAATCAGCAAACTCAGATTCATAGTCCACCCCAAGATGTTGTCATAGAGGACACATCTGTTGCTGATAAAATGGACTCAGTTGCTCCAGAAATAAGAGATTCTCCTGTACAACCTCAGCATGATTTTATTTTAGAAGAGCTGTTCCCTGATCTTATACAGACAGACCTTGAGAGAGAGATAGCTGTTGTTGAGGGGGAGAAGGTCAATATTGAGGGGGAGCAAATAGAGGAGTCTGCTAGACAAGAGACTGTGGAGCCAACGGATGCTGAGCAAATAAAAAGGACTGAGAAGGAGTTATCTCCTAGTCCTAAGGATATAGTGGATATTGCTAGCACTTCTGATTCAGTGGATGAAGAGGCTGCTAGAGCCAAGAAGAGGAAGTTCCAGGTCTTCAAGAGAAGAAGCCAGAACTACAAGAAAGCACTCCAGACAATTGCTCCACAGTCTGCCCCATCTACTGATTATAGTTCTCTGATGGTGGCATTACAGATAAAGATGGATGAGCAAAGGAAAGCTTTAGAAAAGTATATGTATGAAGGGCATAAATCCCTCAATTTGATCTGGTACAAGACATCAAATCTATAAGATTTGAAGTGAATCAAAACAAAAAGGAAATGACTGACTGCTTCCATAAAGGAGGAAATGCAGTAGTCTATCTGGCTACTCATCAAGAGAACATCAAGAAACAGGTTGATGACATGGCAGTGAAGCAAGGCTATGTCCTGTAAAACCAGATAAGGATGAATGATAATCTCACTCCTTCACATAATGCCATTGTCACTGAAATGAAGAATCTAGCTACTGCCCAGACTGCACACAGTGCTGCTGCCAAAGCTGAGTTTGATAAACAACTCCAAGAAAGCCTACTTGCAGTTCACACTGCTATTGCAGATTCTCAAAAGATTATAACTGACAGGCTACAAAAGTTAAAACTTTTTTATAAGGATGGAGTAAACTATTTGAATGCTCAAATAAGATTCCAGAAAGATGATCTTAGAGATCACATAGAAAGAGAAGTCATAAAGGGGGAGAGGGTGTTAGTCAAAGCAGGCTCTGATCATGCAAAGTGGATTTCAAACTCCATCAGAACTACCCTGGGATATCCACCATTATGTGATGATGACAATGTGGCAGAGTCTGGAATAAATCCTGCATACTTTGGAGGAGAGCAAGCTGAAGTGGCTCAAGTGATATATCCTCCTACAGATTTTGACATGATACATCAGGAGGTACAGTCTATGTATAGTCCTCCTGAGGGTAATCAGAATGTTATTCTTGAAAAAGTTGTACAGCCTGTGCCAGAGGCAGTACTAAAAGAGCAAGAGGCATTACTAAAAGAACAAGAGTCCCAATTATCTAAGAAAAGGTTCAGAGAACAGGCTGAATTAAGGCCAGATTTTGAACAATGGAGCCCACATCCAGGAATATCATATTGACTGCTTGGAAGGCTGCTAAGGATAATATCCTGGATAGAGGTAAATGGTATTCTGAAAAGGAGTGGAGAAAACATGAGAATAGGCAAGAGGCCATAGTACAATATAGAAGGAAGGCTAAACTTGGAAAGCTACCTCCTAATGCACAAGAGCCTAGCAAGTATTTCCCTAAGCCTTATCACTATTTTGAAAGGCAGAAGATAAAGGCTGAAGAGCTGAAAAAGAAAGATATCAAAGGGAAGAAGCCTGTTGATGACAATGATGCTCCAGTTCAAGCAAAGATTCAATCTGGAAAGGGGATTGTTATCAAGGAGCCTGAGCAGCCATAGGATAGAAATTTTCTTAAGTTTACAATTTGTAATCATTTGCATTTAACTCTATGTAAACTTTTGATTAATGAAAATATTTGGAGTTGTAAGAACAATGTTATATGTTCAATCTATTACATTAATTGTTCTGAGATAATTGTTTATACATGTTCTGTTCATACATGTTTAAGTATTTACCCTGTCAAATAATACTGTTTTACATCATACTGAAAATTTGTTATGTATGGTGTATATCATTGACTAAGGGTTATGACTTCTCCAAATAGGGGGAGATTGTTTGGTATATTGGAATATATGTACCTGATTTGAAGAAGCCTCACCCTACTCAATGATATACATCAAGATGTATTTGATGTGCTTTGAGTTTATTTGTGCAGGTTAAGTAATTGCAGGGAAAGCATAAAAGTTTCTAAGTCCATGTGTCGACACCCAGAAAAAAAGTGTCGACACTTAAGAAGGCTTGTGTCGACACCTAGAGAAGCTGTGTCGACACTTGGAGTAATTGTGTCGACACCAGGAAGGCAGAGTCGACACCAGAAGAAAAGTGTCGACATATACAGGTTGTGTCGACACACAGTGAAGAATTGTCAACATTATCTGTGTCGACACTTAGAGGCAGTGTCGACACCCAGAGAAACTTTGTCGACAGCAAAAGTGTCGACACTAGGAGGCTGTGTCGACACTCAGCAAACTTCAACAAAGTTCAAGTACATGTGTCGACATTAGGAGGCTGTGTCGACACTCGGCAAACTTCAACAAAGTTCAAGTACATGTGTCGACACAAGGAGATGTGTCGACACTCAGCAAAGTTTCAACACAGAAGGCATGTGTCGACACTTAGCAAGTTTCAACACAAGAAGAGGTGTCGACACAAAGGAGTTGTGTCGACACTTAGCAGAACTCAACTAAGTATTAAAGAAGAAGGCTTGTGTCGACACATAGAATCAGTGTCGACACATTCTGAAGAAGCGGTGTCGAGAAGCTGTTACAACAACACAAGGAGTTGTGTGGACACCAACAAGGCTAGTGTCGACACTTAGTCTACTTGTGTCGACACTTAGTCTATTTGTGTCGACACATAAAGACTATCTGTCTCGACACTTTCAGACAGTGACAGAGATTTCAAGAAGTGACTGGATGACTTGACAGCTGCCATTTCAACCGGTCAACTGCAACTGTCAGAGCCATCAGAAAGTTGTTAGAAACCGGATCAGCCGGTCACCATGGAGAAAGCTTATTTAAAGACCTTTCTCCTTCAACATGAAGTAAGATTGATCATCGATCAATGAAGTGAAAGACAACACAACAAGAAGAATACCTTCAAGAGAAGATCTAAGAAGTTGGAGAGAGAGAGCTCCTTCTAAGAAGACCAGCTATTGAACCAGGCTGATAAGTAAGATTCAGATTGAAATCAGAATCTCAAGACAGTAGTTGATTGAAGATCATCTGCATAGAGATACAACCCTACTGTGTTCTAATTCAAGAAGCTTTGAAGAAAGCCAAGGGAGGTTGATCTCTGCCAAGTTCTTCCAAGAACTCATCAAGAAACCAGTCAACTCATTTCTCTCTTTCAGAGTTGTGGTTATATACTTTGTAAACTCTATTTTCTGTAGGATCCTAAGGGATCTGAGCTGTAAGCCTATTTTATAAAGGCTGAGTGTAGGTCTTGTTTGAAGACTGAGGTAGGGCCTAGTGCATGAGTTGTAGGAGACTTTGTTCTCTGAGTGTAAGTCTTGGTGAAGACTGAGTGGTAGGGCTTTTGTGCCTGAGTTGTAGGAGTGGGATCACTCTGAGTTGTAGGAACCTGTTTGGGGTTCTGAGTTGTAAGATCTGAGGATCTGAGAAGAAGTGGAGAAGTTAGGCTGAATCTAGTACACTACTAGATAGGCGAAGGGGGAAAGTGGATGTTTCCAGACCTTGGGGAACCACTATAAAATCTGTGTGTACTCTGTGTGTGATTAATTCTGTGATTGTTGTATGTTCTGTGCTGAATTACTGTATAGAGTTGCAAATACGGGTCTTATTATTCAGTGTTTCTGCCTGTAATTTTAAAAAGATTAAGTTCACCTATTCACCCCCCCCCCCCCTCTAAGTGATTAGGTACTATTTCTTTCATTGCTTTAGGACAAGGAAGGCAGCCCCAATACAACCAGACAATCCTTGACTGGTTTGAACCAGGTTTCACCCCCTACCAACCATGGCCGACATTGTTGACTAGAGACCAAAAATGGCAAGCAGCCTACAGCCACCTAACCCCCTCTTTTCTTCTTCTTAAAACCTTCACTGGACTCCAAGGAGTCAATCCCACCATTTACCTGAAGGAGCCAAGGTGTTTCATAGTGCAGTTGCAGAAATCCGACCACCACCACCACCAAAATGGCTTCCCGGCGATCGGCAAGCCTACAGCCGCCCAGCAAGGTCCTCCTCCACTCCTTCTTCCATGGATAGTTCTTAGCAATCGTTAGGGCCAAGGTTCTGGCTCAATTGAGCCCATTCCAATTCGAAATTTCCCCTAGTTTTTCCGCAAATTTCACTTCTCGGGTTCGCCGGAAAATGGCCCTCCGGCGGCCAAGCCGCCGGCTGGCGACAGCCACCACCTCAACGGAGGTGGTGGTGGCGGTGGCCGGCTGGGGAGGTGGCCGGATCACCGGCGGCAGCAGCTGGAAGAAGCTCCAGGCGGGATGAATCAGAACCGTCGGCTAGAGGTGGAAGATGAAGGGATGTCATCCAAATTGCGCCAAGATTCGTGTGGGAAATGATTTTAAACTATAGGATATATAATTCTGATATTTAAATTATGTCACACCTTTTTGTATTTAATGTTTCTAATTTTTACAAATACATAGTTGTTGTTTCATAAAAAGTCATCAACATGAAAATTGTAGCCCAGTGAGTCTATTTTAATACAAAATTGGTTTGAACCAATTTGGGTGCCTGGTTTGACCAGGGCACTCATTTTGGTGGGACCTACACCTAGGGCTAGCCAGACATTAAACTGAGTGCCCACACTTCATCCTTGGTCCAAATTAATTAAAATTTTGGCAGGTAGTCCCCCTGAACCATACCTAGGTGCTGCCAAAAGGTGGGAATTTTTGGGGACAACTGTTCTATAGTTTTGGAAAATATTTAATTTATCTAGGGTTAATTAATCTAAGGGCCAAATTACCTACAAACTCACCCAAATTTTAGTGAGAGGTGTTTAGGGTCAATATAAATCTCTGGTTAAAATTTCATAACATTTGGAGGTGGTTTGAACAGAAATCATGCAAACCCTAGCTTTGCCCTAAAAAGGGTATTTTGGTCAAAAGGTGTATTTTGGGTTTTGAGTGTCCAAATCACCTCAACAGAGATGGGGATTGGGGCCACTGGCTTGGCATGGCTTCTTGCACCTTATCATGAATGATGGGGTAGATTGGAATTGGTTTGCCCTAAGATCTAAGGTCATACCCTAAGGAAGGGCTTTTGTGCCTTGTGAAGAGTATGAGGTCACAACACCTTGAATGATCTTGGAATTTTGTAGGGAGGGTGCTAGGATAGATAAAACCCCCGGGTAAAAATAATAAGTGATTTTGGTAAGGGTAGGGCCCACAAAACCCTAACCCTAGCCTAGGGCATAAATATTGTGGAGCTAGAATAGGTTAGCAAGACTCTTAAAACAATCATGAAAATTTGGCAGAGGGAGTGTTAGACCATATTAATCATATATGAATTTTAATGGAATTTTTGGATGCATAATTAGGGTACCTATTTCACAAGCTCATAAATTTGGGAACCAGGGATTTTTCAACTAAATTCGGGACCGCATCCCAGACGGACAGAAGACAGATGCATGGGTAGAGCCGATATTCCAAGCCTTAGAGGAGGGTTCGACGGTAGATTATTCACTGAGAGATGGATTGCTATATTTCAGAGGCAGGGTCTATATACCCACAGGAGGTTAGATTCGGGCGGACATCATGGTGGAAGCACATTGTAACAGATATTCTATACACCCGGGGATCACCAAGATGACGACATACTTGAAGAAGATGATGTTCTGGGCGGGGATGAAGAAGGACATTACATACTTTGTCACTCATTGTGAAGCATGCCAGCTGGTGAAGGCGGAGTGCAGAAACCCCGCATGATTGTTACAGCCACTTCCGGTGCCGGAGTGGAAATTTGAGGACATCGCGATGGATTTCATTCATGGAATTCCTCGATCACGGAAGGGAAACGATTCGATTTAGGTCATCGTCGATCGGCTGACGAAGGTGGCCAGATTCATTCCGATCAGAAAAGATGACTCGGTTGGGGTACTAGTGTGGAGATTCCTATAGCAGTTCATTCATTACCACGGGGTGCCCAGGACGATCGTGTCAGATCGGGATGGTTGGTTCACATCCAAGGAGTGGAGATCTGTGCAGGATTACTTAGGCACGCGGCTGACCTTCAGCACAGCATTTCATCCCCAGACGGATGGGCAGACGGAACGCACCAACCGGACATTGGAGGACCTCCTAAGGCTATGCAGTCTGGATCGAAATGAACCTTTGGAGAAGCTTTTACCACTGGTCGAGTTCTCCTATAACAACAACTACCAGTCCAGCATAGGGATGGCTCCTTATGAAGCCTTGTATGGAAGGAGATGTAGGACTCCGCTTTCATGGATTCAGGACGAGGATCCGAAGGCGTTGGGATCGGATTTTGTCGAAGACACCGAGGCTCAGGTGAGACTGATACGGGACAGAATGCTGGAAGCGCAGAGCCGACAGGCTAAGTATTACGACTCCCGACACCGTCAGGTAGAGTTTCAGGTGGGAGACCGGGTTTTCTTGAAGATCCAGCCCATGCACGGAGTTTCACGGGTGCGCAGTCGGAAGAAGAAGCTCAGCCCTAGGAATATGGGCCCTTACAGGATCCTGGAGTGGATCGGACCCCTAGCTTACAGGCTGGAGTTGCCACCGGAACTGGTAGGTTTACACGACGTGTTCCATATATCTTCGCTTAGGAGGGCTCTACTACGCCCGGAGCAGCAGAGTTTGACCACAGATGGACCGGTAGCTTCAGACAGGTCAGTTCACTTAGAGCCGGTTTGGATCGATGACAGAGGAGTACGGATCTTGCGTAGCAAAAAGGTTCCGTTAGTCAAGGTTCTGTGGAGAAACCACGGCCAGGAGGAGAATACCTGCGAACCGCAGGACCTGATGCGACAAAAGTATCCAGATCTGTTCAGTCAGGTATACCTCACAACCTCTCAAGATGTTCAATTTAATTTTCTGTTTTAAACTAGTAGGGCTGCTCTAGGAAGAGTAGAGGCTAATCTTTTATTTATTGGGATCTTTGTTGGGTACATTGGATTAAATGTACCTGATTTGAAGAAGCCTCACCCTACTCAATAATATACATCAAAATGTATTTGATGTGTTTTGAGTTTAGTTGTGCAGGTTAAGTATTTGCAGGGAAAGCTGAAAAGTTTCTAAGTCCATGTGTCGACACCCAGAAGGAAAGTGTCGACACTTAAGAAGACTTGTGTCGACACCCAGACAAGAAGTGTCGACACTTGGAGTAATTGTGTCGACACCAGGGATGCAGAGTCGACACCAGAAGGAAAGTGTCGACACATACAGGTTGTGTCGACACTCAATGAAGAGAAGTCCAGAGAAGTTGTGTCGACACTTAGAAGCAGTGTCGACACTCAGAGGAACTTTATCTACATCAGAAAGTGTCGACACTTGGAGGCTGTGTCGACACTCAGCAAATTTCAACAGAGTCTAAGTATAAGTGTCGACATAATGAAGAATGTGTCGACACACAGCAGAATACTCAACACATGAAGAAAGTGTCGACATAATAAAGAATGTGTCGACACACAGCAGAAGACTCAATGCATGAAGAAAGTGTCGACACTAGGAGGCTGTGTCGACACTCAGCAAAGTTCAACAAATTCTAAGTACAAGTGTCGACACAAAGGAGATGTGTCGACACTCAGCCAAAGTCTCAACAGAAGAAGAATGTGTCGACACAAGGAGCTGTGTCGACACTCAGAAAGTATCAACACAGAAGGCATATGTCGACACCAAGAAGATGTGTCGCCACTGAACAAGTTCAACACAAGATGTGTCGACACAAAGGAGTAGTGTCGACACTTAGCAGAATTCAACTAAGTACTGAAGAACAAGGAGTTGTGTCGACACACAATATCAGTGTCGACACATATTGAAGAAGCTGTGTCGAGAAGTAAATTCTACAACACAAGGAGTTGTGTCGACACCTTGAAGGCTAGTGTCGACACTTAGTCTACTTGTGCCGACACTTAGTCTATAAGTGTCGACACTTAAAGACAGACTGTCTCGACACTTTCAGACAGTTACAGATATTTCAAGAAGTGACGAGATGACTTGACAGCTGTCATTCCAGCCGGTCTACTGCAACTGTCAGAGTTGTTAAAAAGCTGTTAGGAACCGGATCAGCCGGTCACCATGGAGAAGGCATATATAAAGGCTTATTCTATCAATAGATGATTGATGATTGAAAAAGAGAAGAAGATCTAGCAATTCATTGAAGAATCAATTCAAGTGAAGATCTAAGTAGTTGGAGAGAGAGAGCTCCTTCCAAGAAGACAGCTGTTGGAACCAGGCTGTGAAGAAAGTTTCAGACCTAGTTCTGATTCTTAAGTTGCAGTGATTGAAGATCAGCTGCAGAGAGTATCAACCCTATTGTGTTCTACATTCAAGAAGCTTTGAAGAAAGCCAAGTGAGGTTGATCTCAGTAGAGTTCATTCAAGAACTCATTAAGAAACCTATCAACTCTTCTCTCTTATTCTGAGTTGTAGGTATATACATTGTATTCTTTATTTCTTGTAGGATCCTTAGGGATCTGAGTTGTAAGCCTGCAATTATAAAGGCTGAGTGGTAGGGCCTGTGTGCCTGAGTGTAGGAGATTCATATCTCTGAGTGTAGGCCTTGTGGCTGAGTGTAGGCCTTGTGGCTGAGTGTAGGCTTTGTTGAAGGCTGAGTGTGGGTCTTTGTGAAGACTGAGTTGTAGGGCCTTGGGCCTGAGCTGTAGGAACCTGTTTGGGGTTCTGAGTGTAAGATCTGAGGATCTGAGGAATAGTAAAGGAGTTTGGCCGAATCTAGTACACTACTAGATAGGCGAAGGGGGAAAGTGGATGTACCCAAATCTTGTGGAACCACTATAAAACTTTGTATACTTTGTGTGTATGTGATTCTGTGGTTGCTGTTTTTATGTTCTGTGAAATCTGTGATATAGTCTGCCTAAAAGTTAAAAAGAAAGATAAGGTCACCTATTCACCCCCCCCCCCCCCTCTAGGTGATTAGGTACAATTTCTTTCAAGTGGTATCAGAGGGAGGTTAGTCAAAAAGGGACATAACTGTCTGAGTAGATCTTGTTGGCAGATTCAGTATAATCTAGTGCAGCGTCAAGAAAATCAAGAAAATGGGTTCCACAGAGAATCACAAAGAACTTGGATCCATGAAGTTGCCAATATGCAGAAAGGAGATTTTTGGCATCTAGAAAGAAAGGGTGAGACTATTTATGGAAGCCTCAGACCCTAGAATATATATCACAGTTAAAGAAGGGCCATATATGCCTATGAAAGTATCAGTCCTGGATGCAAATCAGAGAACACCTAAGGACTTTTCTGAAATGACAAAAGATGAGATTATTCTGGCCACCATGGACAAGAGGGCTCAGAATATCATTGTAAGTGCCATAGATGATGCTACATTTCAGAACTTGATACATTGTAAGACATCAAAGGAGATGTGGGATACTCTGATAGTGTACATGGAGGGTTCAGAAGAAGTTAGACAGGATAGAAAGTCTTTGTTAAACCAAGAATATGAGAGCTTCAGATAAGGCAGGTCTGATAGCATAACAGAATGCTATAAGAAATTCTATAGGATAGTTAATGAGTTAATGTCCTATGGAAGAGATTTCAGCAATTATGAGCTGAATGATAAGTTCTTGAGGTCCCTAACAAAGGATTGGGACACCAAGATCTGTGTCATAAGGGAAATGACCAAGTTAGCAGATATTCCTCCTCCAACATTGTTTGGAAAGCTGTTATCTTATGAAATACAGCTAATGGTAAGGAAAGAAGAGGAGAAGACTACAAGAATTGAGCATAAAGAAAGAACTGTGGCATTCAAGACAGAAGTCACCAGGAAATACAAAAGTAAGTCTCCATCTCCACCTCCAAAGGTTGCTGGATCTGAGACAGATGAGACAGAATGCAGGAATTCTGAAAGCAGTGAGAGTGATGAGGATTTTGCAGCTTTCACAAGACACTTTCAGAAGTTTCTAAAGAAGAAACAGTGGAGGTCAAAGCCATCCACTTCACAGGGAAAAGATGACTATTATCAGAACAAGAAGTCATCAAAGAAAGACAGGAGAAAGCCCAAGTCAAGCAAAGCAACTTTATCAAAAATTGTATGATATTGCTGTAACAGACAAGGACATGTTGTTGCTGACTGTCTAGAGAAAAGGAAAGAGTCAACTGATAAGAAGAAGACTCAGATAAAGGGCAAAAAGGAAAGGTCCTTTGTTGCCAAGAAGGACAAAAGCCTGTCAGACATATCATCTTCAGAAACTGATTCAGAAGCAGAAGCTTATATTGGACTGTTTGCTGAAGAAGAGGAAGAGGAGTTCATCCAGTTAATGAACTCTATATATGAGCAAGAGGACAATCAGTGTCAGGGACTGATGTCCTTAACAGAAGGTGACAAAATCCAGGATCAGCCTGGACCAAGTAAGGTACAAAATTATTCTACTAGTTCAATTTCTGGTACTGAGTCAGATTCAGCTACATCAGCATCAAGTGATGCCAGTGGATCTGAATCTGAAGGGTATATTCATCAGTTGATTGATGAATATAGAGTACTGTTGCAGGCTTTTAAGAAAAGAAAATCCTTGGCCAAGAGTCAGGCAAAGGAGATTGCTAGTCTCAAAGAGGCTGCAACTGATTTTGATAAGTTAGTTGATCAGAAATTAAATGAAATAGCCAGGCTGAAGAACATTACTGTTATTCAGATGGGAACTATAACATTTAAGAATGATCAAATCAGAAATCTGGAGATTAGTCTTCAGAAGGAGAGAGATATAGTTGCAAGGTTTTCTAAACCAAAATCTATTTTACCTTTGATAGATGAATTTGTACGTACATCAGAAGGGTAGAACTGGATTAGGGTTTACACAACCTGCTAAGACTGTAAAGTCCAAGTTTAAGGGCAAAGCCCCAGTACTCAACAAGCCTGCTGTAGATAGAACAGCTAGGGTTGTACCTAAGCAAAGGTACAATAGATTTGAGTGCTGGTGTTGTGGCAAGGTAGGCCACTTTGTCATAGACTGTTGGCACAATTCTAGTGCCAAGATGAGTAGCAAACTGCCTATTGGAAGATCTGCAGGTAGCTTTGTTAAGAGGTAAACTAACCAGCACCAAGGACCCAAGAATTCTTTGGGTTCTAAGGTTAACTAATCTGTTTTGCAGGTGAGTCCAAGTGGTCATGCCCAAATATGGTACTTGGACAGTGGATGTTCCAGGCACATGACTAGAACTAGGGGATTGCTAAAGGACTACACACCAATAAAGGATGGTCCTAAAGTCACCTTTGGTGGTTCTGAAAAAGGAATCATCAAGGGTTTTGGTAACATCTCTAGCAACCTTATAACAATTACTCAAGTGGCCTATGTTAAAGGTTTGAAACATAACCTTATTAGTATAAGTCAACAGAGTGATTTACGATATGACATCTCATTTGTCAAAGATGGTTGTCATATCAGGAGGTCAAATGATCAAGAGATCATTCTGACAGGTTATAGAAAGAGAAATGTCTACTGTCTAGACATTATGTGTGAGAACAATGTTTCTCCAGTGTGTCTTGTAGCTGATGAGAAAGTCTCTCATTGTGTCAAATGGCACAAGAGGCTAGCCCATCTTAACTACAAGACAATTTGTCAACTCTTTAGCAAAGAGTTAGTGAGGAATGGTCCTCAGGTTAAGTGTATTAAAGATGGAATATGTTCAGCTTGTCAAAAGGGCAAGCAGACTAGATCCACCTTTAATAGCATTGAAAACAAAGATGCTGTGAGGTGTTTATACCTTTTGCATATGGATCTCTTTGGTCCTATGCCAGTTCACAGCATAGGTAGGAAGGTCTACACATTTGTGGTTGTAGATGACTACTCAAGGTTTTCCTGGGTGTTCTTCCTTAGACAGAAATCTGAAACACCTAGTATCTTCTATAGTTTTGTCAAACAAATTCAGAATGAGTTAGTCAGTACAGTGGTCAAAGTAAGAAGTGACCATGGTACTGAATTCCAGTCTGATAGTATGACAAAGCTATGTGAAGAGTTTAGGATATTTCAGGAATTTTCTTCACCAAGAACACCTCAGCAAAATGGCATTGCTGAGAGGAAAAATAGAACCTTGATTGAGGCTGGTAGAACCCTATTAAGTGACACATCTCTCCCAGAATATTTCTGGGCTGAGGCAGTTAACACTGCATGCCATGTAATTAATAGGGCTACTATCACCAAGTGCCACAATAAGACCCCCTATGAGATTGTGAAAGGCAGAAAACCAAACCTATCCTATTTCAGGATCTTTGGTTGTAAATGCTATATACTTAACAATGGTAAGTCTTACTTGACCAAGTTTGCTGCCAAATCCCAAGAGGGGATCTTTGTTGGGTACAGCAACAACAGTAAGGCTTATAGGGTCTACAACTTGTCTACTCAAGTTGTAGAAGAGTCAGTACATATAGTATTTGATGAAGCTAGACTCATTAACAATGAATTGTCTAGAAGTATTTGCAGCTCTACAGGTGTGACTAAGAAAATGGATAAGCTCACTATTGAAGAAGGACCTACTGCAAGTCAGCATGTGGATGATAGTGGCTGTTGTCCAGGGGGAGTACTAGATGCACCTGATGCAGAAGAAGACCAAGGAGTGCAGCAAGTTGAAGGAGCTGAAGGAGCACAACCTGAAGCCAGGCTGCCTCCAGCTACTAGTCATCTAAGAGATCATCCAGCCAATCAAATTATTAGTGATCTAAGTAAAGGGGTACAAACAAGGAGAAAAAATCTAAGCTAAATACTCTACTCCAGTTTTCTATCCCAAGTTGAACCAAAGAAATTTGAAGAACCATCCTAGACCCTCATTGGATTGAGGCTATGCAAGAGGAGCTGAATCAGTTCAAAAGATGCAAAGTCTGGGAGCTTGTTCCTAAACCAAAAGACCACAACATAATTGGAACTAAGTGGATCTTTAGGAACAAGATGGATGAACATGGAGTGATTATTAAGAACAAAGCAAGACTGGTTGCTAAGGGATATAGGTAGGAAAAAGGTATTGACTTTGATCAAACCTTTGCTCCAGTAGCCAGATTGGAGGCCATAAGGATGTTCCTGGTCTATGCAACCTATCAAGGATTTAAAGTATACCAAATGGATGTTAAGTCAGCTTTTCTGAATGGAAATCTGAAGGAAGAGGTCTATGTGGAATAGCCATCAGGTTTTGTTGATTCAACTCAACCTAATTATGTTTATAGACTTAGGAAGGCTTTGTATGGGTTAAAACAAGCCCCTAGGGCTTGGTATGAGACCCTGTCTAGTTTCCTCATTGAGAATAAATTCATAATGGGGAAAATAGACAAGACTCTATTCCTTAGGGAATCCAGAGGCAAGATCATTCTAGTCCAAATATATGTAGATGACATCATATTTGGGTCTACTGAAATTAGTCTTTGTAAAACGTTTGCAAAACTTATGCAAGGAAAATTTGAGATGAGCAGTATGGGGGAACTTAAGTTCTTCTTGGGTCTCCAAGTTAGACAGACTGAGAATGGTTTATCCATATGCCAGTCTAAGTTCACCCTAGAATTAATAAGGAAGTATGCTATGTAATCATCCAGTACCATGAAAACTCCTATGGGGTCAAGTATGTCTCTTAGCAAAGATGATGCAGGGAAACCTGTAGATGAGACTTTGTATAGAGGGATAGTTGGATCCCTATTGTATTTGACTGCAAGTAGACCAGATATCATGTATGCTACATGTGTCTGTGCTAGGTACCAAGCATGCCCTAAAGAATCTCATTTGACAGCAGTCAAAAGAATTCTGAGATATCTTAAGGGCACTCCTTATCTAGGCCTTTGGTACCCTAGGAATGGAGACTTTGAACTGACAGGTTATTCAGATGCAGATTTTGCAGGCTGCAAGGAAGATAGGAAAAGTACAACTGGTACATGTCAATTCCTAGGTGGAAGACTGATATCATGGAGTAGCAAGAAGCAAACAAGTGTGGCTATCTCCACAGCAGAATCAGAGTATTTGGCTGCAGGAAGTTGTTGTGCTCAACTTCTATGGATACAACATCAGCTAGAAGACTATGGTATTCAAGTAAGTAGAACACCACTATTTTGTGATTCTACTAGTGTTATATCTATTGCAAACAATCATGTTTCCCATAGTAGGACTAAGCACATAGAAATAAAATACCATTTTCTAAGGGAACATGTGGAAAAGGAAGATATTTCACTAGAGTATGTTAATACAGATAATCAACTAGCTGACATGTATACTAAGCCTTTAGAAGAAACCAAATTCAATAGGTTTAAAATTGAATTAGGTATGATAAACTTAGAATAAGTTTACAGAAATGGCTAAGTAAAATAGTGTCGACACACAGAGTTGTCTGTGTCGAGACAGAGAATTGGTGTCGACACTTCAGAGAAAAGGTGTCGACACATCTAGGAAGTTGGTGTCGACACTTCAGAGAATTAGTATCGACACATACAGAGTAGGTGTCGACACATCCAAGGTGGTGTCGACACTTAGTCTTTATGCAGAATTAGTGAAGTAAAGTCTCGACTAAGTGTCGAGCTAAGTGGTGTCGACACATAAACAAGTGTCGACACATATATCCTGTCGACTATACTTGTGTCGACACATAGATGTCGAGACATTATCAGTCAGTGTCGACACTTTTCAACAGCGTCGACACAATTTAAGTATTTTGACGCGCCCTTTCATCTTCGATTCTAGAAAGGTATAAATAGGATTTCGCCATTGTCTGTCGACATGCTCACCAAAGTTTCGAGACCAAACTTGTGTGTCGACACCTCTCTTCTCTCAATTCAAAATTCTTCAAACCCTAATGGCGCCCAAGCTCGAAGAGAATGTGAATGAAGGTTATGAACTGGTGCGGCACGCATTTGATGAGGCGGAACTCGAGATCAAAGGTGTGGTAACCCTAGTTGCAGAATCTGGATTAGAATTCCTTGTTTCAGAACCCATCAAGATCTGGAAGAAGGAGGTCCTGGAATTTCTGAATGGCGCAACCCTAGATGAATCAGTACTAAAGATTAAGTCAAGGGTTCATGGGGCTAAGGTGAAGGTCTCACCTAAGAATCTGAGAAAGGTACTACAACTACCTAGGACAAAGGACGAAGATGAAGTTTCTGCTTCTAAGACTAGAGAAGCATTAACATGGTGTGGACTGGATTCCAAGATGAAAATAGGATCTGTTTTCAATAGGAAGGGAATGAACATGCAGGGCAAATTTCTCTCTGAAATTGTTGGCAAGGTGATCTTGAGCAAGCCTGGAGGGCATGACAGAGTTTCAGCTCATATGTTTAGTCTAATGACAAGAATTATCTTCACACTACAAACTGATTGGTCTGTAGTAGTGTTTGAGAAGATTAAGGAGAGCCTGAAGAAACCCAATTTGGGTAGGATTCTAAGTCTATACCTAGTTGGTAGTATACCAGAGGTAATGACCCAAGCTGCAGGATCCAAAATTAACCACATGAGAAGAATGGATTTGAGGATCTTCTTTAGGTGGGATAGGGTCTTGACCAAGGAAATGCCAACTCCTGAGAAGGAAACAAACAGCTCAAAAGAGCAAGTTGTGTTTACTCCAGATGATGAACAAGAAACTGGAAATGCTGGAAAGTCTCCAGCTAGACAAGAAGATGCAGAGAGGCAGGGGGAGCTACCACAAGCAAGCCCAATACACCAGGATTCCATCCAGGGGGAGCCTCTACTGGTTGATGAGCCAACTCCTCTAGAAAGTGAATAAGCTACCCACACAATTCTTGAGGTAATAACTGAAATTAATACCTTAGATTTCCCTATTGAGGATGATGTTTTGTCTGATTCATTACCTAATGCTAATCAGCAAACACAAACATATAGCCAACCCCAAGATGTTGTCATGGAGGACACATCTATTGCTGATCAAGTGGTATCTGATCAAGTAGTTGATGAGATCAGGAACTCTCCACCCCAACCTCAACAAGAGTTTACATTGGAAGAACTGTTCCCTGATCTTCTTCAAACTGACTTTGAGAAAGAAAGTGCTGCTGCTGAGGGGGAGAAGGCCCATGTTGAGGGGGAGCATGTGGATATTGTTGAAGAAACTGCAAGCAAAGAGACTGAGGTGCCAAAAGATGCTGAAGGGCTACAAAGGACTGAGAAGGAGTTACCTCCAAGCCCTAAGGACAGGGTTGATATTGCAAGCACATCTGCATCTGAAGATGAAGAGGCTGCAAGAGCCAAAAAGAGAAAATTTCAAGTCTTTAAAAGAAGGAGCCAGAATTATAAGAAAGCTCTGCAAACAATTGCACCACAGCCTACACCACAGCCAGCACCATCTACAGATTTTAGTTCCCTGATGGTTGCATTGCAGATAAAGATGGATGAGCAAAGACAGGCTTTGCAATCTTATATGGATGAAGGGCATAAGTCTCTACAATTTGATCTGGCTCAAGACATTAAGTTCATCAGATTTGAAATGAATCTGCATAAGAAAGAGATGACTGACTGCTTCCATAAAGGAGGGAATGCAGTAGTCTATCTAGCTACTCATCAAGAGAAGATCAAAGCTCAAGTGGATGAACTTGAAGTGAAGCAAGGCTATGTTCTGGAGAATCAAATAAGAATGAATGATAATTTGACAGCTTCCCACAATGCTATTGTAACTGAACTAAAGAATATAGCAACTGCCCAGAATGCAGCCCTGACCACTGCCAAAGAAGAATTTGACAAAGCATTGCAAGAGAGCCTAACTGCTGTTACTTCTGCAATTCAAGATTCTCAGAAGCTAATCACTGAAAAACTCCAAAGGTTGAAACCTTTCTACAAGGATGGAGTAAATTATCTGAATGCCCAGATAAGATTCCAGAAAGATGATCTAAGAGATCACATTGAAAGAGAAGTCATAAAGGGGGAGAGGGTGTTAGTCAAAGCCAGCTCTGATCATGCAAAGTGGATATCAAATTCCATCAGAGCCACCCTTGGATATCCTCCATTATGTGATGATGATAATGTTGCAGAGTCTGGGATTAATCCTGCATATCTTGGAGGGGAGCAAGCAGAAGTGGCTCAAGTAATTTACCCTCCACCAGACTTTGATATGATACATGCAGATATACAGTCAATGTATAGCCCTCCTGAGGGAATTCAGAAGGTCATCATAGAGAAAGTGGTTCAGCCAGTGCCAGAGGCTATACTGAAAGAACAAGAAGCTTTGCTTAAAGAACAAGAGACTCAATTGTCTAAGAAGAGATTCAGGGAGCAAGCTGAACTTAGGCCTGATTTTGAACAGTGGAGCCCCACCTCCAGGAATATCATTCTGACTGCATGGAAGGCTGCCAAAGACAATATTATGGATAGAGGCAAATGGTATTCTGATGTGGAGTGGAGGAAGCATGAGAACAGGCAAGAAGCCATTGTGCAATACAGGAGAAAGGCTAAGATGGGAAAGCTACCTCCTACTGCCCAGGAGCCTAGCAAGTACTTTCCCAAGCCTTATCATTACTTTGAAAGGCAGAAGATTAAAGCTGAAGAGTTAAAGAAGAAGGATCTTAAAGGCAAGAAGCCTGCTACTGCTGAAGATGTTGAAGCCCCAGTCCAAGCAAAGATACAATCTGGAAAGGGCATTGTGATCAAGGAGGCTGAGCAGCAATTGGATAGACATTTTTCTTAAGTTTACATGTGTAATCACTTGTATTAAAACTTTCTGTAAACTTTTGATAATGAAAATGTTGAAGTTCTTAGAACTATGTGATATGTGTTATATTTATTACATTAATTGTTCTGAGATATTGGTATATACATGTTTTGTTTAATACATGTTTATGAATTTACCCTGTTATATAATCCTGTTTTACATCATACTGTGATTTTATTATGTATGGTGTATATCATTGACTAAGGGTTATGACTTCTCCAAATAGGGGGAGATTGTTGGGTACATTGGATTAAATGTACCTGATTTGAAGAAGCCTCACCATACTCAATAATATACATCAAAATGTATTTGATGTGTTTTGAGTTTAGTTGTGCAGGTTAAGTATTTGCAGGGAAAGCTGAAAAGTTTCTAATTCCATGTGTCGACACCCAGAAGGAAAGTGTCGACACTTAAGAAGACTTGTGTCGACACCGAGACAAGCAGTGTCGACACTTGGAGTAATTGTGTCGACACCAGGGATGCAGAGTCGACACCAGAAGGAAAGTGTCGACACATACAGGTTGTGTCGACACTCAATGAAGAGAAGTCCAGAGAAGCTGTGTCGACACTTAGAAGCAGTGTCGACACCCAGAGGAACTTTGTCTACATCAGAAAGTGTCGACACTTGGAGGCTGTGTCGACACTCAGCAAATTTCAACAGAGTCTAAGTATAACTGTCGACATAATGAATAATATGTCGACACACAGCAGAAGACTCAACACATGAAGAAAGTGTCGACATAATAAAGAATGTGTCGACACACAGCAGAAGACTCAATACATGAAGAAAGTGTCGACACTAGGAGGCTGTGTCGACACTCAGCAAAGTTCAACAAATTCTAAGTACAAGTGTCGACACAAAGGATATGTGTCGATACTCAGCCAAAGTCTCAACAGAAGAAGAGTGTGTCGACACAAGGAGCTGTGTCGACACTCAGAAAGTATCAATACAGAAGGCATGTGTCGACACCAAGAAGATGTGTCGACACTGAACAAGTTCAACACAAGAAGATGTGTCGATACAAAGGAGTAGTGTCGACACTTAGCAGAATTCAACTAAGTACTGAAGAACAAGGAGTTGTGTCGACACACAATATCAGTGTCGACACATATTGAAGAAGCTGTGTCGAGAAGTAAATTCTACAACACAAGGAGTTGTGTCGACACCTTGAAGGCTAGTGTCGACACTTAGTCTACTTGTGTCGACACTTAGTCTATAAGTGTCGACACTTAAAGACAGACTGTCTCGACACTTTCAGACAGTTACAGATATTTCAAGAAGTGACGAGATGACTTGACAGCTGTCATTCCAGCCGGTCTACTGCAACTGTCAGAGTTGTCAGAAAGCTGTTAGGAACCGGATCAGCCGGTCACCATGGAGAAGGCCTATATAAAGGCTTATTCTGTCAACAGATGATTGATGATTGAAAAAGAGAAGAAGATCTAGCAATTCATTGAAGAATCAATTCAAGTGAAGATCTAAGTAGTTGGAGAGAGAGAGCTCCTTCCAAGAAGACAGCTGTTGGAACCAGGCTGTGAAGAAAGTTTCAGACCTAGTTCTGATTCTTAAGTTGCAGTGATTGAAGATCAGCTGCAGAGAGTATCAACCCTATTGTGTTCTACATTCAAGAAGCTTTGAAGAAAGCCAAGTGACGTCGATCTCAGCAGAGTTCATTCAAGAACTCATCAAGAAACCTATCAACTCTTCTCTCTTATTCTGAGTTGTAGGTATATACATTGTATTCTTTATTTCTTGTAGGATCCTTAGGGATCTGAGTTGTAAGCCTGCAATTATAATGGCTGAGTGGTAGGGCCTGTGTGCCTGAGTGTAGGAGATTCATATCTCTGAGTGTAGGCCTTGTGGCTGAGTGTAGGCCTTGTGGCTGAGTGTAGGCTTTGTTGAAGGCTGAGTGTAGGTCTTTGTGAAGACTGAGTTGTAGGGCCTTGGGCCTGAGCTGTAGGAACCTGTTTGGGGTTCTGAGTGTAAGATCTGAGGATCTGAGGAATAGTGGAGGAGTTTGGCCGAATCTAGTACACTACTAGATAGGCGAAGGTGGAAAGTGGTTGTACCCAAACCTTGGGGAACCACTATAAAACTGTGTGTACTCTGTGTGTATGTGATTTTGTGGTTGCTGTTTTTATGTTCTGTGAAATCTGTGATATAATCTGCCTAAAAGTTAAAAAGAAAGATAAGGTCACCTATTCACCCCCCCCCCCCCTCTAGGTGATTAGGTACAATTTCTTTCAATCTTGGCTTTGCTAATCGGGCGAATTGGTCATAGATTTAGGTTTCCCTTTAAAACCCACTTAGCAAACATGGCGTCGAGATGTAATCTTTCACTTCTTATGGGATGTTACAAGTTTCCTTTTCTTCGATAGAAATTCTCGTAGGCTTAACCTTGATTTCGGGGACGAAATCTTTGTTTTGTTTATTGGGATTTGTAACATCCCATTTCCAACTAGACCCCTAAGAGTGGTTTTGGCCATGACTAGGTCATGACAAAACCCTAGAAAGCCCAAGAAGACCAAGTAAACCTAAGAATGTGGGTGAGACCACTATGGTCTGCACATAGTAAATTTCTAAACTATTGTTTAAGATGATCATGGGCCTTCACCAAGACTCCAAGACCCCACCATGGTCTCATCAACCCATTATAGGGTCCATTAGAGCCCTAAGGGTCCATTGAAGTCAACCCAGGGTGCCCAAGTTGACCTAGAACCACTATAGGCCTAAATTGGGCAAGGTGCCCTAACTAAGGACAGTGTGCCCTGGTAAAGCCCAACTAACCCTACCAAGTACTTTCTAGACCTAAAGTGGGATCAATGGGTCACTAGGACCCATGGAGGGCAGTCAAAAGGGTTAAGTTGACCAAAGTCAACTCTAACCCTAAATGGGTCAACCTGACCTACACAAGGGTCAATTGAAGCTCCCCTAGCCAAATGGACCCCACATATACCTTCCAAAACCTAGTGAGAGACCAATGGGTCACCAAGAACCCATTTGGGTCAACCAAAAAGGCCAAGTTGACCAAAGTCAACTCTACCCCTAAAATGGTCAAAGTGCCCTGCCTAAGGGTCAAGTGACCTCCAAAGGGCCAAGACAACCCCACCTAGACCTTAGGGGAGGTCAATGGGTCACCAAGGACCCATTAGGACCAACCTCAAAGACTAAATTGACCAAGGTCAACCATCGTCAAAGTTTAGGTCAAGTTAGCCCAAATGGGCTAACTCAAGCTCAAGCCCAATTCACTTGGGCTAACCTTGATTTAATGGATGAAATAAACATGTGGGCAGCGATTGGATTAGGTAGGAGTCAATTTTAGCTTGCTAGGTAGGAGAGATATAGGAAAGCCACCTATGAAGGAGAGAGAAAGTGAAAGAAAGTAATGGAGGAAGACTTTGGGCTCCTCCTTCCCCTTCCCTAACCTCCTATTCATTACTTTAGGACAAGGAAGGCAGCCCCAATTCAACCAGCCAATCCTTGACTGGTTTGAACCAGGTTTCACCCCTACCTACCATGGCCGACATTGTTGACTAGAGACCAAAAATGGCAAGCAGCCTATAGCCACCTAACCCCCTCTTTTCTTCTTCTTAAAACCTTCACTGGACTCCAAGGAGTCAGTCCCACCACTTACCTGAAGGAGCCAAGGTGTTTCATAGTGCAGTTGCAGAAATCCGACCACCACCACCACCAAAATGGCTACCCGGCGATCGGCAAGGCTACAACCGCCCAGCAAGGTCCTCCTCCACTCCTTCTTCCATGGATAGTTCTTAGCAATCGTTAGTGCCAAGGTTCGGGCTCAATTGAGCCCGTTCCAATTCGAAATTTCCCCTGGTTTTCTGCAAATTTCACTTCTCGGGTTCGCCGGAAAATGGCCCTCCGGCGGCCATGTCGCCGCCTAGCGACAGCCACCCCCTCAACGGAGGTGGTGGTGGCGGTGGTCGGCCGGGGAGGTGGCCGGATCGCCGGCGGCAGCCGCTGGAAGAAGCTCCAGGCGGGATGAATCGAAACTGTCAGCTAGAGGTGGAAGATGAAGGGATGCCATATAAATTGCGCCAAGATTCGTGCGAACCAATTTGGGTGCCTGGTTTGACCAGGGCACTCATTTTGGTGGGACCTAGACCTAGGGCTAGGCAGACATTAAACTGAGTGCCCACACTTCATCCTTGGTTCAAATTAATTGAAATTTTGGCAGGGAGTCCCCCTGGACCATATATACGTGCTTCCAAAAGATGGAAATTTTTGGGGACAACTGTTCTATAGTTTTGGAAAATATTTAATTTATCTAGGGTTAATTAATCTAAAGGTCAAATGACCTCCAAACTCACCCAAATTTTGGTGAGAGGTGTTTAGGGTCAATATAAAGCTCTGGTTAAAATTTCATCATATTTGGAGGTGGTGTGAATAGAAATCATGCAAACCCTAGCTTTGCCCTAAAAAGGGTATTTTGGTCAAAAGGTGTATTTTGGATTTTGAGTGTCCAAATCACCTCAACAGAGGTGGGGATTGGGGTCACTGGCTTGGCATGGCTTCTTGCACCTTATCATGAAAGATGGGATTGATTGGAATTAGTTTTCCCTAAGATCTAAGGCCATACCCTAAGGAAGGGCTTTTGTGCCTTGTGAAGAGTATGAGGTCACAACACCTTGAATGATCTTGGAATTTTGTAGGGAGGGTGCTAGGATAGATAAAACCCCTGGTAAAAATAATAAGGGATTTTGGGAAGGGTAGGGCCCACAAAACCCTAACCCTAGCCTAGGGCACAAATATTGTGGAGCTAGAATAGGTTAGCAAGACTCTTAAAACAATCATGAAAATTTGGCAGAGGGAGTGTTAGACCATATTAATCATATATGAATTTTAATGGAATTTTTGGATGCATAATTAGGGTACCTACTTCACAAGCTCATAAATTTCGGAACCAGGGATTTTTCAACGAAATTCGGGACCGCATCCGGGACGGACAGAAGACAGATGCATGGGCAGAGCCGATATTCCAAGCGTTGGAGGAGGGCTCGACGGTAGATTATTCACTGAGAGATGGATTTCTATATTTCAGAGGCAGGGTCTATATACCCGCAGGAGGTCAGATTCGGGAGGGCATCATGGCAGAAGCACATTGTAGCAGATATTCTATACACCCGGGGATCACCAAGATGACGACAGACTTGAAGAAGACGATGTTCTGGCCGGGGATGAAGAAGGACATTACATACTTCGTGACTCATTGTGAAGCATGCCAGCTGGTGAAGGCGGAGTGCAGAAACCCCGCAGGATTGCTACAGCCACTTTCGGTGCTAGAGTGAAAATTTGAGGACATCGCGATGGATTTCATTCATGGCCTTCCCGATCACGGACGGGAAACGATTCGATTTGGGTCATTGTCGATCGGCTGACGAAGGTGGCCAGATTCATTCTGATCAGAAAATTTGACTTGATTGGGGTACTAGTGCGGAGATTCATAGAGCAGTTCATTCGTTACCACGGGGTGCCCAGGATAATCGTGTCAGATCGGGATGGTCGGTTCACATCCAGGGAGTGGAGATCCGTGCAGGCTTACTTATGCACGCGGCTGACCTTCAGCACAGCAATTCATCCCCAGATGGATGGGCAGACGGAACGCACCAACCGGACATTTGAGGACCTCCTAAGGCTATGCATTCTGGATCGAAACGAACCTTGGGAGAAGCTTTTACCATTGGTCGAGTTCTCCTATAACAACAGCTACCAGTCCAGCATAGGGATGGCTCCTTATGAAACCTTGTATGGAAGGAGATGTAGGACTCCGCTTTCATGGATTCAGGACGAGGATCCGAAGGCGTTGGGATCGGATTTTGTCGAAGACACCGAGGCTCAGGTGAGACTGATACGGGACAGAATGCTGGAAGCACAGAGCCGACAGGCTAAGTATTACGACGCCCGACATCGTCAGGTAGAGTTTCAGGTGAGAGACCGGGTTTTCTTGAAGATCCGGCCCATGTACGGAGTTTCACGGGTGCGCAGTCGGAAGAAGAAGCTCAGCCCTAGGAATATGGGCCCTTACAGGATCCTGGAGCGGATCGGACCCCTAGCTTATAGGCTAGAGTTGCCACCGGAACTGGCAGGTTTACACGACGTGTTCCATATATCTTCGCTTAGGAGGGCTCTACTACGCCCGGAGCAGCAGATTGCGACCACAGATGGACCGGTAGCTTTAGACCGGTCAGTTCACCTGGAGCCGGTTCGGATCGATGATAGAGGAGTACGGATCTTGCGTCGCAAAAAGGTTCCGTTAGTCAAGGTTCTGTGGAGAAACCACGGTCAGGAGGAGCATACCTGGGAATCGCGGTACCTGATGCGACAAAAGTATCCAGAGCTATTCAGTCAGGTATACCTCACAACATCTCAAGATGTTCAATTTACTTTCCTATCTTAAACTAGTAGGGCTACTTTAGGAAGAGTAGAGACTAATCTTTTATTTATTGGGATCTTAGCTTTGCTAATTGGGCGAATTGGTCATAGATTTAGGTTTCCCTTTAAAACCCACTTAGCAAACATGGCGTCGAGATGTAATCTTTCACTTCTTATGGGATGTTACAAGTTTCCTTTTCTTCGATAGAAATTCCCGTAGGCTTAACCTTGATTTCGGGGAGGAAATCTTTGTTTTGTTTATTGGGATTTGTAATATCTCATTTCTAAATAGACCACTAAGAGTGGTTTTGGCCATGACTAGGTCATGACAAAACCCTAGGAAGCCCAAGAAGACAAAGTAAACCTAAGAATATGGGTGAGACCACTATGGTTTGCACATAGTAAATTTCTGAACTCTTGTTTAAGATGATCATGGGGCTTCACCAAGACTCCAAGACCCCACCATGATCTCATCAACCCATTGTAGGGTCCATTAGAGCCCTAAGGGTCCATTGAAGTCAACCCAGGGTGCCCAAGTTGACCTAGAACCACTATAGGCCTAAATTGGGCAAGGTGCCCTAACTAAGGGCAGTGTGCCCTGGTAAAGCCCAACTAACCATACCATGGACTTTATAGACCTAAAGTGGGATCAATGGGTCACTAGGACCCATGGAGGGCAGTCAAAAGTGTTAAGTTGACCAAAGTCAACACTAACCCTAAATGGGTCAACCTGACCTACACAAGGGTCAATTGAAGCTCCCCTAGCCACATGGACCCCACACATACCTTCCAAAACCTAGTGAGAGGCCAATGGGTCACCAAGAACCCATTGGGGTCAACCAAAAAGGCTAAGTTGACCAAAGTCAGCTCTAGCCCTAAAATGGTCAAAGTGCCCTGCCTAAGGGTCAAGTGACATCCAAAGGGCCAAGACAATCCAACCTAGACCTTAGGGAAGGCCAATGGGTCACCAAGGACCCATTAGGGCCAACCTCAAAGACTAAATTGACCAAGGTCAACCATGGTCAAAGTTTAGGTCAAGTTAGCCCAAATGGGCTAACTCAAGCTCAAGCCCAATTCACTTGGGCTAACCCTGATTTAATGGATGAAATAAACATGTGGGCAGCCATTGGATTAGCTAGGAGTCAATTTCAGCTTGGTAGGTAGGAGAGAGAGAGGAAAGCCACCTATGAAGGAGAGAGAAAGTGAAAGAAAGTAATGGAGGAAGACTTTGGGCTCCTCCCTTCCCTTCCCCAACCTCTCATTCATTGCTTTAGGACAAGGAAGGCAGCCCCAATTCAACCAGCCAATCCTTGACTGGTTTGAACCAGGTTTCACCCCCGACCTACCATGGCCGACATTTTTGACTAGAGACCAAAAATGGCAAGCAGCTTACAGCCACCTAACCCCCTCTTTTCTTCTTCTTAAAACCTTCACTGGACTCCAAGGAGTCAGTCCCACCACTTACCTGAAGGAGCCAAGGTGTTTCATAGTGCAGTTGCAGAAATCCGACCACCACCACCACCAAAATGGCTTCCCGGTGATCGGCAAGGCTACAGCCTCCCAGCAAGGTCCTCCTCCACTCCTTCATCCATGATAAGTTCATAGCAATCTTTAGGGCCAAGGTTCGGGCTCAATTGAGCCCGATCCAAGTTGAAAAATCCCTGGTTTTTCCGTGAAATTTACCTTGTCGGGTTCGACGGAAAATGGCTCCCCGGCGGCTGTGCCGCCGCCTGGCGACAGCCACCACCTCAACGGAGGTGGTGGTGGTGGTGGCCGGCCGGGGATGTGGCCGGATCGCCGGCGGCAGCGCTTGGAAGGAGCTCCAGGCGGGATAAATCTTGGCCGTCGGCTCAAGGTTGAAGATGACGAGATTTCGTCCGCTGGCGCGGCAAGATTCGTGCGGGAATTGATCTTAAAACAATAGGATTAAATAATCAGATTATTTCATTCTGTCACACTTCATGTATTTAATTTTTTTAATTTTAAAATTATATAGATGCTATTTCATAAAAAGTCATCAACATGCAACGTGTAGCCTGGAGAGTCTACTTTACAGCAAAATTGATTTGAACCAATTTGGGTGCCTGGTTTGACCACGACATCCATTTTGGTGGGACCTACACCTAGGGCTAGGCAGACATTAAACTGAGTGCCCACACTTCATCCTTGGTCCCAATTAATTGACATTTTGGCAGGGAGTCCCCCAAGACCATATCTAGGTGCTGCCCAAGGATGGGAATTTTTGGGGACAATTTTTTTATAGTTTTGGAAAATATTTAATTTATCTAGGGTTTATTAATTTAAGGGCCAAATGACATCCAAACTCACCCAAATTTTGGTGAGAGGTGTTTATGGTCAATATAAATCTCTGGTTTAAATTTCATCACATTTGGAGGTGGTTTAAACAGAAATCATGCAAACCCTAGCTTTGCCCTAAAAGGGGTATTTTGGTCAAATGGTGTATTTTGGGTTTTGAGTGGCCAAATCACCTCAACATAGGTTGGGATTGGGGCCACTGGCTTGGCATGGCTTCTTTCACCTTATCATTAAAGATGGGATAGATTGGAATTGGTTTGCCCTAAGATCTAAGGTCATACCCTAAGGAAGGGCTTTTGTGCCTTGTGAAGGGTATGAGGCCAAAACACCTTGAATGATCTTGTAGCTTTGTAGGAAGGGTTCTAGGATAGATTAAACCCTCTGGTAAAAATCTTAAGGGATTTTGGAAAGGTTAGGACCCACAAAAACCTAACCCTAGCCTAGGGCACAAATATTGTGGGGCTAGAATAGGTTATCAAGACTCTTAAAACAATCATAAAAATTTGGCAGAGGGAGTTTTAGACCATATTAATCATATGTGAATTTTAATGGAATTTTTGGATACATAATTATGGTACCTACTGCACAACCTCAAATATTTGGGAACTTGCTAAATAATTCTTACAGAGCTCAATACTTGTTTAAAAATTATGAAACTTGATAATTAGTGTTCCTCGTTCAGTATGCTCACATGGGAATTTATTTGGAATTTTTAGATGGATAATTGCTCTACTTTGTTCATTAACCCCTTAACTTAGAATATTATGAGAAAATCAAATATAGACTTTAGTATTCAATGATAAATTGTGAAACTTGATCTAGAGCACTTATATGCCCTTACAATCATCCATGAATTTTCTCGGAATTTGTGGAACTATTAATGTTGTAAATTCTCTTAAAATGAATTATCATGGGATATATTTGAAATTAAAATTAAGGGGTTAAACCTTACTGGAAACTTTTGAGGCTTTGGAGTTTGAGTTCTATATTCATATTGTATTTAACAAAAATTTGGTGTTATATTATCGTATCTTAAATTGGTACTTCATGTTCAAACTTGGGATTTTTGGCTACTAAATTAATTAAATAAATTATCAGATAAATAGGAAAATTGTGAAATTCTGGATTTAGTCCACAAAGCTCATAATGGCCCTCCAATAATTATTATAGGAGTACTGGATAATTATTTGTTGTACCTCCCATTTTACGGGTCATATAGCTTAAGTGGTCTGCATATAGTAAAAATTGCAGAAATTATGTTTGAGTATAATTTGATGCATGACTTGGGATTAGTGGTCTGCTAGTTTGGATGGATAAAAATAAGTTCATTATTGGTAGTAGGATGAGTAGAGGGATGGATTGGCTAGAGTTAGGCGGTGCCCGGGATCGACGAAAGATCGTTTTTATTGTAGGGAGGAAGTGTCAATTGCACTAGGGTTAGATCCAACACAACATTTAAGGGTAGCTAGTAAGTCTAGGGTTTCACTTTCTCACACCTCGATGACTCGGGGAGATAGGTTGGGTCACTTGGGCAGTAAGCCCAGTGGTTTGGTAAAAGGGCAGGTTAGCCCAGCGAGCTTTGGCTCGGTTGTTGTTTATGACGGACGGGATGGTCCGGGGAGCTTTGGCTCGGTAGCTGATACATACGGTTGCATGTGCATAAAGGAAAAGGTGGTGATTCTTCGGTGTTGGAGGGTCGATGCACCGACGCCAACATGTTGACTCGGCGAGTGTGGTTTAGCACTTGGCCAAATAAAAATTTGGCAGAGGGAGTTTTAGACCATATTAATCATATGTGAATTTTAATGGAATTTTTGGATACATAATTAGGGTACCTACTGCACAACCTCAAATATTTGGGAACTTGCTAAATAATTCTTACAGAGCCCAATACTTGTTTAAAAATTATGAAACTTGATAATTAGTGTTCCTCGTTCAGTATGCTTACATGGGAATTTATTTGGAATTTTTAGATGGATAATTGCTATACTTCGTTCATTAACCCCTTAGCTTGGAATATTATGATAAAATCAAATATAGACTTTAGTATTCAATGATAAATTGTGAAACTTGATCTAGAGCACTTATATGCCCTTACAATCATCCATGAATTTTCTCGGAATTTGTGGAACTATTAATGTTGTAAATTCTCTTAAAATGAATTATCATGGGATATATTTGAAATTAAAATTAAGGGGTTAAACCTTACTGGAAACTTTTGAGGCTTTGGAGTTTGAGTTCTATATTCATATTGTATTTAACAAAAATTTGGTGTTATATTATCGTATCTTAAATTGGTACTTCATGTTCAAACTTGGGATTTTTGGCTACTAAATTAATTAAATAAATTATCAGATAAATAGGAAAATTGTGAAATTCTGGATTTAGTCCACAAAGCTCATAATGGCCCTCCAATAATTATTATAGGAGTACTGGATAATTATTTGTTGTACCTCCCATTTTACGGGTCATATAGCTTAAGTGGTCTGCATATAGTAAAAATTGCAGAAATTATGTTTGAGTATAATTTGATGCATGACTTGGGATTAGTGGTCTGCTAGTTTGGATGGATAAAAATAAGTTCATTATTGGTAGTAGGATGAGTAGAGGGATGGATTGGCTAGAGTTAGGCGGTGTCCGGGATCGACGAAAGATCGTTTTTCTTGTAGGGAGGAAGTGTCAATTGCACTAGGGTTAGATCCAACACAACATTTAAGGGTAGCTAGTAAGTCTAGGGTTTCACTTTCTCACACCTCGATGACTCGGGGAGATAGGTTGGGTCACTCGGGCAGTAAGCCCAGTGGTTTGGTAAAAGGGCAGGTTAGCCCAGCGAGCTTTGGCTCGGTTGTTGTTTATGACGGACGGGATGGTCCGGGGAGCTTTGGCTCGGTAGCTGATACATACGGTTGCATGTGCATAAAGGAAAAGGTGGTGGTTCTTCGGTGTTGGAGGGTCGATGCACCGACGCCAACATGTTGACTCGGCGAGTGTGGTTTAGCACTTGGCCAAATAAAGTCCGGTGCGCCAGCCGGCAAGAGTACGCAGGCACTCCGCTCTGTGCACTAGCGTTGAGGCGTACGATAGGTCTGACTGGTAGTGCAATTACCGGTTTAGAGGTGGGCGAGCCCCAACCCACCGCTTTCGTTTTCCACTACGGAGGTATCCTGGGAGGTTCGGCTCCAAAAAGGGGGAACTAAAGGTCTGTGTACACAGAGTCGAGTGGGTGAGTTGCACTTGCATGTTCACATCATGTCATAATTATATTACATAGCGTAATCATTGCATATAACCTGACACCTATTATATAAGTGGTATGGGACGCTCTATATAATAGGCCCTGCAAGACGACCCCTTAGTTTATAAGTTCGCGCAAGCGTGCTTATAAGTTAAAGGTTTTATCTGATATTACATATTATGCTTGCTAGGAAACCGACACCCTATCCTATAAATTGGTATGGGACTTTTTATACGATAGGAGCCCTGCAAAAGATCCCTTAGCTTATGTATTTTCATATAAGTTAAGGTTACATTCTCATTCAGGTTTTCATACCTATTTTGCTGCCATACATACTGTAGAACTGCTAGATTAGTTCTGATGCCACCTGCTTATTTGCTATTCTCCACCTTCATGTCCTCTCCTTTCCTTCTCCCCGCTCGGTGCCTAGGGTCCATGGGAGAAGGGGTGGTGGATGATAGGACTTAGTCTTTTAGACTAACAGTTTTCGAACCACATCATTTTAGGGGACCATGGAGCCCAATATAGAGGAGCAGCCCCAGAGGTCAGCACGCATGGAGATGGGCCAGTCTAGTACTGGAGTTCAGATGACAGGGACTGTGAGTCCTGATCAATATTAGTTATAGTATTTGCTTCCGCATTGAGAGATTTGTAGTGAGGACATGATGTACTGGGCATGAGCCCAAGATCTTATATTTCTGTTTATCTGTGGACACTCCCTTCGTGGAGATTATTTACATATATGTGATTTCTGTGGACATGTTTTACTATTTTGCTACAGTTGTGATCGATTTGGCCGGCAGGATCGGCGTTTTGTAGTGATGACCTTCCCGAGTGCGAAGGTGTCACCGTAAAGCGGCTGTTCTGGGCCTAAGACCCCGGTGTTTTTAAAAAGGAAAAAAGGGGGTCTTACAAGTGGTATCAGAGGATATTCCAAGCCTTGGAGGAGCTTTGGCTCGATAATAATTTTTACAGAAGTCAATACTTGTTGAAAAATTATGAAACTTGAGAATTAGTGTTCCTAGTTCAGTATGCTCATATGGGAATTTATTTAGAATTTTTAGATGGATAATTGCTATACTTTGTTCAGTAACCCCTTAACTTGGAATTTTCTGAGAAAATCAAATATAGATATTATTATTCAATGATAAATTGTGAAACTTGATCTAGAGTACTTATATGCCCTTACAATCATCCATGAATTTTATCTGAATTTTTGGAACTATTAATGCTGTAAATTCTCTTAAAATGAATTATCATGGGATATATTTGAAATTAAAATTAAGGGGTTAAACCTTACTGGAAACTTTTGAGTATTTGGAGTTTGAGTTATATATTCATATTGTATTTAACAAAAATTTGGTGTAATATTATTTTATCTGAAATTGGTACTTCATGTTCAAACTTGGGATTTTTGGCTACTAAATTAATTAAATAAATTATCATATAAATAGGAAAATTGTGAAATTCTGGATTTAGTCCACAAAGCTCATAATGGCCCTCCAATAATTAGTATAGGAGTACTGGATGATTATTTGTTGTACCCCCCATTTTACGGGTCATATAGCTTAAGTGGTCTGCATATAGTAAAAATTGCAGAAATTATGTTGGAGTATAATTTGATGCATGCCTTGGGATTAGTGGTCTGCTGGTTTGGATAGATAAAAATAAGTTCATTATTGGTAGTAGGATGAGTAGAGGGATGGATTGGCTAGAGTTAGACGGTGCCCGGGATCGACGAAAGATCGTCTTTCCCGTAGGGAGGAAGTGTAAATTGCACTAGGGTTATTCCAACACAATATTTAAGGGTAGCTAGTAATTCTAGGGTTTCACTTTCTCACACCTCGATGACTCGGGGAGATAGGTTGGGTCACTCGGGCAATAAGCCCAGTGGTTTGGTAAAAGGGCAGGTTAGCCCGGCGAGCTTTGGCTCGGTAATGGTTTGTGATGGGCAGGTTGGCCCGGCGAGCTTTGGCTCGGTAATGGTTTGTGATGGGTGGGTTGGCCCGACGAACTTTGGCGCGGTTGTTGTTTATGACGGACGGAATGGTCCGGGGAGCTTTGACTCGGTAGCTAATACATAAGGTTGCATGTGCATAAAGGAAAAGGTGGTGGGTCTTCAGTGTTGGAGGGTCGATGCACTGACGCCAACACGTTGACTCGGCAAGTGTGGTTTAGCACTTGGCCAAATAAAGTCCGGTGGGCCAGCCGGCAAGAGTACGCAGGCGCTCCGCTCTGTGCACCAGCGTTGAGGCGTACGATATGTCTGACTGGTAGTGCAATTACCGGTTTAGATGTGGGCGAGGCCCAACCCACCGCTTTCGTTTGCCACTACGGAGGTATCTTGGGAGGTTCGGCTCCAGAAAGGGGGAACTAAAGGTCTGTGTACACAGAGTTGAGTGGGTGAGTTGCACTTGCATGTTCACATCATGGCATAATTGTATTACATAGCATAATCATTGCATATAACCTGACACCTATTGTATAAGTGGTATGGGACGCTCTATACAATAGGCACTGCAAGACGACCCCTTAGTTTATAAGTTCGTGCAAGCGTGCTTATAAGTTAAAGGTTTTATTTGATATTACATATTATGCTTGCTAGAAAACCGACACCCTATCGTATAAATCGGTATGGGACTTTTTATACGATAGGAGCCCTACAAAAGATCCCTTAGCTTATGTGTTTTCATATAAGTTAAGGTTACATTCTCTTTCAGTTTTTCATACCTAGTTTGCTGTCATACATACTGTAGAACTGCTAGATTAGTTCCGCTGCCACCTTCTTATTTGCTATTCTCCACCTTCATGTCCTCTCCTTTCCTTCTCCCCGCTCGGTGCCTAGGGGACATGGGGGAAGGGGCGGGGGATGATATGACTTAGTCTTTTAGACTAACGGTTTTCGAACCACATCATTTTAGGGGACCGTGGAGCCCAGTATAGAGGAGCAGCCCCAGAGGTCGGCACGCATGGAGATGGGCCAGTCTAGTACCGGAGTTCAGATGACAGGGACTGTGAGTCCTGATCATTATTAGTTATAGTATTTGCTTCCGCGTTGAGAGATTTGTAGTGAGGACTTGATGTACCGAACATGAGCCCAAGATCTTATAAATGTGATTTATGTGGACATGTTTTACTATTTTGCTACAGTTGTGATCGATTTGGCCGGCAGGATCGGCGTTTTGTAGTGATGACCTTCCCGAGTGCGAAGGTGTCACCGCAAAGCGGTGGTTCTGGACCTAAGACCCCGGTGTTTTAAAAAGAAAAAAAAGGGGTCTTACATACCTGGACCCTTGTTCCTCCACCAGTGGGTACTGATGTGGTTGGCTGTCGCTGGGTGTTTGTTGTGAAATTTCGCCCCGACGGCACTGTGGATCGCTACAAGGCCCGGCTGGTGGCCAAAGGCTTCACTCAGACTTATGGGGTTGATTACTTTGATACTTTCTCTCAGGTTGCTCGCCTTAGCACCATCCGGGTTCTTCTCTCTATGGCTGTCAACAGGGATTGGGCTATTTCCCAGCTTGATGTCAAGAATGTCTTTCTCTATGGGGATCTTCAGGAGGACGTCTACATGGAGCAACCTCCTGGGTATGTTGCTCAGGGGGAGACACGAGTATGCCAGTTGAAGAAGGTCATTTATGGCCTAAAGCAGAGCCCTCGGGTGTGGTTTGACAAGTTCAGTGGCATTGTGGCTGTCATCGGCTTTGCAAGGAGTTCGGCCAATCGCTCCTTGTTTATTCGCAAAACCGCCTCGGGACTGGTGGTTTTGGCGGTGTATGTGGATGATATTCTTCTTACTAGCAATGACCAGGCTGGGGTGGACTTGACTAAGAAACACCTCTGTCAACACCTGGTCACGAACGATATGGGCTCCCCGAAATACTTTTTGGGGATAGAAATCTCTCGAAAGCTTGACTCGTCGGTTCTCTCCCAATGGAAGTATGCTCTTGATCTTCTACAAGAGGCAGGATTGACTGGTGCCAAACCGGCCCGGTATCTCATGGCTACTGGAGAAGACAAAACATGGACAGATGACTCGCCTCTTTTATCTGATGTCACGAGGTATAGACGTCTGGTGGGCAAACTTATTTATCTCGCGGTGACCAGACCCGACATCTCCTATGTTGTAGGCAAGATTAGTCAGGTCATGCAAGCTCCTAGGGAATGTCATCTTCAGTATGCCTTGAAGATATTAGAGTATGTCAAAGCAGCACCAGGAAAAGGGCTACTCTTTCAGAAGAATGGTCATTTGAGGGTTGAATCCTACTCATATTCGAGCTATGCGGATGATAAAGGCAATCGTAAATCTACATTAGCTTTTTGCACATTTGTTGGAGGAAATCTTGTGAGTTGGAAGAGCAAGAAACAGTTTGTTGTCTCCAGATCCAGTGCAGAAGCCGAATATCGAAGTATGGCGTCAGCCACGTGTGAGTTAAAATGGTTGTGCGCTCTCATGCTTGACCTAGGAGAGGTCTACGACTATCCTCTTCCTATGTTCTGTGACAACAAGGCCGCTATATACATATCCAAAAATCTGGTCTTCCATGAGAGAATAAAACATATAGAAGTCGACTGCCATTTCATTCGGGAAGAGGTCTTGAAGAAACAGATTTGTACTCCGTTCGTCACCTCTGACAAAGAGTTGGCGGATATATTCACAAAACTGGTTTCTACTTCCTTCTTCCACATTTGTGACAAGCTGGGCATGATTGATATCTATGCTCCAGCTGAGGGGGAGTGTTGAAGTATGAGACCGAGCGGTCTGGGAGTCTATGTCTGGCGGGTTATTAACCACGAGGCCTAACGGTCACTCTCCAGTGGTTTGGTATCCCGACTGTTGTTGTTTGTAGTCCAAGCGGTCTGGCGGTTTCTCTCAGATGACTTGGAGACCGAGCGGTCTCCTATTGCGACTTGTTCTCTTCCTTCTGGTGTTGCCGAACGGTTAGCCCATTTGTCTAACCGCTCGCCCTGTTCGATCTCTTTATTTTCTAGCTGCACAGCTATGTAATTTTTTTAGCCCTACATTGTTTACTTGTACTCTCTCCTTTCTCCTCCATTCTATAAAAGGGAGGTCATACCTTTGTAAATGATATCTTTTTGGATAATAGAACTTTCAATTATTCAAATTTCCGACTTGTTTTTTAGTCGTCTGTTCGCTACTTTAATAAGTGCCTAAGTTATTGGCTTCGTTAGGATCACATAATGACAGTCTTGGGTTGTCCACCATCAAGACTAAAGTCTTCGGCCGTGGGTAATTGAGAATTAATGCTCGATGTTTACCGTTGGTTCTGGGACCTAAGAACGGTGGTGGGACCCTAGTTTTCTGGTACAGTGATAATGTGCCCCGAGTGAACGGAGCGTCGGGTCGTGCGGTTGGCGTTTATGATATATTGAACTGTGCGTGAGTGCACGTTTTGTTATGTATCTGCTTGTGAAAATGCTATGCCGGCAGGGAAGGAATACCACTGCCCTGGGATAGGGTTCCGCTGAATGCTGACCATTGCTTTGTTTACCACCATTGCGGTGGATTGTCCCCATACAGATGCTGGAGAGCCAACGGGAAATAGTGGGCTGAAGCCCTTGTTGCTGCTATGCTGGCCCTCGAAGGCCGAATGAAGAAACGTTATACTGTTTTCATGTGTGGCCGACCTGCGCACCGATGTTTGTAAACCAAACTTGTGAAGAGTAACTGTAAGGCCTTAAGGACAAATATTTTGTGTATTTTGTATGCATTCCTGTGATATATATAAATGTGGTTGTTTATATATAGTGGACATTCATGGTCGATGAGTTCAGTATCAACCCCTAATGCTTTCGCTAGAATGCTCTGAGTTAGGATGCGTGTACTAATCTTTGATATTAACCTGTAACCCCGCCTCCTATTTGTGGTATATGGTGTGGGGCCCCGGCCGGACCCTCTATTATATGTCATGTAACGGATAGAGGTGCTACAATTTTATATCAGCTTGTCTTGGTCTTCCTCCTTCGAATTCGTGGTCGAATTCTTTTGAGGGGTGGCGAGCACATGTACGTGCGACCCGTTATAACACATAAATGAACTCAAGAATGTCCATTAAGGAATGCAAATACAACTGTTTGAGGAACCTGCGTGTTCCTACAATGTTGTTGTTGCTTTTGCAAAGTCGCTAAAGTGTGTCTTTTACACGTATAGGTGACTCGAAGTAGTGTAGAGCAGTCTGAGCCCCAGCGCTCTGATGAGAGTACGGCACCAACTGAGGTGCCTATACCTCCTCCATCTGTGGAGACAGTACGCTTAGTTGTTGAGTCATTGTTTGCAATGATACAAGCACTGCCTACTGGGCAGGCGCAGCCTGCGGTGATGCCAGGACAGGTTGGTGTGATGCCCGTACTTGATGCGGTTGTTGTAGATTTACGAGTAGTGGAACGGCAACTTATGAGCTTCAATCCTCCTACATTCGCAGGGGCAGGAATCCCAACGCAGGCAGAGGATTGGCTTGTGCACGTCAAGAGGATTTTGACGGTGATAAGAACTGAGGAGGAAAAGAAAGTAACATTAGCCATGTTCTTGTTGGAAGAAGAGTCTCGTCTTTGGTTGGATGAAATGGAGTTGCACCACTTATCGAGCAGACAACTAACGGAATTCTCGATAGAGGAGTTTTCGAGACTATTTTTGGTAAAGAACTTGCCATCGGCGCAACGCATAGCCATGTAAAATGAATTCTAGCGTCTAACTTAGGGAGAACGTAGTGTTGATACCTACTTACATGAGTTTACAAGGTTGGGACGTTATGCGGGATCTATCCTTGCTGACAAAGAGCGCAAAACTAATAGGTTCTACAAAGGGTTGCGGGATGAGCTAAAATTCCTGCTCTCGAGTTCGATGAACTAGGGGTTTCAAGCGTTGGTTGATACGGCTCGTGCTTTGGAGAAAGATATGAAGTAGGTACAGGGCAAGAGGTACTTGGCTGTGATAAAGCCTGCGTTCAAAGTGTCGCACCCGGGAAAATCAAATTACCGAAGGAAATGGGATAAGTGATCCAAGTCTTCTACACATGCACCCTCTACTATTGCATCTGGAGCAACTTCTAGGCAAGACCCTCGTGCTTGTTATACTTGTGGTATGGTGGGTCATCTAGCTCGTGACTGTCGGGTTGGTCTTCCAAAGGGTGAGAAGAAGATAGGAGCGTCATATGCTGAAAGGGAAAGGTTGTGGTGGAGTCCTCTACATCTCAGGCGCAGCCCCGAGTGTATAATCTTGGTCAACAAGAGGCCATAAAGCAAAGTGACACCATCACAGGTATGGGTTAAGATACTTTGTTATTGCTTTTGATACTTCATACCTTGTGTGTAGATTGTGTATGATGTGTTTGTCTTACTCTTTGTCTTGATTCGGGACTGTCTGGCGAGAGCACTGTTTGACATGGGTGCTTTGTATTCGTTTCTATCAGTGGACTTCGTGTCACGGATCGGAGTGTCGATTCGTATGACGGTAGATAGTATGAAGGTGTTATTACCGAACGGATGTGTGATGCATGCGAATAGGACTTGCTCTGTGGAGGTACGAATAGGATATCAGGATTTCGGATTGGAAGCATCTGTGCTGCCGACATCGGAATTTGATGTGATCATTGGTATGGACTGGCCCTCAGAGCAACGTGCCTTTATCGATTGCAATTCAAAGGAGATCACATTGGGAAAGAATACCGAGCTATAGACGAAATTCGCTGGTATGCGAGGATCGAGCAAATTGTTTATGTCTGCTCTCCAAGTCGTCAAAGCTGTTCGGAAGGGTGCGGAGTTATTTTTCACACTTATACAGGTTGTTGAGCAAAAAACTAGTGTGAGTGATGTTCTGATTGTTTCAGAGTATACTGATGTGTTTTCTAAGGAGCTTCCGCGGTTACCACCCCATCGGGAGATTGACTTCTTTATTGAGTTGGTGACAAGTGCAAAATCTGCGGCCCGCTCGCCATATCGTATAGAGCCAAAGGAAATGGCGAAACTGAAAGTTCAAATACAATAATTGCTCGAACAGGGTTATGTACGCCTAAGTATGTCTCCATGGAGCGCACCTATTCTTTTTGTGAAAACGAAGGACGGTAGTCTGCATTTTGTGCATCGACTATCGAGAATTGAATAAGGTGACGGAGAAAAACAAGTATCCGCTGCCCCGAATTGATGAATTTTTTGATCAGCTAGTGGGATCACCCGTCTATTCTAAACTAGACTTAAAGTATGGTTACTACCAGTTGAGGATTCGGGAAGATGACATTCTCAAGATAGCATTTGGAACACGCTATGGTCATTATAAGTTCACAGTAATGTCATTTGGGTTAACAAATGCGCCACCGGTGTAATGTCCCGATTCGTGCTAGGCCCCTTGTGCGCACTTTTAAGTCAGGAGACCTGACTTGGGCTCAGGGTGTGCTGGCAGATAGGCTTGCACCTAAGTTGGGGAGGAGTGTTTGGACACTATCGCTGGGTGATAGTAGCTATCGCCCGGCGGTAGCGGAATAGTCTAGGCGTTGAATGGATTCAGCAGCGTTGAGTGCTACCGCGCGGCGGTAGCGGAATATCATGTGGCGGTAGCAGAATAGTTGAGGCGTTGAGAGCATTAAGTGGATTCAGCAGCATTGAGTGTTACCGCACGGCGATAGCGGAATAGTCGAGGAATTGAGAGCGTCGAATGGGCTCAACGTTCGTCGAACGGCGTTACCGCGCTGCGGTAGGCGAGCGATCGTTGAACACCACTACCGTGTCTGGCATTAGTGTTACTGCGGGCGATTGGACGCTGATTTATTTTGTCAAGGCGCTCAGGAAGTACCGCGAGGTGGTAGGAGGTTATCGCCCTCTGATAGAGGTACAGGTGGCGACAACTGAGTGGGTAGTTTGGGTGGTGGCTTGCGAAAGAAGTTCTTAGGGATACCGCCCAGCGGTAGCATGCTATCGCGTGGCGGTAGCTCCCTTATAAGAAAACCCTAATTCTATTTTGATGCCCCTATATATAATCTTCTAAGTCTTAACCGCCTGTTACTTTCTCCGGGATTTTCTGGGAGAACGACTATGGTGGAGCCTTTCTTAGAGACAAGGTATAGAAGAAGGAGAACGAGAACCAAGGTCGATGCCAACACGAGAGAGGGAATCATGTCGCAAAGAAGATTGACAAGATCCATGGCCCGAAACGGTGGAAACGCGGGAAATGAGATGAGCTTCCTACCCTCTGAAAGTGAGGATAGATCTTAACTTTACACTAGAAATATATATATATATATATATATGTAATATAAAAGAGTGAGCACAGCACAAAAATAAAGAAAGAGAGCAAGCAACACAGATGACACAAGGATTATAGTGGTTCCCCAAATCTGGGCACATCCACTCTTCTACCACCCTGGTAGGAATCCACTAGCAAGTTTTTGAATATGTGACTGCCACCACAAGATCTATTTCCCGGGAGATCTCATAACCCTTTGAGCTTTCGATCAGGTGCCCAAAAACCAAACCAAGTCTTTTGATCAGGAGACTTGACAACCAAAGGGGTTAACTTTTGATGGGGTTATAACCCTGTACACAGGAAAGTGAAGAGAAGTGATGTTGTCTTCTCTGTCTCAAATCACTGAGAGAAAAATAGTGTATGTTGATGATGTCAAAGCTCCCCCTGAGATGTTGAATGGTTCAGGAAAGAGGGAAGCTTTTCTTCAGGGTGTAGGCCTTCAGATTGATGTTGATCTCCAGCAAGTCTTTTTAGACTGATATAGATTTGTGTCTCTTGAAAATCCTGGAGCAGATAAAGAACTCTGTGAATATCTTGATTGATGCAGAGTTCCTCCTTCTCTGTAAAAGGAAAGCCTTCTATCTTTTTGTACTGTTTTCTGTCTTTTCTGTTATACTCTGTATCGAATTCAAACATTTGAATTCATTTATCTTGATAATAACTGAAGCATTCCCAAGAGAGTAGAAGATACCTTAGGAATTAATTCAGAATTAACTTCTGAAACAACCCACATTTAATGTTGCCTTTGAACGGCTATTTCCATTAAATATGAGAGTTATAATCCCCTTAATTAATTCTGTCAGCTGTAAATAATTCTGTCAGAATACTGCAAAGAAATCGTCAAATTGAATTTTAAAGCTTTCTTCAAACTGGGCTCGGAGTTTGTTGATCTCAGCTCGGAGTTCGTTAAGCTCAGCTCGGAGTTCGTCGAGCTGAGCTCAGAAAATGTGAACTGCATAATCATTGAACTGAGTTTTACAGCTTTCTTTGAGCTGAGCTCAGAGTTCGTTGAACTTAGCTCAGAGTTCGTTGAACTGAGCTCGGAGAATTTCTTTGAACTGGATTTCTGAACTTCAAATCTGAATTTCTCTTGAGTTTTTTCTGAAGGAGCAAACCTGGAAATATTTCTATGACCCATGACTATACATTTTGAGTCAATCTAATCATCCTAATAGTGATCCTTGCCCAAATCAGAACTATGGTTCCAACAATCTCCCCCTATTTGGGTGAGGATACTATTTACACAAAAACAAATAAAATACAAAGCAAAATAATCTGTCTGAATTATAAAAGTTTTCAGCAGATGTACAAGGGTGTTTTGAGAAATAAAATAAATAAAATAAATATACTGTTGTAACCTCTTAAGCAATTTCCCCTTTATAAAATAAACAATCTCCTCCTATACAGTCACTGATGTATCCTATGTATTTACTGAGACTATAGCTTTTGATTATTATCAAATACCACTTCTCCTTTGTGGTAAGATAGGTCTTTTCCTGCAAAGAGAGGTTAGGAGTTCTGGACCCAGATTACCATGGGTCCTATTTTTCTTTCACAATAATAATTTGAAATGAAAGCGCATTCAGGTTGATCCTTGTATCCAAGTGGATGATATTTCCTAGAAGGGATTATCCACTCAGTAAAAGGATTTATAAAATGTTGATTTTGATTATGATTTTGAAATAAGTTAAAATTTCTGCTCTAAAATTTTGTGTTCGACGAAAAATAATTTTGTCGATCTGAGTTCGACGAATGGTATTGAGCTCGTCGAGCTCTGTTCACATAATGATAATAATTGTTTTTTGTATTCCATTTTTGTCGATCTCGGTTCGACGAAGTGTATTTATTTCGTCGAGCATAGATTCCTGAATAGTTAAAATCAAAATCTTTGTTCATAGTTCGTCGATCTGAGTTCGACGAATAGTGTTGATTTCGTCGAGCTTGGTTCGATGAATTATTTTGAACAAAAATTTTTTGAATATTTTTAGATTGATTTGATTTATTCTTTTGCAAATCTTCAGTAGTTTTATCTATGTCCTCTAACTTTTCTTTTACTTTAATTAATTCTAAAGAAATTATTTGTTCAAGAGCATTCTTTAAAACTTCTTTGAGTTTTATATTTTCAGAAGATATCTCATTTAATTTCTCTCTGAGAAATTTTGTTTCCTTCCGAGATTGAATTAAATCTTTACACAATAATTTAAAATCAGTTTTAAATTCTTCTAATGAAAAATTAAGGGTAGAGATTACCTGATCTTCTTCTGATTCACATTCTGATTCTTCATCAGAGTTGCTACAAGATCCATTTATTGTCAACAGGCAAAACTCTTTTGCTCTTGACTCTTCTTCATCTTCAGTTGTACAGGATGAAGCTTCAGAGTCACTCCAAGTTTCAACTTCAAAGTTTCTTTCTTTAGCTAATCCAGCAACCATTGCTGTGAGGGAGTCCCACATATCTTTTGCTGATGAACATTCAGCAATTTCCTGAAAGAGGTCATCAGACATTGATTGTGCAAGAATGTTCATTGCTTGTGCATTATCAATCTTTAGCCTTTTCTGGGCATCTGTCCATTAAGATGATGGAACATTATTGATGCTTGTTGTTTCCACAGATTGATAAGGACCTGTCAAAATGAAATTAAAAATATGTTCATCAATGGAGTTCATATAAAACCTAATCCTTGTCTTCCATAGTGCAAGCTTATCTAGATTGCAAATAGGAGGTATGGTACTTGAAAACTCTTCATTTTGTGACATGATAAACTCTTAAGAAATATAAGATCTATCAGATCGTTTTGGTTCAGGTGTTAGCCTGTACAACCAAGAAAACCTTGTGCTCTGATACCAATTGAAAGTGAGGATAGATCTTAACTTTACCCTAAAAATAAACATATATATATATGTAATATAAAAGAGTGAGCACAGCACAAAAATAAAGAAAGAGAGCAAGCAACACAGATGACACAAGGATTATAGTGGTTCCCCAAATCTGGGTACATATACTCTTCTACCACCCTGGTAGGAATCCACTAGCAGGTTTTTGATCAGGTGACTGCCACCACAAGATCTATTTCCAGGGAGATCTCACAACCCTTTGAGCTTTTGATCAGGTGCCCAAAAACCAAACCAAGTCTTTTGATCAGGAGACTTGACAACCAAAGGGGTTAACTTTTGAAGGGAGTTATAACCCTGTACACAGGAAAGTGAAGAGAAGAGTTGTTGTCTTCTCTGTCTCAAATCACTGAGAGAAGACTAGTGGATGTTGATGATGTCAAAGCTCCCCCTAAGATGTTGAATGGTTCAGGAAAGAGGGAAGCTTTGCTTCAGGGTGTAGGCCTTCAGATTGATGTTGATCTCCAGCTAGCCTTTTTAGACTGATATAGATTTGTGTCTCTTAAAAAGCTTGGAGCAGATGAAGAACTCTGTGAATATCTTAATTGATGCAGAGTTCCTCCTTCTCTGTAAAAGGAAAGACTTCTATCTTTCTGTACTGCTTTCTGTCTTTTCTGTTATACTCTGTATCGAATTCAAACATTTGAATTCATTTATCTTGATAATGGCTGAAGCATTCCCAAGAGAGTAGAAGATGCCTTGGGAATTAATTCAGAATTAACTTCTGAAACAACCCACATTTAATGTTATCTTTGAACGGCTATTTCCATTAAATATGAGAGTTATAATCTCCTTAATTAATTTTGCCAACTGTAAATAATTCTGTCTGAATACTGTAAAGAAATCGTCAAACTGAATTTTAAAGCTTTCTTCAAACTGGGCTCGGAGTTCGTTGATCTCAGCTCGGAGTTCTTTGAGCTCAGCTCGGAGTTCGTCGAGCTGAGCTCAGAGAATGTGAACTGCATAATCGTTGAACTGAGTTTTACAGCTTTCTTTGAGCTGAGCTCAGAGTTCGTTAAACTGAGTTCAGAGTTCGTTGAACTGAGCTCGGAGAATTTCTTTGAGCTAAATTTCTGAACTTCAAATCTGAATATCTCTGGAATTTTTCTGAAGGAGCAAACTTGGAAATAACATATGACCCATGATTATACATTTTGGGTCAATCTAATCATCCTAATAGTGATCCTTGCCCAAATCAGAACTAGGGTTCCAACACCCTCTCCCTTGGTGCTAGATCTCTACTTATTTCTAGGAGAGGTATCGACTCAAAAGAGTCTTTATTTGTGAGAAGAAGGTTTCTAGGAAGAGGTCATGCTAGGACTTGTGTCCTAGGAATTAGAATCTTCAACCTCTACTCACTTCAAATGAAGTTTGTGGACTGGTTTCATGAAGAGAAGTGGCCATATGAGGGTGAATAAGGGAGGAGAAACTCTGGATGTTATTTGGAAACTTTGGTTGGAGGAAGAAGAAGAACTGATGACGTTCGATCTACTTTAAGATGCGTGCAAAAATCTGTTTTCTGCGCAGCAACCTTCGAGTCCATTTTCAGATATGATGCAGCCAGATCTGGGCTTTCTATTAAATAGGAAAGTCGTAGCCCTTGGAAATACCTTTCCAATGAGGGGTTACACACCTTCACCTGATTCCTGTAACCTCGGGAATCCTTGATCGAAGTTTCTATTTAGTAATCATTCCTACATATATAGTTCTCATGTTTGTTTTGTATCGGCTTTGGGTTTGGTAGAGAGATTGTAGTACTGTAACGTTAATGTTTTGTTGAACTTATTCAATAAGTAATTGTGATAAAACATGTTAATGACATTTGTTGGATAGATCCTTAATGAACAAATGGTGTAGTAAAGTGTACTTGATCGAGGTGGTTTGGTGGAGGTTAGTGAACGAATGGATTGACGAGTTAGGATGGTAGGAATGACTTAAATATGCGGATTGATTGGGATGTACTTGATAATGGTAATATATTGAATAATGATGAGGTTGACTTGAAGTTTGTTGTACATAATTTGTAGTAATTGCGATGAACAAATGGCAGATGGCATTTAGTTGATGGATCCATGTGTGCATGAATGGTTGAACTTGGCAAAAGAATTGTTGGTAAAGAATTGTAACTAGTGATGTTAGAGTTATGTGACCATAGTCTATATGTAACTATGTTGGCCAAATGGTTGGAGAATATGTGTGGAGTACCATTATGTTGATGGTGAACCCTTGGCATGTTTGGATACACAAAAATGTGGAAAGGTTGAAAGTGCGTGTGTGTTGTCGTACTGGAACTATGTATTGGTAAGAGACTCGGTGTGGAGCTCCTATGTGTTATTGAGCATAAAATGTGAATAATGAAAAGGGGGCTCAATGTGGAGCCCTGTATGTGAAATGCATGTGGTATGAGTTGGCACGTGGTGTCATAATCCTGGGTTAAGGATAGTGTGGCAGGTCTACGGTCTCGTCAGTAGTCACACCGGCGGGAGTTGACGGAAAGACTTTGGGTGGTTGGGCTTGGTCCTCGGTGTTCATTCCCGAGGCTCCTTCCACGCCAAGTGGACGGTTGGGCTTGGTTCTCGTGCTATTTTAGAGGCTCCTTCTGGGTCACAACATAGGCCAGTTCAGGGCTTGGTTCTCGGTGCACATCTACCCTAGACTCCTGTTGAGCTGTAGAATGCATGTGAGCTCCGCTATTATGTTCTTAGAATTAAGGTGTACGGAGGCCTAGGCTTGGTAGTGTGGATGCCCGCCTAGTAGTGGAGAAGCCCGCTCCACTGTCATCGTCTGGCCACGACGGTTGACGCCTGAGAGGTTAGCTACCTGCTCGAAAAGTGAGAACTTCAAGTTTGTGTCGACATAGCAGTTGCTTGTGCGTGATCATGGGTGAGTCATTGCATTGCATTCATGGCATTGCATTTCATTGCATACACAATATCCCCATTGTATAAGTTTGTACGGACACTCTTATACTGAGTCTCTTGTGTTCCGGGAGGGGGGTCTTACAATCGGTGTTTATGGACCTAATGCACCGAACATTTCGCGAGTACTTGGACTTATTTGTAATCGTCTTTATTGACGACATTCTAGTGTACTCTCAATCAGAAGAAGACCATCCTAACCATTTACGGATGGTGTTGCATACCCTGAGGAGGAACAAGCTCTACGCCAAGTTCTCAAAGTGTGAGTTCTGACTGTCGTCAGTGGCTTTTCTTGACCATGTGGTGAGTGGAGAGGGCATTGCGGTGGATCCGTCAAAGATAAGAGCCATATGGGTGTGGCCGGTGTTGTCTTCTATAGCCGAAGTCAGGAGTTTCCTTGGACTGGCGGGCTACTACAGACGTTTCGTAGAAAACTTCTCACGGATTGCTTTGCCTCTTACCATACTAATGAGGAAGGATCAGAAGTTCATTTGGATGTCGGAGTGCGCGTGATATTTTGAAGAGCTGAAGAGTCGCTTGACCACGATGCCAATCTTGATGTCATCATGTGGTTCGGACGGCTTTGAAATCTACAGTGATGCATCAGGGAGTGGTTTGGGCTGCGTTCTTCTTCAGTTTGGATATGTGATCGTTTATGGCTCACGCCAGTTGAAAGTGCATGAGTGGAACTATCCCGTCCACAACTTGGAGTTGGCAGCGGTGATTTTTGCACTTAAACTGTGGCGTCATTATTTATATGGCGTGAAGGTAGATATATTCACGGACCATAAGAGCCTAAAGTATCTATTGGATCAAAAGGATCTCAATATGCGACAACGTTGGTGAATGAAGTTCCTTGGGGACTACACCTTCCATATTCATTATACTCCAGGGAAGGGAAACATCATCGCAGATGCCTTGAGTCGTAGAACTCCGGCAAGGACAACTTGGTTGTAGGTGCATGATGAGCGTCTGATCCAGGAGCTGGAAGCTTTAGAGATTTCTTGTGTTGACAAGAATTCCACTGCAAATGCATGCCTGAATTGGACGGAGGTACAATATGACCTTGCGGACAGGGTTCGGCGAGCAACGGAATTTGGTGAAAGTTTACAACGCTATGCAGTGGATGGGTCCAATGGCCAATTCTCCTGGAATGACGGCCTTTTGCGAAAAGATGGTCGTTTGTGCGTCTCTATTATGGATAAGAGAATAATTGGTGTATGAAGCTCACTTCACGAAGTATTCAATTCACATAGGGAGCACAAAGATGTACAAAGATATGAAGAAGCTATTTTGGTGGCTGGATATGAAGAAAGACAGTACATTACGTGGCTAAATTTCAGACCCGTGCCTTAGTGAAAGCAGAATTTCAGAAGCCTGGAGGTTTCCTGAAGTCGCTACCTATTCCGGAATGGAAGTTTGATGATATCTCGATGGATTTCGTGCACGATTTGCCGAGATCTCAATGCGGGAACGGTTCTGTTTGGGTGATCGTGGACTGGTTGACGAAAGTGGCTCACTTCATTCAGAACAAGAGAGACGATCTAGTGGAAATCTTGGCTAAGCTTTATGTCGAGCAAATAGTATGATTACACGGTGTTCCCCATAACATCATAAGTGATCGAGACGGGCGCTTCACTTCAAATGATTGGAGGCTAATCCATCAATTGTTGGGGATAAAATTAACGTTCAGTACGGCATTTCATCCACAAACGAATGGCCAAACAGATAGGACCAACAGAATGATGTAGGACATGCTTTGAATGTGCACCTTGGATTTCGGGAAGAGGTGAAAGACCATCTCTATATGGTAGAGTTTGCCTACAATAATAGCTATTACGCTAGTATAAACATGACGCCTTTTGAAGCTTTGTATGGTAGGAAGTGTTGTACACCATTAGCACGGGCGAAAACAGGCGAATCTAAGTTGTATAGGCATAAGGAAGTCGAAGAGGCTAATTCGACAATACTCTCTATCTGGGAGAGGTTACTGATAGTCCAAGATAGGCAGGCAAAGTATTACAACGCCAAGCACCGAAACGTAGAGTTTGTGGTTGGCGAGTGGGTATACTTGAAAATCAAACCATTCAAGGGCGTGTCCAGGATTCGGCGCTTGAAAAAGATAAGTCTTAGGTATCTTTGTCCATTCAAAGTAGTGGAGCAAGTTAGAGAAGCTGCCTATCGGCTGGCTCTTTTGGCAGAATTGAGTGGATTGCATGTTGTGTTCCACATATCAGTGCTTTGAAAAGCCGTGAAAGATCAAGCTCAGGTGATTGCGAATGATCGTGTACCGGTCGAATATGGGCTAACGACGAAGGTTAGGCCCATTCGAATCGAGGATAAAGCGGTTAAGCAGCTGCGGAACAAGACAATCAGGATGGTCAAGGTCCGGTGGGATAACTGTGGCCGTGAAGAGCTAACATGGGAGTGGGAGCAGACCATGCGTGCTGAATTTCACGAGTTATTTGTATAAAATGTTGTAACATTATTTTGTGAAGAAAAATATGTTGTAACATATTTGTTACTATTTCTGCTAGTTGTCTGCAAATTTCGGGACAAAATTTCTGTAAGGAGAGGAGGATTGTAACACTCCAAAAAGGAGTAGGACGTAAAAGGCTTAACAGTCGAACAGAGTTCGGCGAATGTCGAACAGGGTTCGACGAATGTCGAACGGAGTTCGACTAAAGCGGCGAACCGAATTCGGCGAGCGTCGAACGGGGTTCGACGAGCGTCGAACGGGGTTCGACGAATATATCTCTATTATGTGTTATAAACCAGTTCGAAGAACTCAGACTCGTTCGACGAATTCCCTCCCGTTCGACGAATTCGACGAATTGTCGAAAGAAGATATCGTCGAAGTGGCAACTCGTGTCCAGTGGCTGGTGTGCAACCACTGAGCGTTGGTTAACCTTAACCCGGGCCATTGTTGTGTTTTGATGAGTTTATCGTGCGGCTGGGGTGAAACCCGAGGTCACATATGCAAAGGGATGGGATTGAGGAAGTCATTATTTCCTTCTCTCTCTCTCTCTCTCTTCCTTGTTTCCCAGTTCTGGAGAAGAGGACTATCGGCTGGTGTTGGGGTTTGGGTGGAACTTGATGTTGCTGGAGACGATCTTGTGGCTGGAATCAAGAGCCGAAGCTAGAATCACGAAGGGTAAAGTGAGACGATCATTTCCATCCGCGTAAAAAATCTTTGTCATGGCTCCGAAGAAAACTCCAAGGCTAATGATCTTCCTTCGTGGACATGTGCAGTCCTTATTTTGGCATATACATGGAATCCCCCACCAAAAGGTGGAGTGTTAAGGTATTTCCGTTGGGTTGATTCATGAAATCCTCAGTCAGTCTTGCATATAGATCTGGAAATGTGTAGTACGGAATAGACATGTTATGTGAAGCACATCTGGACAGGTTAGTCTAGATTGGTGAAGCTTTATTTTGCGCAACGGAAAAGACACCGCATATAAATGAGTATTTTGTGGAGTCAGTGGGTTGTGCCTGTGAAGTGGAGTAACAGGAAGTACTGGAGTGGAGTTCTAGGAAAATACCCTCTAAATTCGTGTGTTGTACGCTATGAAGGTCTAGTGTTTCTGCCACTGCAGTTGGCAGCAGGGTTTTTTGGATAGTTGGTCCAGATATGGTTGGGGTTGGGTACAGGAAGGTGTTCTGTCACTAACATCAAGCGATAGTGGTTGTCACTGGTGATAGCTCCTAGCTAACCTGTGATTGTGAAAGCCAGTCCTTGGAGTACAGTGTGGCTATTGTGAGCTATTTGCTCTTAAAGGCCAGTGAGCCGAACGGACAATGGGAAGCTGACCCACATCTGTTTAGACATTGAACTGGCGATTTGAGCAACGGGCAAGGGCTGAATTGTATCTACATTATAGTTGTCTAACTTGAGTGCCTAAGTTATTGGCTTTGTTAGGATCACATAATGAGAGTCTTGGGTTGTCCGCCATTAAGACTAAAGTCTCCGTCCATGGGTCGTGGAGCATGAATGCTCAATGTTTATCGTTGGGTCTGGGACCTGAGAACGGTGGTGGGACCCTGGTTTTTGGGTACACCGATAATGTGCCCTGAATGCACGGAGCGTCGGGTCGTGCGGTCGATGTTTGTGATATATTGAATTGTGCGTGAGTGCACGTTTTGTAATATATCTGCTTGTGAAAATGTATGCCTGCAGGGAAGGAATACCACTGCCCCGGGAAAGGAGTAGAGTCGTTATAAATTGCTCAGCTGAATGCTGACCGTTGCTTTGTTTATCACCATTGCGGTGGATTGTCTCCATGCAGGTGCTGGAGAGCCGAGTGGGAAATAGTGGGCTGAAGCCCTTGTTGCTGCTTTGCTGGCCCTCGAAGGCCGAATGAAGAAAAGTTGTACTGTTTTCATGTGTCGTCGGCCTGCGTGTCGATGTATGTAAAACACACTTGTGAAGAATAACTGTAAGGCCTTAAGGCCAAACATTTTGTGTATTTTGTACATATTCCTGTGAGATATATAAATGTGGTTGTTTATATATAGTGGACATTCATGGTCAATGAGTTCTGTATCAACCCCTAATGCTTTTACTGGAATGCTCTGAGTTAGGATGCGTGTACTAATCTTTGATATTAACCTTTAACCCCGCCGCCTATTTGTGGCATATGGTGTGGGGCCCCGGCTGATGTAGTGTGTGTCACTAATGGCTGTCTACACGAGAGAAGGATCTAGATCGTCATTCAACACACTCTTTATCTGTCACACCTACATAAGCATCTATCGCCCTCAATACGTAACTGTTTCGCGCACAATGCATAAAAACAATCGGAGAATGATCAACTCTAAAATAGCAATGAAACAAAGAGTTGACTCATTCCCCAAGATAACGCAAAGGTTTCCAATCCCTTTTGAGGTCAAGACCAAGGCTATAGGCCAAGATCCGCTCAAGCAAAATGGACCTACCCGGTCCGGAAAAAGGAAACACAGACAATAACAATTTTATTCAAAGATTTGAGAACGATTGAAATTTAAAATCATGGAGAACATGATGGTTCAACCTCCACAAATCTAAAGAGCGGAAGCACTAGAGGAGGGGGAGAGATTACCCAACCCATTGGTATAAATCACACTTGATAACTTGGGGAGAATCACTCTCTCCACGATATCCACCGGCGTCGCACCGAATGGATCCACCGGCGTTGCACCGAGTGGGGTTGCCATCCTTCTTCCTTGGAATCGCACCAAGAAACCACACCGGAGGCTCCACGAGAGGGGAGGCCGAAATGGGGGAAGATGGATACAAGGGGGGCGGCGGCTAGTCGCAAGCCAAGGCTGAAATTCTCACTTAGAGAAGTCTAATTTTAGGGTTTCTTTTTCATCATCTAATTCACTTAATAAGCCTCCTATATATAGGAGTTACAAAATAGATCCAACCATCCAAGATTGAGATGAAACCCCATCAATCTGGATGGTTAACAGCACACCAAACTGTTTATACGCACACCTAAATTAAAGTGCATGAAATTAAAATATTGCAAGTTCTAAATTAAATAAAGCATTTAAAGTAATTGAAATGGTCTTCAAATAAGTCTTTAAGTAGGCTTCGTGCGCTGCGGACGGAGGTTGTAACGTTGTCTTCCGTTAGCGGGCAAGGAGTCGTCATGTCGCCTGAAATCTTTATGTTGTAGCATTTCGGCGTCTAGATCATCTTCAAGTGGTGGTGGAGGGGCAGCGGCATCACCGGTCGGACCCTCTATTATATGTCATGTAATGGATAGAGGTGTTATATTGTTTGATCCTATTCCCTTGCAGATTCACCAAGATAATCCCTACCTTAAGAGAACGCTTGTCCAAAGCTTCATCAATGAACTTCTGCCATTGGACGTGCTCATCTGACTCCTCCCCGATAGATCCTTATGAGGATAAATTGTCAGGAAGTCTGCAACTGTCTGTGCCTTTATTTTCATCTAGGGCACATTGACAATGTTGAACCCACTAAGTTCCATCGATCGCTTGGTGAGCCGACCTAAATGCCCCAACTTTTCTAGTATACTTCTCATATGGTGATTGTCACTACTCTAATGGTGTGACCCTAGAAGTATGACCTTAACCTCCTTACAAAAAGAATCAAAGCATAAGATAGCTTCTTAAAGATTGGATTGCGCAGCACAACGTTTTGAAGAATTCTACTCACATAGTAGATAGGCAACTCACACTTCCCTTCCTCTTGAACCAAGACTGAGTTAACTACCTTAGCTCCTACTCCAAAATAGAGGAAGATGTATTCTCCTTCTAGAGGTCCTTGGAGTAGAGGAGCTTGCATCAGCTGTAGCTTGAGGCTCTGGAAGGTCGGTTCGCACTCGGTGGTTCACTTAAAATTCTGGCAATTGCACCTCTTTCGTATCCATGAGAGAGAAAATCTCCATGATATCTTTAACCTTGTTAGGGTTCTTCCCTACTCAAACAGGAGTGAGGAGATATCCTAAGAACTTCCCACTAGTAGCTCCAAAATGCACTTAGTAGGGTTGAGCCTCAACTTATACTTATACAACACTGTGAAAGCCTCTGCCAAGTCCTCTAATTGCTCTAGGATATTCTTGCTCTTGATCATACGGTCACCCACATAAAACTCCAAGTTTCACACATTCTAGTTTTTGAATAACTGAATCATCATCCTATCTTATGGTAAGCCCCCCCCCCCCCCACCATTCTTTAAATTGAACAACAACATCTTGTAACAATACCACACATTGTTTGCTATGAAGAAGACATCCTTGATGTTGGGGGAAGGGGGATTTGAATATGATGATATCATGAAAATACATCAAAAAAACTCATCACAGAGAAACTGATAGCTGAATCAACTAGATTGTCAATTTGAGATAGGGGCAACCATCCTTGGGGCATTTTTATTTAAAATAAAAAAATCGATACTCGTGTATCACTTCCCTCTTGAATTTTTAATAATTGCAATGTTGGAGACCTATCCGGGATACTAGATCTCAGACACGAAATTGGCATCCACCAACTTCTGCACTTCCTCCTAGATAGGTTTGGATTAGGTAGTCGTTACCGCCCTCTTCTTTTGTTTTAGAGGGTGAATCCCAAGGTCAAGATTTAGGCCGTGACAAGATACATCTACATTGATGTCGGGCATTTTTGCAGCGCTCCATGCAAATATGTTGATCTTGGACTAGAATCATGCCATGAGCTCTTCCTTGTCCTCTTATGTTAGCTCTCAGACGACCTTTATGTTATCGGACCTCCCACCCATAGCTATGTCTTCCACCCCGTCGGCAAATTCTAAGCATATAATCCCTTCAAGTACCTTATCAACCTCTTTCACATCTTCCTTCTAGCTGATGGTGTTGACAACATTCAGGTAGAACTCTCGTGATACCTTAGGATCATTCCTGATCCGGATCTGAACTCACTGAGATTGTACTTTAGGCACTGATAGAGGGAGGAGGGCACAGACTAGAAGGCACAGATGAGTAGCCTTTCAAAGATAGTATTATAATTGCTCGGAGCATCCACAATGACGAACAGACAATTCTTGGAGGTGCTACTGAGGGTCACCAATAGCTCCATTCCCTTTCTCTCTCCCAAGAAGTTGAATAGAGGGCTATTCGAGGTCAACACCCTCTTGCCTTCCACCGTCATTATGCTGAATGCCTTCTTGAAGATTCTGTTGAACTAACACCAATTGTTTGCTAAGATCCAAGAAACCCTAAAGTTCTCTATTGCGACCTGGACGATGATGGCGTCATGGAATTATTCTTCATTCTCCTGTATCTCCTCCGTCGAGAATGTGGTCTCCCAAATCGAGGCAGGGACTTAAGACGTCAAATCGACGTTTCTCTTGTAGATACCATGAAGGCTCTCCTTACATGAAGCCTACACACCTACTCCGGCGTGGATAAAGTTGATGCCACCTCAAGTCTTGATGTTGACTCGCTCCTCACATCTACTTTGAGCAGGAGCCGAAACAAGAATACCTCCGACCACAGCCTCCTCCTCTTAGTTATTCATGCCCAGCACCTTAAAATTTTTTTGCTCCTCCTGCATCTCTCCTCATCTTCGGGCAAGCCATTATGATATGCCCCTCCATCTGGTGAAAAACACAAAATGGAACCAAGTTTCCCCTTTGCTTCCACCTCTGTCGAGCTCTTCACACTCGACGATGACCGAGACGAGCTACCGTTATTGCTTCCTGAGGAAGAGATCTGTTGGGTTTCCTGATCTCCTGACGCCTCTCGAGCGCATTAAAACAATACTAATGCTCAGGAGAACGACATTGATCGGGTCCAAATGGATGAGTTCTCACTCTTGTTGGCATCCAGGGAAGTATTTTCATCAGGGCCTGGAACCTCCTCTCAAGTTCTTTGGGCTTTGGGAAAGCTCACAACCACTTGAATTCTTTGTCTTGCTTGCGGACTTCAACCTGCCTCCTGCCTCCTCCCAAGGTCCTGAACTATTCTACCATCATAAATCTCATCAACGAGGCCAAAAAGCTCTTGTTGGTGCCTCTGCCTTAATATACAGTCATGTACGATCAATCAAATCCTTAAAATAAATGTGGGTATCTCAGTCCACCCCATCTTGAATAGTCCCTCCTGTTGAAGCCAAAAATGACCTCAACGGGAGTTCAAAACAGGGGTGCAGCCAACACCTACTTCTCTCAAGCCTCAACCCTCGACTAGATTCAAAGGACCTAAGACTGACCCAAAGCCTCAGCTGGGAGGTCCCATCTCACACCCGGAAGATCTCTGAGAGCTTCCCCTCCAAAGCCAAAAACTGGGCTAGGAGCTCCTCAGAAAGCACTGGAGATTGGAAGATAATGAAAGCTTGCCTTCTAAGGAGCCCTTATGGGTCTATTTATAGCCTTTTGCTGACCTGAGATTACTGAAATACCCTTATTTGATATGTCAATAGCCAAATCTTGTTGTTTATCCTGAGGGTATAGGGGTAATTTTACCTGAGGGTAATTAGGTCATTTTACCCAGGGCCCTGGGCCCCACTCGGCGAGAACTCTGAGCCGAGAGCCTTCCTGTCCAGAACCCGGCGCAAGCGGTCTCGCATGCTTACATGCGAGAGCTCCTCCAAGGCAGGAGCATGGCGCAAGCGCAAGCATTCCCGCCCACTCATGGGCGAGAACTTCTTCAGGGCGGGAGCTCCTCTGGCTAGCCTAATCCTGACCGTTGGTGTCTCCTGGTCTGACTCAGCGAATATGGGGTTGTACACAATCCTCGCTCTTTTTGAGCTAGCTCTGCGCTCGAAAATACACATCCAACCCGTAAATATTCGCTGAGCACGTGTCAACATCAGAGAATCTTTTGGTGGGTTGTACTGTGGCTATATATATATGTGCTGATAGACGGCCATAAATCTGCCCTCGAATCGTCGTTCCTCGTCTGAATTCTCGCTTCCTCCTGTGATGCATTACAAGCGTGTTGACAAACTGCTTCCGCAGGACCTTCAAGACCATATCAATGCGGCCCGGGCGCGATCCAAGGCTAACTGCGCCTTGGTTTCCCCTTGGCTGGCGAGAAAGTTAACAGCCGCTGATCCCTCTCAGCTAAAGAAGAAAAAGAAAGAGAAGAAGAGGGCGAAGGTGGTCCAGCGAGACCTATCTCACGAGAACAGGAGCTCGCCTACCCCGACCCCAAGCCGTGCGGATGATCCATCTCCGCAGAAGGTATGTCTCTCGACTCGCTAATCATTGAAACCACTAGCTGTTTACGCGGGAGGATTTGCAGCTGACGCGATACTTCTCGCAGGAAATAGCCCCTGACGACGTCAGACCCCCGCGGAAGCCCTTGGACTCATCATCTCGTCCTCCTGAGAATCAACTGCGGGTCTCGGAGGTCGCTCCTCCGCCTGACTCACCGAGAACTGCAGGTATCTTTTCCACTCTCACTCCTAACTCAGTCTCAGATTGCTAAATTGACTTCCCGCAGCACCAGCTTCCGCCAAACCGGGTCTCGCCACCCGGGAGAACGAAGTAAGGGTCACTAATCGGCCTGCCCCTACGGTTGATTCCTCTCTACCGGCGGGAGGAGTGGCTATTGAATCTTCTGTAGCTCCACAGGATGCCAGCCATCCCGCGGGAGAGGACAACTCCCCCCTGATTCCGACCAAGCCGGGATCACCACTCGCAAAATCTTCCCCCCGGGAAAAGGAAAGCCGATCCATCTCCTCTTTGGAACTGAGGGGGGGCTGGGCCTCCTCATCTGCCGTCGGCCGGTGGTTCTCGCCATGCTTCAGGTATGCGGTATGCTTATCATAATTATCGCTTAGCTCTCGCCATGATCGTGGAACTCTTTTGTCAGGGGATCCGGGCTCGCAGTCGGGAGCTGACGCAGAGGATGAAGATGAAGAAGACGACAAAGACAGAGAGGGAGAGGACAGCGAGAGCTCCCCCTTCCCTTCATCTAACGAGATGGAGGAAATCTTGACCAGTGTCGGGAGCGCGAAAAGGCAGGGGAAGAGGGTTGTCGCCGTCCTGTCGAAGCTCATACGGCGGGAGCGGGCCCATGACTCTACGGCGAGAGAGTTCCGCCAATCGGTGGAGAAGAGGTTGGAGGCTCTGGAGCGAGACTACTTCGTAGGCGAGACAGATCGGTCAGGTTGGCCTATCGTCCTATTTCAACCCACAAGCGCCACTGAGGACTAGGCAGCGGGAACGAGGACGATGGCGGTGGGAACCCTATTGATTCGCGAGATCTCGTCCTTTCTTACCCCCGGCCTTCCCCTTCCCCAATGTACCCTGTTGTTTTTATCAGTCTGTAACTCATTAACATTATTATTATTATTATTATTATTATTATTATTTATTCGGCTCTCGCTCGGCGAGAGTAACCCTGCTTCTGCTCGTTTTACTTGTCGCGTGTCATCTCAAAATGTTTGCGCTAATCAGATTTCAGTCAGTCGCTGTCAATCTTGGGCGGGAAAGCGAGGTGCCGCCGACTTAGGGCGTGACGGATGTACCCCCGCCGCCTTTTTGGGAATAGTCATGATGATCACGGTTTTCTATAAATAGGGAGTCCACCTACCATATTTATTTCTCCGATCTGAAACCCGTGCCTTTTTTCTCGTCGCTTTAGCGGTTTGCCAGAGCTCCTGGTTGCCTCCGCTTCCTCCTCCCGTTCTCGCTCAGTTCTCACTCTCGCCTCTCTTCTGAAGACCTCGCCCTCAACTTCACAAGCACGATGCCGGGCGGAAGTGAGGTACGTTCTAATTGCGCGAAAGCATTCCAGAAGCATCAGTTCCCCTCTTGCAGCCTGACCATGGAGGAGTTCCAACTGACCCAGACCCGTTACGTTCCCTCTGGCTTTACCGCGCGAAACCACGGCAACCATGACAGGGTGAATAGTGCGGGAGAGGGGGAGCTCGACATCCCCCTTGATCACTTTGAGGTGGGCTTCCGCCTCCCCCTCTGGCCAGAGATGCGCCAGGCCCTCCGGTACTATGGAGTGGTTCCCACGCAGTTGAATCCTAACTCGTCGTGATCCTTGTAGCGTTCATCTGCTACATGTGATCCGAGAGGATCGAGTTCAGCCTCCCTATCTTCCGGAAGTTGTTTACCTTCTGCGCTAAGGGAGGGGTGGTCTTCTTTTCGGGGCAGCTGCTCAAGACCACTGGTCTCGCCAACAAGCACCATCACTGGGGCGAGAAGTTCGTCTTCGTTTCCGGCGATTTCCAGAATGTTCCTCTCGCGCCCATTCAGTATGAGGATGCCGCTTACAAGCCGCCCTCCTTGGGCTCGCGCGAGAGCGCCCTCCTTGAGTTCTTCGGAACCAAGGATTTCGACGTCTAGTTCCTCCAGCGGGGCGTCGATTCACTCCTCCCCGTGCCTCTGGGCGATGGTACGGTCTCGCCTTTGACTCGCTATTCCCCCTCCTTTTTTAAGATTAGGGCTGAGTGTTGTAGCCTCTGCAGGAGAGCGCGAGATCCCCCTGCGCCAACCCTTCGACGAGGTTCACGCTGCCGAGATCCAATCCGTGAGAGATCCGCTGGCTCTCGCGAAGGCCGCGGCTCAAGCTTGCCGGGACGAGCCGGCCCCGCTTCCCTCGACCGGTGTCGGGAAGCAAAAGCACGGCGCCCCTCTGCCCCCAGCGCTCAAAAGGCCCAAAATAATTACTGCCGAGAAGGGTAAATCCATAGCGGTTCCGCTGTCCCGACCTCCCGCTTCATGCCGCTCCTTTGAAGAGATCTTGAAAGCCGCCAGCGAGATCGCTGTTACCAAGGGTGGCGCCGAGGCACCTGCCGAGAACCCCCCGGCCCCCGGTGGAGTAGACGGTGAGGGAGCTGCCGCCGAGACCTCCGCTCAGTCTTCGCTTGGAGAGGTGTCGCGGGGTCACCGCAATTTTGGTCTCGGCACGAAGTGCCTTGATGCGGAAAATAAACCGCTGCTTCAGTGGGACCCTGACACCAACAGGGTCTCAATATCGTCTCTTCTACCCAGCTGGGCAGAGCGAGATGAGGTTACCAGCGAGGCCTTCTCCTTGGGCTACGGTCTTTACAGCCGGGAGAACGTCAGCATCTACGATAATATGACCACCAGGCTCCTGGCCTACGAATCCACCCGGGCCCTGATGCGCGGGATCGAGCTTGCGCATATGTACGCACGTCGGAGTATCACCATCGACCGCAACTTCCAAGATATGTTCAAGGCCAGGGAGGAGGCGGTGGCTCAGGCGGCTGCCTTGAAGAAAGAGCTGGCAGACGCCAAGCAACTGCTGTCCTCGCGCCTGGCGGAAGAGGTAAGCGAGACCTTTCGCGGCACTCGCTCTAGCCACTGCAGATTTTAACTTTTTTTCCTTTCATGCTAACCTCTCGCCACACAGGATTCCGCTCAGGCCGTGGCGCTTCGCATGGAGCTGGGCCAGACGCGATACGAGAACGTCCTGCTGAGGGACCAGCTCCGGTACATGGAGGCGACTACGCCCCCTCCTCCTCCACTGGATGAAAGGTTGAAGAGCCGTCACTATTCAGTCTACGACATCGACAAGCTCCTTCAGGCCAACGCTCAAGCTACAGTCAAGCTGACCCTCGAGACTCTGCGGGACGTAGGTTGCTTGGACGGGAGAGGCAAGACCATCACCGCTCGCCAGCTCGTCCCCTGGCTCTTCGAACCCATCCCGAAGCCCCCAAGCGCGCCCGATTCCCCGCCTTCGGATGTCCCAAAATCCCCTGCCACGGGTGGCGAGACATCCGGGGAGGGCTCAGGCGAGATCTCTCGCGGGAGTTCAAGCGAGAGCTCGGAGGGGTACAGCGCGTCTCCCTGAAGGTCCCTCCTTTCTTCCCTTTTGGTTGTACTGAGCGAGATGCTCTAGGCTTGTAATTACATTAAATACATTGTAAATATTTTGTATGTATGCCATTTCATTTTTATTGTAAATGTGTTTGATACAACTGTTGAGGCCGAGTGCTTCTTAAGCATGCTTCCGCCGAGACCCTTGGCCTCCCTAGGGTAGTCTCCCTTAGTGATGGATAGGCGGGAACCTGTCGAAAGTACCCAGGGCTTAGGCGTTTCGTTTCCGCACTCTGCCGAGAACCGTCTGCCGGGAATGTTGCTCGTAGGCCTTTTAAGGAGGGGTCGTCCCTCTTTACCTTGCGCGAACTGTTCGAAGCTTTCTCCTAGTACTTCCCACTGTCCAAGGATACTGTCAGGAGCCTTCCGCCGAGAACTTCCTTCGGCGAGACCTCCTTGGCGGAGATCTCCCCGCCGAGATCTCCTCTAGCCGAGACCACTCCTGCCTGAAGGGATCCTTCCTCTTTTCATTCCATGTTTCGGGTGCGTTTCTTGCCCTGCTCAGAGCATCCCAGCCGAAGTGTCTATGAGGATCAAAAACTTCCCTCCCACAGGTGAGCCTTCAGGCCTGCCAGCTAACGAGAGCCGGTGTAGCGGGTCTACCAGGGGCCGAGCCGAGTTCGGGATGCCGATGAAGTTTTACTCAGACCAAACCTATCCCCCACAGGCGAGCCTTCGGACCTGCCAACTAGATGAGAGCCTGCATAGCGGGTCTACCTGGGGCCGAGCCGAGCTCAGGGTGCCGATGTAGTTTCCTCAAACCAAACCTATCCCCCACAGGAGAGCCTTCAGACCTGCCAGCTAAATGAGAGCCTGCGCAGCGGGTCTACCTGGGGCTGAGCCGAGCTCGGGATGCCGATGAAGTTTTCCTCTGACCAAACCTATCCTCCACAGGCGAGCCTTCGGACCTGCCAGCTAGATGAGAGCCTGCGCAGCGGGTCTACTGGGGCCGAGCCGAGCTCGGGGTACCGATGTTGTTTCCTCAAACCAAACCTATCCCCCACAGGCGAGCCTTTAGACCTGCCAGCTAGATGAGAGCCTGTGCAGCGGGTCTACCTAGGGCCGAGCCGAGCTCGGGGTGCCGATGTTGTTTCCTCAAACCAAACCTATCCCCCACAGGCTAGCCTTGGGACCTGCCAGCTAGATGAGAGCCTGCACAGCGGGTCTACCTGGGGCCGAGCCGAGCTCGGGGTGTCGATGAAGTTTCCTCAAACCAAAACTATCCCCCACAGGCGAGCCTTTGGACCTGCCAGCTAGATGAGAGCCTGCACAGCGGGTCTACCTGGGGCTGAGCCGAGCTCGGGGTGCCGATGTAGTTTCCTCAAACCAAACCTATCCCCCATAGGCGAGCCTTCGGACCTGCCAGCTAGATGAGAGCCTGCGCAGCAGGTCTACCTGGGGCCGAGCCGAGCTCGGGGTGTCGATGAAGTTTCCTCAAACTAAACCTATCCCCCACAGGCGAGCCTTCGGACCTGTCATCTAGATGAGAGCCTGCGCAGCGGGTCTACCTGGGGCCGAGCCGAGCTCGGGGTGCCGATGTAGTTTCCTCAAACCAAACCTATCCCCCACAGGCGAGCCTTCGGACCTGCCAGCTAGATGAGAGCCTGCGCAGCGGGTCTACCTGGGGCCTAGCCGAGCTCGGGGTGCCCATGAAGTTTCCTCAAACAAACCTATCCCCCACAGGCGAGCCATCAGACCTGCCAGCTAGATGAGAGCCTGCGCAGCGGGTCTACCTCGGTCCGAGCCGAGCTCGGAGTGCCGATGTAGTTTCCTCAAACCAAACCTATCCCCCACAGGCGAGCCTTCGGACCTGCCAGCTAGATGAGAGCATGCGCAGCGGGTCTACCCGGGGCCGAGCCGAGCTCGGGGTGCCGATGAAGTTTCCTCAAACCAAACCTATCCCCCACAGGCGAGCCTTCAGACCTGCCAGCTAGATGAGAGCCTGCGCAGCGGGTCTACCTAGGGCTGAGCCGAGCTCGGGGTGCCGATGAAGTTTCCACAAACCAAACCTATCCCCCACAGGCGAGCCTTCGGACCTGCCAGCTAGATGAGAGCCTGCGCAGCAGGTCTACCTAGGGCCGAGCTGAGCTCGGGGTGCCGATGTAGTTTCCTCACACCAAACCGATCCCCCACAGGCGAGCCTTCGGACCTGCCAGCTAGATGAGAGCCTGCACAGCGGGTCTACCTGGGGCCGAGCCGAGCTCGGGGTGTCGATGAAGTTTCCTCAAACCAAACTTATCCCCCATAGGCGCGCCTTTGGACCTGCCAGCTAGATGAGAGCCTGCGCAGCGGGTCTACCTGGGGCCGAGCCGAGCTCGGGGTGCCGATGTAGTTTCCTCAAACCAAACCTATCCCCCACAGGCGAGCCTTCGGACCTGCCAGCTAGATGAGAGCCTGCGCAGCGGGTCTACCTAGGGTCGAGCCGAGCTCTGGGTGTCGATGAAGTTTCCTCAAACTAAACTTATCCCCCACAGGAGAGTCTTCGGACCTGTCAGCTAGATAAGAGCCTGCGCAGCGGGTCTACCTGGGGCCGAGCTGAGCTCGGGGTGCCGATGTAGTTTCCTCAAACCAAACCTATCCCTCACAGGCGAGCCTTCGGACCTGCCAGCTAGATGAGAGCGTGCGCAGTGGGTTTACCTGGGGCCGAGCCGAGCTCGGGGTGCCGATGAAGTTTCCTCAAACCAAACCTATCCCCCACAGGCGAGCCTTCGGACCTGCCAGCTAGATGAGAGTCTACACAGCGGGTCTACCTGGGGCCGAGCCGAGCTCGGGGTGTCGATGTAGTTTCCTCAAACCAAACCTATGCCCCACAGGCGAGCCTTCGGACCTGCCAGCTAGATGAGAGCCTGCGCAGCGGGTCTACCTGGGGTAGAGCTGAGCTCGGGGTGTCGATGAAGTTTCCTCAAACCAAACCTATCCCCCAAAGGCGAGCCTTTGGACCTGCCAGCTAGATGAGAGCCTACGCAGCTGGTCTACCTGGGGCCGAGCCGAGCTCGGGGTGCCAATATAGTTTCCTCAAACCAAACTTATCCCCTACAAGCGAGCCTTCGGACCTGCCAGCTAGATGAGAGCCTGTGCAGCGGGTCTACCTGGGGCCGAGCCGAGCTCGGGGTTCCGATGAAGTTTCCTCAAACCAAACCTATCCCCCACAGGCAAGCCTTCAGACCTGCCAGCTAGATGAGAGCCAGTGTAGCGGGTCTACCTGGGGCCGAGCCGAGCTCGGGGTGCCGATGAAGTTTCCACGAACCAAACCTATCCCCCAAAGGCGAGCCTTCGGACCTGCCAGCTAGATGAGAGCCTGCACAGCGGGTCTACCTGGGGCCGAGCCGAGCTCGGGGTGCCGATGTAGTTTCCTCAAACCAAACCTATCCCCCACAGGCGAGCCTTCAAACCTGCCAGCTAGATGAGAGCCTGCGCAGCGGGTCTACCTGGGGCCGAGCCGAGCTCGGGGTGTCGATGAAGTTTCCTCAAACCAAACCAATCCCCCACAGGCGAGCCTTCGGACCTGCCAGCTAGATGAGAGCCTGCGCAGCGGGTCTACCTGTGGCTGAGCCGAGCTCAGGGTGCCGATGTAGTTTCCTCAAACCAAACATATCCCCCACAGGCGAGCCTTCGGACCTGCCAGCTAGATGAGAGCCTGCGCAGCGGGTCTACCTGGGGTCGATCCGAGCTCGGGGTGCCGATGAAGTTTCCTCAAACCAAACCTATCCCCCACAGGCGAGCCTTCGGACCTGCAAGCTAGATGACAGCCTGCGCAGCGGGTCTACCTGTGGCCGAGCCGAGCTCGGGGTACCGATGTAGTTTCCTCAAACTAAACGTATCCCCCACATGAGAACCTTCGGACCTACCAGCTAGATGAGAGCCTGCGCAGCGGGTCTACCTGGGGCCGAGCCGAGCTCGGGGTGCCGATGTAGTTTCCTCAAACTAAACCTATCCCCCACAGGTGAGCCTTCGGACCTGCCAGCTAGATTATAGCCTACGCAGCGGGTCTACCTGGGGCCGAGCCGAGCTTGGGGTGCCGATGAAGTTTCCTCAAACCAAACCTATCCCCCACAGGCGAGCCTTCGGACCTGCCAACTAGATGAGAGCCTGCGCAGCGGGTATACCTGGGGCCGAGCCGAGCTCGGGGTGCCGATGAAGTTTCCACAAACCAAACCTATTCCCCACAGGCGAGCCTTCGGACCTGCCAGCTAGATGAGAGCCTGCGCAGCGGGTCTACCTGGGGCCGAGCCGAGCTCGGGGTGTTACAAAATACAAAATCACGACCTATTATAAAAATTTCGCAATAGGCAAGAGAAAATCAAGTCAACTGATGTAGTATAATAAGTTTAATCTTGGATACATAATTACATCCTCCCCATTTCATGGGTAGAAGCGTTTTAGGTCATCGCCGCTCCAGGTGTGGCTTAAGGCCCACCCCTCCACATCCTGGAGGTAGTAACCTCCTGTTCCAAGGACTTCCTTCACTATGTAAGGTCCTTCCCAGTTCGGGTTGAGCTTGCCCACAGGAGCCAACCTTCCTGCCGCGTCGACCTTTCTCAGCACCAGATCTCCTTCGGCAAACTACTTGACCCTGACATGATTATCGAAATATTTGTCCATCCGCCGCTTGATCTCTTCATTCCTGATGGACGCCACGTCCCGTAGCTCTTCTGCCATGTCTAGCGAGAGGCGTAACCCCTCCTCATTCTCCATCCTCCACGTCTCGCCTCCTTCACCCGCAGCTGTGACCCGCGGGGACCGAACCTCGAACTCTACTGGTAGGACCGCCTCACACCCGTGAGAGAGCTTGAAGGGGTCTCACCGGTGGCTGTGTTTGGAGTCGTTCGCAAGGCCCACAGGACCGAGGGAAGCTACTCCACCCAATTTCTCTTTAAGTTTTCCACTTTCTTCTTAAGCAATTTCACAATAATCTGGTTTGCCGCTTCCACCTGGTCGTTGCTCCGGGGGTGGTGGACAGAGGCAAATCTGAGTTCTATCCCCAGTTGGGCGTAGAAGCTGATGAACTCTTCACTGGCAAACTGGGGACCGTTATCTGTCACTATCGCTTGGGGCAGCCCGTATCTGCATATGATCTCCCCCCAGATGAAGTTCTTAATGACTTACGAGGTGACTTTGGCCAAAGCATTAACCTCCAGCCACTTTGAGAAGTAATCGACCATGACAAAGAGGAACCTCCTCTGCCCACTAGCCGGAGGAAAAGGCCCAACTAAATCCATCCCCCAGATAGCAAACGGCCACGGTGTCGCGATGTTTCGGAGCCTTTGAGCCGCTAAGAGCTGGAGGGGGGCGCAGAGCTGGCACTTTTGACACCTTGCAAATTCTGATGTATCCTTCCTTAGGGTGGGCCAGAAGTACCCCTGTCTGACCACCCTTGCCTCCAACGTCCTACCTCCCGAATGACTGCCGCACTCGCCCGAGTGCACCTCTCCCAAGATCCTTGGGATCTCTTCTTCAGTTACACATCTTACCAGGAGCCCTAACAACATCTTACGATGCAACCCCCCTTCTATCATCAGGTAATGAGTTGTCTTGCGCCTGAAGCTCTTTGCATTCTTAACCTCCTCTGTCAACCTGCCTGTGGTCAGGAAGGTTACCAACGGGTCCACCCACGAGGATATCCGACCTACCTCCATCAACTCCCCTTCCTCAATGGCTGGCTGAAAGAGTTCAGCCAGGGTCCCTCCTCCCCGAGGCCCAAACTTTGCCAATCGATCGGCGGCCGCGCTCTCCTCCCTGGGGACATGCTGGATTGAGAATGACCGGAACCCACCGATGATCGCCCTTACCTTAGATAGGTATTTTATGAGGGTTGGTTCCTGAGCTTCAAACTCTCCTCGGATCTGTGACGCTACTACCATCGAGTCAGTGAAGGCCTCCATATCCTGGATCTGAAGCTCCTTTGCCAAGCGAAGTCCGTCGATCACGGCCTCATACTCTACTTGGTTGTTGGTCACTGGAAAGTGGTAAGCCACTGCATGCTCTATCGCGACTCCCTGGGGGCTTATCAGCACCACTCCTCCCCCGAGGGAATGTGAAAGTGCAGCTAGATCTGATATACTCTAGAGGGGGGTGAATATAGTATATGGTGCTTGAAAACTTTTTACAACAATTGTTGTAATGTGAGTGAGCAGGGAAGCAATGAATAAAACTAATCACAGAATTAAACTAATTACAAACTAAACACAGAATAATCACAGCCAGAAACAAAAATAAAGACAAGCAAAACCAGATGACACAAGGAAATATAGTGGTTCCCCTAAACTTGGGTACATCCACTCCTCTACCACCCTAGGTAGGAATCCACTGCAGGATGAGTTGATCAGGTGTCCTGGGCACCAATGAGCTTTTGATAAGGTGCTCAAAAACCAAACCAGATTTTTTGATCAGGTGTCTTGCCACCAATGAGCTTTTGACAAGGTGCTCAAAAACCAAACTCAAATCTTTTGAAGGGAGTTTGAGAAACCCTTTACAGAGATGGGGGTGAGAGAGTGATGGAAGTCTTTCTCTTTCTCAAACAGCTGAGAAGACTATGTGGATTGATGGTGTCAAAGCTCCCCCTGAGTCCTTGAGATCTTCAGGAAAAGAAGCTTTGCTGTAGGGTGATAGGCCTTCAAAAGTTGAGCTCCAGCAAAAGATGATTTCAGCAACAACTGAAATGTTGGTTGTCTGGAGTCTTGAAAGATGTTGGCCTGGAACACTTGAAACTAGAGAGATCTAAAGATTTCAGAAAAATTTGATCTCCTTGGATGTTTGTTCTTGAGAATTCTTTGAGACAAAATATTTTTGTTCTTGTTCTGAAGATTACTGATGTCTGTCTGTGTGTGTCTGTGATCTGTAATCTATATTCTATATGAGATTCAAAAATTCTTCTCTTTTATTCTCTGATACTGAATGGAAAAACATCCTCTGTCAAGAATAGTCGTTGGCCTGCATTAATTGCATCCTTAATTGCAAAATGTCTTCTGGAGGAATCCATAGAATTATTCCTTGAAAATCCCTTGAAACTTAGTCCAGAAATAAATGAAAACGGCTAGAAAATCTTCTGAATTAATTGCAGAATAACTCCTTAACTGATTTGAATTTGAATCTAGAAACATCCTTGAAGTTATCTGAAAACGTCGAACTGAGCTCTGCTATCGTCGAACTGAGCTCAGTGATATGGATTTATACTGCAGCAAAATATCGTCGATCTGAGCTCAAAGATCGTCGAACTGAGCTCAGAGATAGAAATCCAATACTGAGTCAAGATCGTCGAACTGAGCTCACCGATCGTCGAATGGAGTTCGACGATTTATTGAAGTTGAGCTCAGCGATCGTCGAATGGAGTTCGACGATCTGTCGAAGTTGAGCTAGACGATCGTCGATCGGAGTTCGACGAATCGTCGTGCTGAGCTCGACGATATGACTTAGTCTCAAACTGAAAAAGTCTTGGTCTTGAGGGCAGCTTCCAAACTTAGACTTCTAACCCTTAGACTCAATTCTAATTGACCTTTTGAGCTATACAGGAGGTCAAACATTTGTTTCCTAGAGACATAGTGATCCTGACCCAAATTAGTAATAGGGTGTTCCAACAATCTCCCCCTATTTGGGTTAGGATTACTATTTACAGGGTTTGGAAAAATTAAATAACATACAAGCAGCAATACAGAAAAACAAAAAGAAAAGCTGGACAGCAGAACCACAGAGATATATATATATCATCCCAGATAATAACCAGAAGTCAGAGAGATTGTCACCTTACATAATCATTTCTTTTCCTTGCCCTTAACAAGTTTGATTTCTCTGTTGGGGTTGAGGGCTTCCTTCTTTGATCTAGTATCATCTGCTGCACCTAAAGTGGTTTGCTGTTTGGGCCTGGGAACTACAGCTTCAGGATGCAGTTCCATGTATCTATCTGAATCAAAAAATTTGCTTGATGCATATCTTTCTAGCTCTTTCTTTCTCTGTTCAGACATTGTGGAGATGTTGGAGGAATCCCTTCCTTGCTCTTTAGCTTTCTTGATCTGATCCAGTGCAGCAAGTTCTTTCATTCTTGCAGTCCAAGCAGCTGGATTGTTCTCAGGGTCTTCAAAAGGTACTGGTGGCTCATATCTATTAGAAGGATTGTCTTGAGGAGGCCCGGATGAAACAGTTTCCTTCAGCTTATAGGGAAAAGGACCAGATGTGGTGTCAGATGAAATTTGCCCTTCCCTAGAGTATGGATGTTGCCTTGAGTATCCTTTAGAGTAGACCTGGACTTCTCTTTGATTGCCTCTGTATCCTCCTCTCCTGGATTGAGAACCCCTGGGTTGACTTCCCCTATGGTAGGATCTAGCATGTGGCTGATAGGGAACTTGACTTCTAGCAGGGGGTTGAGCAGCAGAACTTCCACCTGCACCTGCATCAGGAGGAGGTGGTGGAGGAGGATGAGAATGTTGGAATTGAGAAGAGCCCTTTTCATATTTCCTTTTCTTTTTCATAGCTTTGAGTTGATTCTTAGAGTACTGCATCCAGTGCTCAGTGATGGGGCAATCATGAAGAATATAGTATGGTATATCATTGTTATCCTTGACCTTGGCAGGAGGTACTCTCTTCATGGCTTTGCTCCTTGCCTTTCTTTTCCTGGCAATGGTAGCAGAAGAATCATCAGAGTCTGTTCTGAACTCATCACTTTCAGAACTCTGATCATCATACAGGGCATCAATCTTCTTCATCAAATCTTTCTTGAGCTGTATAGAAGCAGATGAGGCAGCAGAGGTTGTAGCAGCAGAGGTTGAAGCAGTAACAGTAGTGACAACAGTAGATACAGAAGGTGTTGCAATTGAAGTAGAAACAGTAACAGCAGCAGCAACAGATTCACTAACAGTAATATCAGTAGCAGAGATATCAGCAGAAATTTCAGAAGGCTCAAACTCATGTGCCTCTGTCATAAGGATCTCCTTAGAGATTGGCTCATCAGCAGTAACAGAGGTATCAGCAGCAGTATCAAAACTTTCAGCAGCAGGAGGGGCAGCAACATATATTGTGTGGACAAATGAGGTGATGATGCTAGGGTCACAGCAAGAGAATGGCACAAGGGCCTTGGACAGATCCTCTGGGGGCTGGATAGCATTTGTCTCTGGCAAACATCTGAAATATATAGAGTCAAATGCTGAGAGCAAAGACCTGAGGTCTATTGCAAAGACTGCAGCAGGATCTTGAGACACAGCAGCAGGAGCAGTAGCAGATTCAAGAACTGAAGAAACAGCAGCAGGCAGGCTCACTGAAACAGCAACAACAGCAGCAGCAGCAGCAGCAGGCAGACTCACTTCATAGGGCATCTCCCCCTGCCTAGATTCAGACATGGATGGATCAAGGCACACTGTTGTAGGGGCTGCCTGAGGGAAAAGAGAGGAGAGCCTGGCAGAGAGGGCTGCCACTGACAGGAGTAATGGAGCCAAGGAGGTCTCCAAAAGAAGAGATAGCCTGGGGGCTAGCAATTCATACAGCCTGTCAGCAAGGGCTGGAATATCTACTTGCTCAGTAGTGACTGGAGCAGAGGTAGAGGATGGAGGAGTAGCTGTTGGTGAGGGTAGTGGAGAGTTGGAGTAGTGGGGCAGGGATGGTTGAGGTGTGGGTAAAGTGGATATGGAGGACAGTGGGATGGAGATAGATGGGGTGAAGGTGGGTTGGTCAATGATGTCTTGCAGAAGAGCTTGATAGGATGTTGAGGATGAGGGTAGCTCAGGAGGAGAGGATGGTGAATCATCCATAAAGGAATCATCAATGAGGGTGAAGGAGGGAATGGAGGGAGATGAAGTGATATCTGGTTGAGGGTAGGAGAATAAGGGATGGAATTGTTCTTCTGTGGTTGGAAGAGTAGGGACTGGAGATGGTGTAGATGTTGGAGAGGGGCTGGAGATGATGATGGTGGATGGAATCTGAATTGTAGATGGAATGGGAAGAGATGGAATTGGAGGAGGAGGAGGAGAGGCATCAGCAGGCAGGTCATCTGCAGGGGCAGAGACCTGTGGGGAAGTGACTCTGAGAGTCCTGGTGCCTGAAGGAGTGCTGGAGGAGGGCCTGCTGGGCTTGATGATTTGTCTGTCCCATTTACCAAAAAGGGCACAAGACAGTATCTTAGATGCATTAATGTGGGTTCCAGAGGAGACCAGCAATGCAGGGCACCTATGCTGCAGAAACACCCCTATAATTCTTCCAAAGTTCACAAAACTTTTGTTGATCTTCTTCTTAATGAGGTCAAAGAATACCTCTCCCCAAGTCAGATTCTTCCTGTCTACTAGGGCTCCCATTAGGCAGAGCTGATACCTGGAAATTGTATCATGAGCAGAGTGCTTAGCCAGTAGGACTTTCCCAACTACATCAGCCAGGAATCTGTATTCCACAGAAAGATTCTTTTTCAATAGCTTGCTAGGGTTAGCCTCAGAATGACCCATTCTGGCAAGCAAGTCAGCAAATTCTTCTCCAGACAAATCAGCAGTATCTCCACCAGTTCTCAACTCAAAAACCTCTGTTAAAATTGCTGGGGTCAGAGGTACCTGAGTGCCAGAAATTGATCCAACAATGGTGTTGTTGTCCTGATTATGTGCAGTGTAGACCCATTCCTTAATCTCATCAGAAGCAAGCTTGATCCTGGTAGTCATGATTGCAGTAAGTTTCTGCTCTTTGAATAACTCTATGATGTCCTGAAAAACCTGGTCTGTTGTGCTGAAGGATTCCATGTCGATGTCGAAGCCAGCATCAAACTTCATGGCGGCGAGAACAGCAACAGACACAGCCATAGTTACCTGCAAAAGATGCAACAAACAAAACGACCAAGTGCAGAAGTGTTTGGAGGGAAAGAAAGTTCTTGCAGAGAAATCGAAAGCGCAAAGGAGAACGACGGCGAAAAATGAATTTTATATTAGGGTTCGACGCAGAATTGGAAAGACCGTTGAACTCAGTTCGACGATCGAGGCTTCTAAAGGAATCTGAAGAGTCTTCAACATCGTCGATCTCAGTTCGACGATATTGGAGAGCGTCGAGCTCTGTTCGACGATCGTTCAAAGAACAAAATCATCGAGCGCCATTCGACGATCGCTGACCGGAAAAGATAGTTCATACTATCTGAGAAACGCTGAACTCAGGTCGACGATTTCAGAAATCGTCGATCTCCGTTCGACGATCTGGGGGAAAATCGTCGAGCGCAGTTCAGAGATCAGAAAAACTCTAGACACTAAGAAAAAAAATCAAGATATTTGCCTAGTCTTGGTCAATTTTTAAGCTTTTAAGATCTTGGATATTATTTAAGACTTCCTCCATCTAACATTCCTAACTGATTTAGGAAGAAGGAGTGTTTCTTTTCATCCAAGGGCTTGGTGAAAATATCTCCCCTTTGTAAATCAGTTGGGATATATTGTAGTTCAATTTTATTCTTTTCAACATTATCCCTTAAGAAATGATGCCTAATCTCTATGTATTTTGTCCTACTATAGAGGACTGGATTTTGAGCTATAGAAATAGCACTGGTGTTAGCACAAAAGATTTTAGACTTCTCTAAGTTGTAGCCATAGTCTAGGAGTTGGTTTTGAATCCACAAGATTTGTGAACAACAACTGCCTGCAGCCATATATTCAGCTTCAGCAGTTGAAGTTGACACAGAAGTTTGTCTCTTACAAAACCAGGAGACAAGTCTGTCACCAAGGAACTGACAAGTTCCACTGGTGCTTTTCCTGTCAATTCTGCATCCAGCATAGTCAGCATCAGAAAATCCAGTTAAATCAAATGCTGAGTCTTTTGGATACCAGAGACCTAGATTTGGACAACTTTTAACATACCTGAGAATCCTCTTTACTAGTATTAGGTGTGACTCTCTAGGGCTTACTAATGTTAGGTGTGACTAATATTAGGTGTGACTCTCTAGGGCTTACTTGGAACCTAGCACAAATACATGTAGCAAACATTATATCTGGTCTACTAGATGTAAGGTACAGTAAAGAGCCAATCATTGCTCTATATGTTGTCTGATCAACAGGTTTCCCATGTTCATCAGCATCTAATACAGCATTAGTAGGCATGGGTGTTTTCATACAAGATGCTTCAGACATGCCAAATTTCTTAACCAATTCATTTGCATACTTGGTTTGAGAAATGAAGATGCCTTCAGCATGCTGTTTGACTTGCAATCCTAGGAAGAAGGATAGCTCACCCATGCTACTCATCTCAAATTTAGAATGCATTAGGTTGGAAAACCTTCTGCACAATTTGGAGTCAGTAGAACCAAAAATAATATCGTCTACATAAATCTGTACTAGTAGGGTATGGGACTTATGGGTTCTAATGAAAAGAGTTTGGTCTACTCTACCCCTTATAAATCCATTTTCCAAAAGAAAGCATGCTAGGGTCTCATACCATGCTCTAGGAGCTTGCTTGAGACCATATAATGCTTTGTTTAATCTAAAAACATAATCAGGATAAGTTGGAGAGATAAAACCTGGAGGTTGTCTGACATATACTTCCTCTTTGATGTCTCCATTTAGAAATGCACTTTTGACATCCATCTGATATACCTTGAAGCCTTTATGTGCTGCATAAGCTAAAAATATTCTGATGGCTTCTAATCTTGCAACTGGTGCAAAAGTCTGGTCGTAGTCTATTCCTTCTTCTTGAGAATATCCTTGAGCAACTAGCCTTGCCTTGTTCCTTACAATTACTCCTTGATCATCCAGTTTGTTTCTGAATACCCACTTTGTTCCAACAATGGAGTGATCCTTAGGCTTTGGCACTAGTTCTCATACTTTGTTCCTCTCAAATTGATGCAACTCTTCTTGCATTGCAATGATCCAGTGTGGATCTTGCTCTGCATCTTGAATGGACTGAGGTTCAATTTGAGATAGGAAGCAGGTGTGCAATAGGTTTTGGTTGACCTGATTTCTGGTTTGCACACCAGCTGAGATGTCTCCAATTATTTGGGAAATTGGGTGGTCTCTTGATGTTACTAAATCAACAGGGGGTGTTGATTGTTCACCAACCAGTGTTGTTGTTTCCTCTTGTGGTACAACAACTGGCTCTTCAAGTTGTTCTTCAATATGTTGAGCACTTTCTTCATCTTCACTGCTTTCATCCTTTTGAGTAACCTGTAACTTGTTCAAGTCTTCAACTAGAGAATGTTCCTGCAAAGGTTCTATGGTAGAAGGGATCTTCTCCTTGAAAGACATGTTAGATTCATCAAATGATATATGAACAGATTCCTCAATTTTTAGAGATGATTTATTATAAACCCTATAAGTCTTGCTGATCATGGAGTATCCCAGAAACACTCCTTCATCAGCTTTAGCTTGAAATTTTGCTAAATATTTCTTGTCATTATTATGTATGTAGCAAATACAACCAAAGACTCTAAAATAATCAACTTTAGGTTTCTTCCCTTTGAGTAATTCATAGGGAGTCTTTCCTTTTAATTTATGTATCAAACTTCTATTCAGCACATAGTTGGAGGTGTTCACTGCCTCTGCCCAAAAGGATAGAGGTAGATGAGCATCTGACAACAATGTAGTGGCAGATTCAATAAGGGTTCTATTTTTCCTTTCAGCTACCCCATTTTGTTGAGGAGTTCTAGGAGCTGAGAAAGTATGGTTGATCCATTCACTCTGACAGAACTCTTGCATAAGAAGAGAATCAAACTCTATCCCATGATCACTTCTGATCAGGGCAATGTGAGTATTGAACTTAATCTGTATACATTTGAGAAACTCTGTCAAACACTTAAAGTTATCAGACTTCTTCCTTAGAAAGAACACTCAAGTGAATCTAGAGAAGTCATCTACAACTACTAAAGTGCAAGATTTCCCTCCTAGGCTTTGTACTGTGATGGGTCCAAAATGATCCATGTGTAACAGATACAATATCCTAGGTGAATCACTCTTATTAAGTGACTTAAAGCTATTTTTAGTTTGCTTGCCTAATTGACAAGCCCTACAGAGTCCTTCCTTCTTGTAGGGGCCAGAAGGTAGTCCTCTAACAAGGTTGTCCTTGGATAGCCTAGCAACAGTTCTAAAGTTTAGGTGTCCTAGTCTCTTATGTCATAAAATATTTGGTCTACAAACAGAATTAAACAGGCAAATATCTACATTAGTTGAAAGAAAATCTACTAGATAGATATTACCTTTCCTTTTACCTGTCAACACAGTTGTGTTGTCCTCTGACTTGATTTTGCATAAAGCTTTGCTGAAGGTCACCTGGTAGCCTTCATCACACAGCTGACTGATGCTTATTAAGTTGTGCTTCAGTCCTTCCACATAAGCTACCTTCTTGAATGTTACTGATCCAATCTGGACTGCACCATGTCCTTTAGTCTGTCCAAAGTTTGAATCACCAAAGATAACTTTGGGTCCAAGCTTGGCTCTAAAGGAAGTGAGGTTGTCCTTGTTCCCTGTCATGTGCTTAGAGCACCCACTATCCAAGTACCATTGCTGGTTAGATGTTGGATAGGTCTTCACCTGCACATAAGATAATTCATTTGTTTTTGACCCAGTTTACCTTGGGCCTAGGTTGATAACCTTTAAATTCTGAAATAAAGGACATCCCAGGTTGACTCTTATATCCTTCAGGATGATATCTCCTTGGAGGTATAATCCATTCAGTATAAGGGTTAAAGATTTGGGATGAAGGACCCTTAGGATTGGATTTTGATTTGCCTTTAAAAAAATTTCCAGAGTTCTGACCTCTGTTCGACGATCTTGGAGCTGCGTTCGACGATCTTGGGTCAGATCGTCGAGCTCCGTTCGACGGTCGACTATAGCAGAGTTCAGGGACTTGAGATCGTCGACCTGAGTTCGACGATTTTGCCTGAGATCGTCGATCTGCGTTCGGCGATCGTCGATCTCCGTTTGGCGATCGTCGATCTGCGTTCGGCGATCGTCGATCTCCGTTTGGCGATCGTCGATCTCCGTTCGACGATTTCTGCTGGGACTTAGTTTTCTGGGGCAGATCAGAATTTTTCCTAGCTACCTCTACAACTCTCTTTCCTTTGTCAGAAATGAATTTGATTGGAGTTGTTAGAACTATGGGTTGGCTGGATGAAGCACCCAAGCCCAGTGTACTATTAAATCTGGAGTTCACTGTGCTTGTGATGTCCATCAGCTTGATGCTTCTCCCATTAAGGGATTCTTCAAGCTTCTTGGCCTCAGACAGCTCACTTTTCAGTGAAGCTATCTGCTCCCTACAGCACTCCAACTCCTGAGAGAGTTTGAGGTTTTCTGACTTTAAAGTATTATGTTCAGATAAATGATTTCTGAGAGAGATAATTTCTTTCTCAGATTTTAGCAGGTCTAAACATAGTGCTTTAAATTCTGATTTAAAGTCATTTGAACTAAAATCAAAAGAACTAATTACCTGATCTTCTTCAGGTTGAGTCTCTGAGTCTGACTCTGACTCCTCTTCTTCTGAATTATGTTGTGAGGCATTGATTTCCATCATGCAGAACTCTTTCTCTTCTGCATCATCCTCATCATCACTGGAGCTGGATGAGGCTTCTGACTCCTCTTCAGTCTCACTCCAGGATTCAGCAACAAACCCCTTTCTTGTATGTTTGTTTTTTCTTGATGAGGGTTTGCCATTGGCATTCCTCTTGGATTCTTTCTCCTTTCTTCTTTTTTTCTTGTCCCTTCTGTCCTTGTTTTTGTTTTCTGGACAGTCAGGAACTATGTGCCCTGGTTTCCTGCAACCAAAGCAAACAATTTCTTTATTATTAATTGACTTGTCATACCTTGGCTTATCATGCTCCTTGTATGATCTCCTTCTGAAGTCCTTTCTGGACATCTTGTAAAATCTTTTGGCCAAGAGACTGAGCAGTTCATCATTGCCTGTGACTTTGTCTTCAGGCTGATCTTCAGTTGCCTTGAAGGCTATGGTCTTCTCTTTTCTTGTGGCTGGTGAGGCAGCCTTCTGTTCTTCTTCTCTATTTTTGATGAGTAGCTCATAGGATTTGAGCTTACCCAATAGAGCTTCAGTGGTGATCTCATTCAAACTTCTGGCATCCTTGATTGGCCAGATTCTTGAATCCCAAGTGCTAGGGAAGCACATTAGAATTTTGTCATTGAGTTCAGTTAGTGAGATCTCTTTATCCAATGTCCTGAGTTCACTGACAATTAGACTGAGCCTGTTGTACATATCTCCCACTGACTCAGTTTCTCCCTTCTTGAAATTCTCATATTGAGATATGAGGTGGGATCTCCTATCCTTTCTCTCATCAGCTGAGCCTGAGACTATTTCAGAGAGTTTGTCCCAAATTTCCTTTGCTGAATTGCATTCAGCCACCTTTTGAAATATTTCATCAGACATTGTCTGGGCTAAGATGTTCATAGCCTTGGCATCAGCTACCTTCCATTTCTTGATGTCAGCATCTGTTCCTGATGGAGGTGGAACAGCATTTGTACTTGAGTTCTCTGGAGGTCTTGGACACACTGTCAAAACAGAGTTAAAAATGTCCTCGTCAATAGAATTCATGTATAGTCTGATCCTTGCTTTCCAAAGTGCAAACTTGGATAGATTGCACACTGGAGGTCTGGTGCTAGCATAATCTTTGTTTTGGGCCATGATTTGTGAAAGCAAAACCTAATAATAAACTTCAAAAGAAAACAGATCTAACTAGGGATCTTTGGGTTCAGGTGTTAGCCTGTGCAACCACCAAGGTGTGGTATGTTTAACCAACCTCCCTCTGATACCAATTGAAAGTGCAGCTAGATCTGATATACTCTAGAGGGAGGTGAATAGAGTATATGGTGCTTGAAAACTTTTTACAACAATTGTTGTAATGTGAGTGAGCAGGGAAGCAATGAATAAAACTGAAAGATATTGTACCTACACACCTAGAGGGGGGTGAATAGGTGACTTGAATCTTTTTAACTTTTTATGGCAGCAATCAGTTTCTAACACAGATGTATATCTAATTTTGCACAGCAATCACACAGCAATCACAGCAAATCACAACACACAGTAGACACACAGTTTTATAGTGGTTCCTCAAGGTTCGGGTACATCCACTTTCCCCCTTCGCCTATCTAGCAGTGTACTAGATTCGGCCAAACTCCTCCACTATCTCAGAACCCAAAACAGGCTCCTACACCTCAGGCCCAAGGCCCTACAACTCAGCTTCTGCACAAAGCCTACACTCAGCCACAAAGGCCTACACTCAGCCACCATGGCCTACACTCAGCCACCAAGGCCTACACTCAGAGATTTCAATCTCCTACACTCAGGCTCTCAAGCCCTACACTCATCCTTTATAATTACAGGCTTACAAAACTCAGATCCAAAGGATCCTACAAGATAAAATGAATACAAAATTGTTAACTCAGCAACCCAGAGACAAGAGAGGAGAGTTGTGAGTTTCTTGATGAGTTCTTGGAAGAACTCAGGTAAAATCAATCTGACTTAGCTTTCTTCAAAGCTTCTTGAAAGTAGAACTCAATAAGATTGACTCCTTCTGCAGTTTATCCTTGATCTCTGCTACTTAAGATTCAGAGTGAATCTGAACCCTTCTTCTCAGCTTGGTTCCAACAGCTGATTTCTTGGATGGAGCCCTCTCTCTCCAACTTCTTAGATCTACACTTGATTCTTCAAGGAATAGCTAGATCTTCTTTGTTAAATACTTGATCAATAATTTGAACAACCACTTGATCTTCAATTTGAACAACCCTTTATGTAGACAGCAAAAGCCTATTTATAGGCCTTCTTCATGGTAACCGGCTGGTCCGGTCCATAACTGAATTCTGACAACTCTGACATGTGCAGTAGACCGGCTGGAATGGCAGCTGTCAAGTCATCCAGTCAGTTCTTGAAAATTCTGTAACTGTCTAGAAGTGTCGAGACTTTTTGTCTTTAAGTGTCGACACTTATAGACCAAGTGTCGACACATGTTATCTAAGTGTCGACACTAGCCTACAAGGTGTCGACACAACTCCTTGTGTTGTAGATTTTATATCTCGACACTGCTTCTTCTTCATGTGTCGACACTGAAATTGAGTGTCGACACAAGTACTTGTACTTCAGTATTTTGCTGAATTCTTCTAAGTGTCGACACAACACCTTTGTGTCGACACATCTTCATGTGTTGAATCTGTTAAGTGTCGACACTGCTTCTTGGTGTCGACACATGTCTTCAGTGTTGATACTTGCTGAGTGTCGACACATTGCTCTGGGTGTCGACACATTCTTCTTCTGTCGAGACTCTGGCTAAGTGTCGACACATTCTCTCTAGTGTCGACAGTGTCGACACTTAGAATAGAATATTTTTGTTGATCTTTGCTGATATTTACTAAGTGTCGACACAGCTCCTTGTGTCTACACTTTCTTCAGCTTTTCTTCTGAGTGTCGATTGTCTTCAGCTGAGTGTCGACACATTGTTCTGGGTACTCGACACTTGAATAGGTGACCTAATCCTTTTTGAGTTTTGTTTGGCGAGCTATTTCACTGAATTCTACAGCTAACAGCAATTACAGCATATAAACAGTAATTCCACAGCACAGCACAGCACAGAAGACACACTAATTTATAGTGTTCCCCAATTGACTTTCCCTCTTCTGCTGAGCCAAACTTCTCCACTATCTCAGAACCCAACAAGGTCGACACATTGTTCTGGGCCTACACTGTCGAGCCCTACCCCACTTTATAATATAGGCTTACAATTCTCTTGATCCTACAAGTTAAAATAGAAAGTACTTACAACTCAGAAAATAAGAGAGGAGTTGAGAGATTCTTGAAGAGTTCTGCAGTTAGATCCAAACTGACTTTCTTGATTAGAACTGAATTAGTCTGAATCTTCTGCAGTTGTTCCTTGACCTCTGCTTCTTGAAATGAGTGTGCTCTCTCTCTCCAACTTCGACACAGATCTTCTTGTGTTGATACTCAATATACCACTTTTACATCTGAACTCTCTCTATCAAAACTTTTTCAACCACTTCTATATCACTTCATCAATCTTGGTGAGTGCCTATTTATAGGCTTCCTTCGACCGGCTGGTCCGGTTCATAACAGACACTTTAGACCGGCTGATGTACTTCTTGCAATTTCTCTAACACAGTTTCACTGGGTGTCGACACAACTGTTCTGTTCTTCATTCTTTAACTGTTTTCTTCTAAGTGTCGACACAGCTTCACTGACTGCTTCTTGGTGTCGCTTTCAGCTGAGTGTCGACACATTCCTTTAGTGTCGACACTTGTACATACTTTTCTGTTCTTTGAGTGTCGACACAGCTCCTTGTGTCGACACTTTCTTCAAGTGTAGAGTCTCAACTAAGTGTCGACACATTGTGCTGAGTGTCGACACTTTCTTCAAGTGTTGACTCTCCTGATTGTGTTCGACACATTGTGCTGAGTGTCGACACATTCCTCAAATGCTGACTCTTCTGCATAGTGTCGACACATTGTGTTGAGTGTCGACACACTTGGATTCTGCAAACTTTTGCTGAGTGTCGACACAACTCCAAGTGTCGACACTTTCTCAGCATCTCTGGTGTCGACACAAAATCGACTCCAAGTGTCGACACTGCTTGCCTGGGTGTCGACACAAGCTTTCTCAAGTGTCGACACTTTCCCTCTAGGTGTCGACACATGACTTAGAAACTTTTAGCTTCTTAGTGAAACTTTTTCTTCTTTCCTACAAATACTTAACCTGCACAAGTAACTCAAAACACATCAAATACATTTTGATGTATATCATTGAGTTGGGTGAGGCTTCTTCAAATCAGGTAAATTTAGACCAATGTACCCAACAATCTCCCCCTATTTGGAGAAGTCATAACCCTTAGTCAATGATATACACCATTCATAATAAAATTACAAAATGATGTAAAGATATATATCAACAGGATTATATATATAGCAGGGCAAACATAAACATGTAATGTATCAATCAAACATGCATACTCATAGACATCAACACAAGAATTAGACACATTCTACTGAAAATATGAAATAGATTTAACATATAACACATTGTTCTAATATTTGTCATATTCATTTTACAAGTTTACAGAATGTTTTACATCAAAAAGATTACATTCTTAGTAAACTTTAAGAAAATTCTAATTCTATTTCTGTTCAGGCTCCTTGATCACTATTCCTTTTCCAGCTTGTACTTTGGCTTGAACAGGAGCTTCAGCAGCTTCAGCATCAGCAGGCTTCTTGCCTTTCAGATCTTTCTTCTTAAGTTCCTCAGCCTTAATCTTTTGCCTTTCAAAATAATGATAAGGCTTGGGAAAGTACTTGCTAGGCTCCTGGGTAGTAGGAGGTAGCTTTCCCATCTTGGCCTTTCTTCTATATTGGACTATAGCGTCCTGCCTTGTCTCATGTTTTCTCCATTCAGCCTCAGAAAACCATTTGTTCCTGTCATGCACATTATCTTTTGCAGCTTTCCAGGCAGTCAAAATAATGTTCCTAGAGGTGGGGCTCCACTGCTCAAAGTCAGGTCTTTGTTCAGCTTGCTCCCTGAACCTCTTCTTTGACAATCTAGTTTCTTCTTCTTTCTGCATAGCTTCTTGCATAGCGTCAGAGATTGGCTGGACTACCTTTTCTATGATGACATTATCCTTACCCCCAGGTGGGCTATACATGGACTGTATGTCAGCATGAATCATATCAAAATCTGGAGGAGGGTAGATGACTTGAGCCACTTCAGGTTGCTCCCCTCCTAGATATGCAGGATGAATTCCAGATTCAGCAACATTATCATCATCACAAAGAGGAGGATATCCAAGAGTTGCTCTGATAGAATTAGATATCCACTTAGCATGATCAGAGCTGGCCTTGACTAACACTCTCTCCCCCTTTATGACTTCTCTTTCAATGTTATCTCTGACATCATCTTTTGAAATCTAACCTGGTTATCCAAGTAATTAACTCCATCTTTAAAGAAAGGTTTTAACCTTTGGAGTTTGTCAGTTATAATCTTCTGTGAGTTTTGGATGGCAGTCTTAACAGCAGTGATTTCTTCTTGAAATACTTTGTCAAATTCTGCTTTAATAGTAGCTGGAGTCTGCCCTGCAGCTAGATTCTTCAGTTCTGTGACTATGGCATTGTGAGATGCAGTCAAATTATCATTCATCCTAATTTGATTTTCAAGTACATATCCTTGCTTGACTGCAAAGTCATCAACTTGTGCTTTTATCTTCTCCTGGTGTGTAGCCAAGTACACCAATGCATTCCCTCCCTTGTGGAAGCAGTCTGTCATCTCCTTCTTATTAAGATTCATCTCAAATCTTATTGACTTGATATCTTGGGTCAGATCAAATTGCAATGATTTCTGCCCTTCATCCACATACTTCTCAATAGCCTGCCTGTGCTCATCAAGTTTAATTTGCATTGCAACCATTAAAGCACTATAATCAACAGTTGGAGCTGGCTGTGATATAAGCTGTGGAGCAACAGTTTGTAAGGCCTTCTTGTAACTCTGGCTTCTTCTCCTGAAAACTTGAAACTTTCTTTTCTTAGCCCTTGTTGCTTCCTCATCTTCAGAAGCAGATGTGCTGGCTATCTCTACCCTCTCCTTAGGTAGCTCTTCAACAGCTTGGGGCTTTTCAGGTTCTTGCCTTACAGGCTCTTCAACAATTGGCACTTGCTCCCCCTCAACTGGAGCATTCTCTTCTTCAGCAGCAGTTTCTTTGTCAAAATCAGTTTGATCCAGGTTAAGGAACAGATCTTCCATTGTGTATTCTTGTGGAGAATGGGCAGGAGAAATTCTTTGCACATCTACCACTGGATCAGATACAACAGATGTGTCTTTCATTACAACATCTGGGACTTGACTATCTGTCTGTGGTTGCTGATAAACATCAGACAAATCAGTATCCTCTATAGGAAAAACTAAAGCATTAAGCTCAGTGATTACCTCTAGGATGATGTTGGTTGCTTGCTCACTCTCAAGAGGAGTGGGCTCTTCCACAACTAGTGGCTCCCCCTGGATGTGATCCATGTGTATGGGGCTAGCTTGAGGTAGCTCCCCCTGGATTTCAGCAACATCTTGAGGAGCTGGAGTTTTCTCAACAGTCTCTTCTTCATGCTCATCAGGTGTGAATACCACTTGCTCTTCACTATCTGTACTGCTAGTTGGATCCTGAGCCATTGGGACAGACTTCTTCTTCTTCTTCTGTGGAGTTTCCTTCTCAGGAATTATCTTCTCAGGGGTTGGCATCTCTTTAGACAACACCCTGTCCCATCTAGAGAAGATCCTCATGTCCATCTTTCTCATATGGTTAATTTTGCTTCCAGCAGTTTGACCCATTACCTCTGGAATACTTCCAGCAAGGTATAGACTTAATATTCTGCCCAAGTTGGGCTTCTTCAGGCTTTCCTTGATCTTCTCAAAGATCACTACTGACCAGTCAGTTTTCAGACTGAAGATTATCCTGGTCATAATGCTGAACATATAGGCAGATACCCTATCATGCCCTCCAGGTTTGCTTAGGATTACTTTGCCTACAATTTCTGACAGGAATTTCCCCTGACTGTTCATTCCTTTTCTATTGAAAACTGAACCAATCTTCATCTTAGAATCCAGACCACACCATGCCAATGCATCTCTGGTCCTGGAAGCTATAATCTCTTCTTCTTCCTTAGTTCTTGGCAACTGAAGGACTTTTCTCAGACTTTTTGGTGACACCTTCACCTTTTCACCATGGACCCTAGACTTGATCTTCAATCCAGTGTCGTCTACCTTAGCTCCATTAAGGAATTCCAAGACTTCCTTCTTCCAAATTTTTGTTGGCTCTGAAACAAGATATTCTAACCCCGAGTCTGCAACTAGGGTTACTACAGTCTTGATCTCCAGGTCTGCATCATCAAAAGCATTGCGCACCAGCTCGTAGCCTTCATTGACGTTCTCCTCAAGCTTTGGCGCCATTAGGGTTTGAAGAATTTGACTGGAGAGAAGAGAGGTGTCGACACACAAGTTTTGGTCTCGAAACTTTTGAAAGCGTGTCGACATACTAAGGCAAAATCCTATTTATACCTTTCTATGTTTGAAGATAAAAAGGCGGGCAGCTAACTTCTATTGTGTCGACACTGGCAATAAGTGTCGACACTGACTTATAATGTCTCGACACATATGTGTCGACACAAGTTTAGTCAACAGATTATATGTGTCGACACCTGTTTATGTGTCGACACCACTTATCTCGACACATAGTCGAGACTTTACTTAGATAATTCTGAGTAAACATTATGTGTCGACACCACCTTGGTTGTGTCGACACCAACTTGTCATGTGTCGACACTAATTTTCTGAAGTGTCGACACCAACTTCCTAGATGTGTCGACACCTTTTCACTGAAGTGTCGACACCACTTTTCTGTGTCGACACAGAGATCTCTGTGTGTCGACACCTTTTTACTTAGCCATTTCCAATTCTATAAACTTACTCTAAGTTTATCATTCCTAGTTCAATTTTAAACCTATTGAACTTAGTTTCTTCTAGGGGCTTAGTATACATATCAGCTAGTTGATTATCAGTTTTAACATATTCTAGTAAAATATCATCTTTCTCTACATGCTCCCTAAGAAAATGATATTTTATCTCAATATGTTTAGTTCTACTATGGGAAACAGGATTATGTGCAATTGAAATAGCACTTGTAGAATCACAGAAGAGTGGAGTTCTACTTACCTGAAATCCATAGTCCTCAAGCTGATGTTGTATCCACAGAAGTTGAGCACAGCAACTTCCTGCAGCCACATACTCTGATTCTGCAGTGGAGATAGCCACACTTGTTTGCTTTTTGCTACTCCATGAAATCAGTCTTCCACCTAGGAATTGACAGGTTCCAGTAGTGCTTTTTCTGTCTTCTTTGCATCCTGCAAAGTCTGCATCTGAATAACCTGTTAGATCAAAATCCCCATTCCTAGGGTACCAGAGGCCTAGATAAGGAGTGCCCTTTAGATATCTCAATATTCTTTTGACTGCTGTCAAATGAGACTCTTTAGGGCAGGCTTGATACCTTGCACAGACACATGTAGCATACATGATATCTGGTCTACTTGCAGTCAAATATAATAGGGAGCCAACTATCCCTCTATACAAGGTTTCATCTACAGGTTTCCCTGCATCATCCTTGCTAAGAGACATACTTGACCCCATAGGAGTCTTCATGGTGCTGGATGAATCCATACCATACTTCCTTATGAGTTCTAGGGTGAACTTGGACTGGCAGATGGATAATCCATTCTCAGTCTGTCTTACTTGGAGACCCAAGAAGAACTTTAGCTCTCCCATACTACTCATCTCAAATTGACCTTGCATTAGTTTTGCAAACTTTTTGCAAAGGCTACTTTCAGTAGACCCAAATATAATGTCATCTACATATATTTGAACTAGTATTACTTTGTCTCTAGATTCCCTAAGGAATAGAGTCTTGTCTATTTTCCCCCTTGTGAACTTATTCTCAATGAGGAAACTAGACAGGGTTTCATACCAAGCCCTAGGGGCTTGCTTTAACTCATATAAAGCTTTCCTAAGTCTATAGACATGATTAGGTGGAGTTGAATCAATAAAACCTGATTGCTGATCCACATAGACTTCCCCTTTAAGATTACCATTCAGAAATGCTGACTTGACATCCATTTGGTAAACTTTGAATCCTTGAAAGGTTGCATAGGCCAGGAACATTCTTATGGCTTCCAGTCTGGCTACTGGAGCAAAGGTTTGATCAAAATCAATACCTTCTTCCTGCCTATATCCTTTAGCAACCAATCTTGCTTTGTTCTTAATGATAACACCATGTTCATCCATCTTGTTCCTATAGATCCACTTGGTCCCAATTATGTTGTGGTCTTTAGGTTTAGGAACAAGCTCCCAGACCTTGCATCTCTTGAACTGATTCAGCTCTTCTTGCATTGCCTCAATCCAATGAGGGTCTAGGATGGCTTCTTCAAACTTCTTTGGTTCAACTTGGGATAGAAAACTTGAGTAGATTGCTGCATTCAGATTTCTGCTCCTTGTTTGTACCCCTTGTCTTGGATCACCAATGATTTGTTCTGCTGGATGATCTCTAAGATGCCTATTGGCTGGAGGCATCCTTACTTCAGGTTTAACTTCATCATCTTGTTGTACTCCTTGTACTTCATCTGCAGTTGGTACATGTAGTACTCCCCCTGGACAGCAGCCACTATCTTCAACTTGCTGCCTTGCAGTTGGTACTTCTTCTATAGTAAGCTTGTCCATCTTCTTGGTTATACCTGAGGAGCTACATACACTACTAGACAACTCATTGTTAATAAGCCTAGTTTCATCAAATACTACATGTACATTCTCTTCTACAACTTGTGTTGTCAAGTTGTAGACTCTATAAGCCTTACTATTGTTGCTGTACCCAACAAAGATCCCCTCTTGGGACTTGGCAGCAAACTTAGTTAAGTAAGACTTTCCATTGTTAAGTATAAAGCACTTACAACCAAAGATCCTGAAGTAGGATAGATTTGGTTTCCTGCCTTTCACAACCTCATAGGGGGTCTTGTTGAGGCTTTTAGTTATGGTAGCCCTATTAATAACATGGCATGCAGTATTCACTGCCTCAACCCAGAAGTATTCTGGTAGTGTTGTATCATTTAATAGGGTCCTACCAGCCTCAATCGAGGTTCTATTCTTCCTTTCAGCAATGCCATTTTGCTGAGGTGTTCTTGGTGAAGAAAACTCTTGAAATATCCCAAAGTCTTCACATAGTTTTGTCATGCTATCAGACTGAAACTCAGTACCATGGTCACTTCTTATTTTGACCACTGTACTATTTAGTTCATTCTGAATTTGTCTAACAAAGCTATAGAAGACATTGGGTGTTTCAGATTTCTGTCTAAGAAAGAACACCCAGGAAAACCTTGAGTAGTCATCTACAACTACAAAGGTATAGACCTTCCTACCTAGGCTGTGAACTGGCATTGGACCAAAGAGATCCATATGCAAGAGGTATAAGCACCTCACAGCATCTTTGTTTTCTATGCTTCTAAAGGTGGATCTAGTCTGCTTGCCCTTTTGACAAGCTGAGCAAATACCATCTTTAATACACTTAACTTGAGGACCATTCCTCACTAACTCTTTACTAAAGAGTTTGCCAATTGTCTTGTAATTAAGATGGGCTAGCCTCTTGTGCCATTTGACACAATGAGAGACTTTCTCATCAGCTATAAGACACACTTGAGAACCATTGGTCTCACACATAATGTCTAAGCAGTGGACATTTCTTTTTCTATAGCCAGTCAAAATGATCTCTTGATCATTTGACCTCTTGATATGACAACCATCCTTAACAAATGAGATGTCATATCCTACATCACTTAATTGACTTATACTAATTAGGTTGTGTTTCAAACCTTGAACATAAGCCACTTGAGTAATGGTAAATAAGTTACTAGAAATGTTACCAAACCCTTTTCAGAACCACCAAAGGTGACTTTTGAACCATCTTTTATTGGTGTGTAGTCCTTTAGTAATTCCCTTGTTCCAGTCATATGTCTGGAACATCCACTGTCCAAGTACCATATTGGGGCATGGCCACTTGGACTCACCTGCAAAACAGATTAATGAACCTTAGAACCCAAAGAATTTCTTGGGTCCTTGGTACTTGTTAGTTTGCATCCTGACAAGGCTACCTGCTGGTTTTCCAACAGGCAGATTGCTACTCACTGGCACTTTGTGCCAACTCCAGCATTGGCCTACCTTGCACCAACACCAAACAGTACCCATTGTTTTATCTACAGCAGACTTGTTGAGAGTTGGGGCTTTACCCTTGGACTTGGACTTGGACTGAACAGTTCTTGCAGGTCTAGTAAACCTCAGTCCAGCTTTACCTTTGTGATGAATAAATTCATCAATTATGGGTAAAACAGACTTTGGTTTAGAAAACCTAGCAACTAAGTCCTTCTCCTTCTGAAGATTAATCTCCAGACTCTTGATTTGATCATTCTTAAATGATATAGTTCTCATTTGAATCACAGTTATGTGCTTCAATCTGGCTATCTCATTAAGCTTTTGATCAAACAACTTCTCAAAATCAGTTGCAGCAGCTTTGAGAATAGCAATTTCCTTTTGCCTGACTTTTGGCTAGGGACTTGCTCTTCTTATAAGCTTGCAACAGAACTCTATATTCATCTATCAACTGATGAATATCTTCTTCAGACTCAGATGCACTCTCATCATATGATGAGGATGAATCTGATTCTGTACTGGCACAAGAAACTGAACTTAAAGTTGAACTTTGAACTTTACTAGATCCTGCCTGCTCCAGGATTTTGTCACTTTCTGTCAATGCCATTAGTCCTTGGCACTGACAGTCTTCTTGTTCATATATAGAATTCATAATCTGCATGAACTCTTCTTCTTCTTCCTCAGCAAACAGTCCTATATATGCCTCAGCATCTGACTCAGTTTCTGATGAAGAGATATCTGACAGGCTCTTGTCCTTTTTGGCAACAAAAGACTTCTCCTTCTTGCCCTTGTATTGAGTCTTTTTCTTGTCACTAGACTCCTTCCTCTTCTCTGGACAGTCTGCAATGACATGTCTTTGTCTATTACAGCAATAGCACACAATTTTTGATAGTGTAGCTTTGCTAGACTTGGACTTTTTCCTGTCTTTCTTTGAAGACTTCTTATTCTGATAATAGTCTTCCTTTCCCTGTGAAGTAGAAGGCCTTGTCCTCCATTGTTTCTTCTTTAAGAACTTCTGGAAATGTCTTGTAAAGGCAGCAAAGTCCTCATCACTTTCACTGCTCTCAGACTTTCTGCTTTGTAAATCTTCTGATCCAGTTTCAGCAACCTTTGGAGGTGGAGTTGGTGACTTACTCCTGTACTTTCTGGGGGCTTCTGATTTGAAGGCCACTGTCCTTTCCTTGTGATCACTTCTTGTAGATTTCTCCTCTTCTTTCCTCACCATTAACTGCATTTCATAAGACAGCAGTTTGTCAAATAGTGTTGGTGGAGGAATTTCTCCCAACTTTGCCATTTCCCTAATGGCACAGATCTTGGTGTCCCAATCTTTAGTTAGGGACCTTAGAAACTTGTCATTGAGTTCATAATTACTGAACTCTCTGCCATAAGACATGAGCTCATTCACAATCCTGTAGAACTTCTTATAGCACTCAGTTATGCTATCAGCTTTTCCTTGTCTAAAACTTTCATATTCTTGGTTTAGCAAGGATTTTCTGTCTTGCCTCACTTCTTCAGAACCCTCCATATACACAATAAGAGTATCCCACATTTCTTTAGTTGTCTTGTAGTGTATTAGATTCTGAAAAGTTGCATCATCTATGGTACTCACTATGATGTTCTGAGCCCTCTTATCCATAGTGGCTAGAACAATTTCATCCTTTGTCATCTCAGAGAAATCCTTAGGTGTTCTCTGATTTGCATCTAAGACTGAAACCTTCATGGGCACATATGGCCCTTCCTTTACTGTGATATAAATCCTAGGGTCTAAGGCTTCCATAAAAAGTCTCACTCTTTCCTTCCAGATCCCAAAGATCTCTTTCCTACATATGGGTAGCTTCATGGATCCCAATTCCTTGTGATTTTCAGTGGAACCCATAGTTCTTGATTTTGTAATTGACTTAGACTGAATCTGCCAATCAGGATCTACTCAGACAGTTATGTCCCTTTTTGAGTAACCTGGCTCTGATACCACTTGAAAGATATTATACCTACACACCTAGAGGGGGGGTGAATAGGTGACTTGAATCATTTTAACTTTTTATGGCAGCAATCAGTTTCTAACACAGATGTATATCTAATTTTGCACAGCAATCACACAGCAATCACAGCAAATCACAACACACAGTAGACACGCAGTTTTATAGTGGTTCCCCAAGGTTTGGGTACATCCACTTTCCCCATTCGCCTATCTAGCAGTGTACTAGATTCGGCCAAACTCCTCCACTATCTCAGAACCCAAAACAGGCTCCTACACCTCAGGCCCAAGGCCCTACAACTCAGCTTCTGCACAAAGCCTACACTCAGCCGCAAAGGCCTACACTCAGCCACCAAGGCCTACACTCAGAGATTTCAATCTCCTACACTCAGGCTCTCAAGCCCTACACTCAGCCTTTATAATTACAGGCTTACAAAACTCAGATCCAAAGGATCCTACAAGATAAAATGAATACAAAATTGTTAACTCAGCAACCCAGACATAAGAGAGGAGAGTTGTGAGTTTCTTGATGAGTTCTTGGAAGAACTCAGCTGAAATCAATCTGACTTAGCTTTCTTCAAAGCTTCTTGAAAGTATAACTCAATAAGATTGACTCCTTCTGCAGTTGATCCTTGATCTCTTGCTACTTAAGATTCAGAGTGAATTTGAACCCTTCTTCTGAGCTTGGTTCCAACAGCTGATTTCTTGGATGGAGCCCTCTCTCTCCAACTTCTTAGATCTGCACTTGATTCTTCAAGGAATAGCTAGATCTTCTTTGTTAAATACTTGATCAATAATTTGAACAACCACTTGATCTTCAATTTGAACAACCCTTTCTGTAGACAGCAAAAGCCTATTTTTAGGCCTTCTTCATGGTAACCGGCTGGTCCGGTCCATAACTGAATTCTGACAACTCTGACAGGTGCAGTAGACCGGCTGGAATGGCAGCTGTCAAGTCATCCAGTCAGTTCTTGAAAATTCTGTAACTGTCTAGAAGTGTCGAGACTTTCTGTCTTTAAGTGTCGACACTTATAGACCAAGTGTCGACACATGTTGTCTAAGTGTCGACACTAGCCTACAAGGTGTCGACACAACTCCTTGTGTTGTAGATTTTATATCTCGACACTGCTTCTTCTTCATGTGTCGACACTGAAATTGAGTGTCGACACAAGTACTTGTACTTCAGTATTTTGCTGAATTCTTCTAAGTGTCGACACAACACCTTTGTGTCGACACATCTTCATGTGTTGAATCTGTTAAGTGTCGACACTGCTTCTTGGTGTCGACACATGTCTTCAGTGTTGATACTTGCTGAGTGTCGACACATTGCTCTAGGTGTCGACACATTCTTCTTCTGTCGAGACTCTGGCTAAGTGTCGACACATTCCCTTAGTGTCGACACTTGTACTTAGAATATTTTTGTTGATCTTTGCTGATCTTTACTAAGTGTCGACACAGCTCCTTGTGTCGACACTTTCTTCAAGTGTTGAGTCTTCAGCTGAGTGTCGACACATTGTTCTGGGTGTCGACACTTACTTCCAGTGTTGACTCTTCTGCTGAGTGTCGACACATTATTCTAGGTGTCGACACTTGTACTTAGTCTCTGCTGACTTTTGTTGAGTGTCGACACAGCCTCCAAGTGTCGACACTTTCTGATGTAGACACAGTTTCACTGGGTGTCGACACAACTGTTAAGTGTCGACACTGCTTCACTGGCTTTTCTTCATTAAGTGTCGACACAGCTCCTTGTGTCGACACTTTCTGTCTGGTGTCGACTCAGCATCCCTGGTGTCGACACAAATACTCCAAGTGTCGACACTACTTGCCTGGGTGTCGACACAAGTCTTCTTAAGTGTCGACACTTTCTTTCTAGGTGTCGACACATGGACTTAGAAACTTTTTCTTCTTTCCTGCAAATACTTAACCTGCACAAGTAACTCAAAACACATCAAATACATTTTGATGTATATCATTGAGTTGGGTGAGGCTTCTTCAAATCAGGTACATTTAAACCAATGTACCCAACAAAAACTAATCACAGAATTAAACTAATTACAAACTAAACACAGAACAATCACAGCCAGAAACAAAAATAAAAACAAGCAAAACCAGATGACACAAGGAAATATAGTGGTTCCCCTAAACTTGGGTACATCCACTCTTCTACCACCCTAGGTAGGAATCCACTGCAGGATGAGTTGATCAGGTGTCCTGGGCACCAATGAGCTTTTGATAAGGTACTCAAAAACCAAACCAGATTTTTTGATCAGGTGTCTTTCCACCAATGAGCTTTTGACAAGGTGCTCAAAAACCAAACTCAAACTTTTGAAGGGAGTTTGAGAAACCCTTTATAGAGATGGGGGTGAGAGAGTGATGGAAGTCTTCTCTTTCTCAAACAACTGAGAAGACTATGTGGATTGATGGTGTCAAAGCTCCCCCTGAGTCCTTGAGATCTTCAGGAAAAGAAGCTTTGTTGTATGGTGATAGGCCTTCAAAAGTTAAGCTCCAGCAAAAGATGATTTCAGCAACAACTGAAATGTTGGTTGTCTGGAGTCTTGAAAGATGTTGGCCTGAAACACTTGAAACTAGAGAGATCTGAAGATTTCAGAAAAATTTGATCTCCTTGGATGTGTGTTCTTGAGAATTCTTTGAGACAGAATATTTTTGTTCTTGTTCTGCAGATTACTGATGTCTGTCTGTGTGTGTCTGTGATCTGTAATCTATATTCTATATGAGATTCAAAAATTCTTCTCTTTTATTCTCTGATACTGAATGGAAAAATATCATCTGTCAAGAATAGCTGTTGGCCTGCATTAATTGCATCCTTAATTGCAAAATGTCTTCTGGAGGAAAGTCCATAGAATTATTCCTTGAAAATCCCTTGAAACTTGGTCCAGAAATAAATGAAAACGGCTAGAAAATCTTCTAAATTAATTTCAGAATAACTCCTTAACTGATTTGAATTTGAATCTAGAAACATCCTTGAAGTTATCTGAAAACGTCGAACTGAGCTCTGCTATCGTCGAACTGAGCTCAGCGATATGGATTTATACTGCAGCAAAATATCGTCGATCTGAGCTCAAAGATCGTCGAACTGAGCTCAGAGATAGAAATCCAATACTGAGTCAAGATCGTCGAACTGAGCTCACCGATCGTCGAATGGAGTTCGACGATTTATTTAAGTTGAGCTCAGCGATCGTCGAATGGAGTTCGACGATCTGTCGAAGTTGAGCTAGACAATCGTCGATCGGAGTTCGATGAATCGTCATGCTGAGCTCGACGATATGACTTAGTCTCAAACTGAAAAAGTCTTGGTCTTGAGGGCAGCTTCCAAACTTAGACTTCTAACCCTTAGACTCAATTCTAATTGACCTTTTGAGCTATACAGGAGGTCAAACATTTGTTTTCTAGAGACATAGTGATCCTGACCCAAATTAGTAATAGGGTGTTCCAACAGAATGTCTTCCCAAGGCCCCATCAACCATCATCTTCCACACTTCCTGTGGTTGCTGCTCTCCCTCCTCGACTTCAACCACATAGTCCGCCAAAAAGTCCGCCACAGCTTGCTCCTTAATGGAGAGTCTCGGAACAAAAGAGATGTCGAAGTCGCTTAGTTCAATGGACCACTTGGCAAGTCTTCCCGAGTGCTCTACCCCTTCGAAGATCTTGCGAAGTGGATGGTCGGTTACCACCCTAATTGAATGTGCTTGAAAGTATGGCCGGAGTTTCCTTGCAGAGACGACCAGAGCGTAAGCCAATTTTTCAAGGATGGGGTAGCGGAGCTCTGCCTTCTTCAAGATCCGGCTGACGTAGTAGATGGGCAGTTGCTTCTTTCCTTCTTCCCTTACTAGGACGGAGCTCACCGCCTCCGCTCCTACTCTAAGGTACAAGGTCAGGTCCTCCCCTTCTTTTGGGCTTTGAAGCAGAGGAGCCTGAGAGAGCTGTCTCTTCAGCCCTTGGAAGGCTTCTTCGCACTCGGCGGTCAACTCAAACCTTTGGTTCCCTCGCAGCACCTTAAAAAATGAAGAACACTTGTCTCCTGACCTGGAGAGGAACCTGCTTAACCCAGCCAGTTTTCCTGTCAAGCGCTGGACCTCCTTGGCATTGCGAGGTGATTCCAAATCCAGGATGGCCTCTACCTTGTTTGGGTTGGGTTCCACCCCTGCCGGAGTCAAGAGATGCCCAAGGAACTTCCCGCGGCTAGCCCCAAAGACACACTTCAAGGGGTTCAGCCTCATCTTGAATCTCCGCAGGGTGGCGAACGTCTCTTCTAGATCTTTCAGGTGCGAATCCACGCACTTGCTCTTGATCATCAGGTTGTCGACATAGACCTCCAAGTTTCTCCCCCTTTGATCTCGGAAGACCCGATCCATCATGCATTGGTATGTAGCCCCTTCGTTCTTCAACCCAAATGGCATCATTTTATAACTGAAGCATCCCTCCCTCGTGATGAAGGAAACATCCTTGACATCGGGAGGGTGCACCCGGATCTGGTGATAACCTGAAAAAGCATCCAAAAAGCTCATAATAGAAAAACAGACGGCTGAATCAACCAGCGTGTCGATCCGAGGCAGGGGTAGCAATCCTTAGGGCATGATTTATTTAACAAAAAGAAATCGATACACATTCGCCATTTCCCACCCCCTTTTTTAACCATTACCACATTGGAGATCCAGCCTGGATACTGGATCTCCGAGATAAAGTCGGCCTCCAGGAGCTTCCTGACCTCTTCGCGGATGGGTTCTGAAAGATATGGTACCTAAACACCTAGAGGGGGGGGTGAATAGGTGACCTAATCCTTCTTGAACTTTTGTTTGGCAGCACAACAGCTATTTCAGAGAATTCTACAGCTAACAGCAATTACAGCATATAAACAGTAATTCCACAGCACAGCACAGCACAGAAGACACACTAATTTATAGTGGTTCCCCAATCTTTGGGTACATCCACTTTCCCCCTTCGCCTATCTAGCAGTATACTAGATTCGGCCAAACTTCTCCACTAACTCAGAACCCAACTAGGTTTCTACCTCAGGCCCAAAGCCTTACACTCAGCCAAAGGCCTACACTCAGCCACCCAGGCCTACACTCAGCCAATTAAGGCCTACACTCAGAGTTCTTCAACTCCTACACTCAGGCAATCAAGCCCTACCCTCAGCCTTTATAATATAGGCTTACAATTCTCTCAGATCCAATGGATCCTACAAGTTAAAATAGAAAGTACAATAGCTAACTCTACAACTCAGAAAATAAGAGAGGAGTTGAGAGATTCTTGAAGAGTTCTTGGAAGAACTCAGTTAGATCCAAACTGACTTAGCTTCCTTCAAAGCTTCTTGATTAGAACTGAATTAGTCTGAATCTTCTGCAGTTGTTCCTTGACCTCTGCTTCTTGAAATCCAGATGACTCTGAATTCTTCTTCTCAGCCTTAGTTCCAAAGACTGAATTCTTGGTTGGAGCTCTCTCTCTCCAACTTCTTAGATCTGCTAATGCACAGCAAGATCTTCTTGAGTTGATACTTCAATATACCACTTTTACAAAGATCTGAACTCTCTCTATCAAAAACTTTTCAACCACTTCTATTTCACTTCATCAATCTTGGTCTGTAAACTATGAGTGCCTATTTATAGGCTTCCTTCATGGTAACCGGCTGGTCCGGTTCATAACAGACTTCTGATATCTCTGACAGTTGATGTAGACCGGCTGGATCGGCAGCTGTCTTGTCAACCAGTCACTTCTTGAAATTCTCTAACTGTCAGATAGTGTCGAGACTTTCTGTTCTTAAGTGTCGACACTTATAGACCAAGTGTCGACACATGTTGTGTAAGTGTCGACACAAGTCTACAAGGTGTCGACACAATTCCTTGTATGTCTCGACACAGATTCTTCTGCATGTGTCGACACTGAAATTGAGTGTCGACACAAGTACTTGTACTTCATTCTTTAACTGTATCCTTCTAAGTGTCGACACATCTCCTTTGTGTCGACACATCTTTATGTGTTGAAACTGTCAAGTGTCGACACTACTTCTTGGTGTCGACACAAGTCTTCAATCTTGATTCTTCAGCTGAGTGTCGACACATTCCCTTAGTGTCGACACAAGTCTTCAATCTTGATTCTTCAGCTGAGTGTCGACACATTCCCTTAGTGTCGACACTTGTACTTAGAATATTTTGTAACTTTTCTGTTCTTTGCTAAGTGTCGACACAGCTCCTTGTGTCGACACTTTCTTCAAGTGTAGAGTCTTCAACTAAGTGTCGACACATTGTGCTGGGTGTCGACACTTTCTTCAAGTGTTGACTCTTCTGCATAGTGTCGACACATTGTGTTGAGTGTCGACACTTACTTCAAATACTGAGTCTTTAGCTAAGTGTCGACACATTGTGCTGGGTGTCGACACTTTCTTTAAGTGTTGACTCTTCTGCATAGTGTCGACACATTGTGTTGAGTGTCGACACTTACTTCAAATACTGAGTCTTTAGCTAAGTGTCGACACATTGTGCTGGGTGTCGACACTTTCTTTAAGTGTTGACTCTTCTGCATAGTGTCGACACATTGTGTTGAGTGTCGACACTTGTACTTAGATTCTGCAGACTTTTGCTGAGTGTCGACACAACTCCAAGTGTCGACACTTTCTGGTGTTGACTCAGCTCTTCTAGGTGTCGACACTTCTGCTAAGTGTCGACACAGCTTTTCTGCATTCTTCTACACTGAGTGTCGACACAACTCCAAGTGTTGACACTTTCTGTCTGGTGTCGACTCTTCTTCCCAGGTGTCGACACAATGACTCCAAGTGTCGACACTGCTTGTCTGGGTGTCGACACAAGCTTTCTCAAGTGTCGACACTTTCCCTCTGGGTGTCGACACATGGACTTAGAACTTTTAGCTTCAGTCCAGTGAATACCTAACCTGCACAAGTAACTCAAACACACATCAAATACACTATGATGTATATCATTGAGTTAGGTGAGGCTTCTTCAAATCAGGTACATTTGACCTCGAGCTTGGGAGCCATTAGGGTTTGAAGATTTAGTCTTGAGAAGAGAGAAATGTCGACACAAGAGTTTTGGTCTCGAAACTTTTGAAAGCGTGTCGACAAACAAAGACAGAATCCTATTTATACCTTTCTGGTTTGAAGACGAACAGGCGGGATGGATTACTAAAGATGTGTCGACACTGTCAATAAGTGTCGACACTGACTTATAATGTCTCGACACACATGTGTCGACACAAGTTTAGTCAACAGATTTTATATGTCGACACTTGGTTAAGTGTCGACACCACACTATACTCGACATGTAGTCGAGACTTTACTTAGAAAATTCTGAGTAAAACTTAAGTGTCGACACTACATTGGATGTGTCGACACCTACTTGACATGTGTCGACACTAACATTCTGAAGTGTCGACACCAACTCGACATGTGTCGACACTAACATTCTGAAGTGTCGACACCAACTTCCTAGATGTGTCGACACCATCTACCTGAAGTGTCGACACTTACTATTCTGTGTCGACATAGACTTGTCTATGTGTCGACACCTTTTTACTTAGCCAATTTTTAGTTCTGTAAACTTAGTCTAAGTTTATCATACCTAGTTCAATTTTGAACCTATTAAACTTAGCTTCTTCTAAGGGCTTAGTGAACATATCAGCTATCTGATTATCAGTTCTAACATATTCAAGTGCAATATCATTTCTTTCTACATGCTCCCTAAGAAAGTGATATTTAATCTCAATATGTTTAGTTCTACTATGTGAAACAGGATTGTTAGCTATTGAAATAGCACTAGTAGAATCACAGTAAAGTGGAGTTCTACTTACCTGAAATCCATAGTCAACTAACTGATGTTGAATCCACAGAAGTTGAGCACAGCAACTTCCTGCAGCTACATATTCTGACTCAGCTGTGGAGATAGCCACACTGGTTTGCTTCTTACTACTCCATGAAATGAGTCTTCCACCTAGGAATTGACAGGATCCAGTAGTGCTCTTTCTATCTTCTTTGCATCCTGCAAAGTCTGCATCTGAATAACCTGTTAGATCAAAATCTCCATTCCTAGGGTACCAGAGGCCTAGATAAGGTGTGCCCTTTAGATATCTCAAGATTCTCTTGACTGCAGTCAAGTGAGACTCTTTAGGGCAGGCTTGATACCTGGCACAAACACATGTAGCATACATAATGTCAGGCCTACTTGCAGTCAAGTATAGTAGGGAGCCAACTATCCCTCTATACAAGGTTTCATCTACAGGTTTCCCTGCATCATCCTTGCTTAGAGACATACTTGACCCCATAGGAGTCTTCATGGTACTGGATGAATCCATACCATACTTCCTTATGAGTATTACTTTGCCTCTAGATTCCCTAAGGAATAGAGTCTTATCTATTTTCCCCTTGAGAACTTGTTCTCAATGAGGAAACTAGATAGGGTTTCATACCAAGCTCTAGGTGCTTGTTTTAACCCATATAATGCTTTCCTAAGTCTATACACATAATGAGGTAAAGTTGGATCAACAAAACCTGCAGGCTGCTCCACATAGACTTCTTCTTTCAAGTTACCATTTAGGAATGCTGACTTCACATCCATTTGGTATACCTTGAATCCTTGATAGGTTGCATAGGCCAAGAACATCCTTATGGCTTCCAGTCTGGCTACTGGAGCAAAGGTTTGATCAAAATCAATACCTTCTTCTTGCCTATATCCTTTTGCAACCAGTCTAGCTTTATTCTTAATGATGACTCCTTGTTCATCTAACTTATTTCTGTAGATCCACTTAGTTCCTATAACATTGTGGTCTTTAGGCTTTGGAACCAGCTCCCAAACCTTGCATCTTTTGAACTGATTAAGCTCTTCCTGCATTGCTTCAGTCCACTGTGGATCTTATATAGCTTCTTCAAATTTCTTTGGTTCTATTTGAGACAGAAAACTTGAATATACTACAGCATTCTGATTCTGCTCCTAGTCTGAACACCTTGTCTTGGATCTCCAATAATTAGCTCTACTGGATGATCTCTTAGATGCCTGTTGGCTGGAGGCATCCTTACTTCTGGTTGAACTTCTACAGCATCTTCATCATGCTGAGTTCCTTGTACTTCTTCAGTTCCTGGTACATGTAGTTCTCCCCCTGGACATAAGCCATCTTCTTCTACTTGCTGTCTTGCAGCAGGTACATCTTCTATGGCTAGCTTGTCCATCTTCTTAGTAAGACCTGTGGGGCTGCACACACTACTAGACAACTCATTGTTAATTAGTTGTGTTTCATCAAAAACTACATGCACAGACTCCTCTACAACTTGTGTAGTCAAGTTGTAGACTCTATAAGCCTTACTATTATTGCTGTACCCAACAAACACTCCCTCTTGGGACTTGGCAGCAAACTTAGTTAGTAAGACTTTCCATTGTTAAGTATGAAGCATTTGCAACCAAAAATCCTGAAATAGGATAGATTTGGTTTCCTGCCTTTCACAACTTTATAGGGGGTCTTGTTTAACCTTTTAGTGATGGTAGCCCTATTTATCATATGGCATGCAGTGTTAACTGCTTCAGCCCAGAAATATTCTGGCAGTGATGAATCACTTAATATGGTTCTACCAGCCTCTATCAAGGTCCTATTTTTCCTTTCAGCAATGTCATTTTGCTGAGGTGTTCTAGGTGAAGAGAATTCTTGAAATATCCCATAGTCTTCACACAGCTTTGTCATGCTTTCAGACTGAAACTCAGTACCATGGTCACTTCTAATTTTGACCACTGTACAGTTCAATTCATTCTGAATTTGCTTAACAAAATTATAGAAGACACTAGGTGTTTCAGATTTCTGCTTTAAGAAGAACACCCAGGAAAACCTTGAGTAGTCATCAACAACTACAAAGGTGTAGACCTTCCTACCTAAGCTGTGAACTGGCATTGGACCAAATAGATCCATATGCAAGAGGTATAAACACCTCACAGCATCTTTGTTGTCTAAGCTTCTAAAGGTGGATTTAGTCTGCTTGCCCTTTTGACAAGCTGAGCAAATGCCATCCTTGACACACTTAACTTGAGGACCATTCCTCACTAACTCTTTGCTAAAGAGTTTGCTAATAGTCTTATAGTTAAGATGAGCTAGCCTCTTGTGCCACTTGACACAATGAGAGACTGTCTCATCAGCTACAAGACAAACAGGAGAACCATTGTTCTCAATCATGATGTCTAGACAGTAGACATTCCTCTTTCTATATCCTGTCAAAATGATCTCTTGATCACTTGACCTCTTGATATGACAACCATTTTTAACAATGAGATGTCATACCCTACATCACTTAACTGACTTATACTAATGAGGTTGTGTTTCAACCCTTTAACATAAGCCACTTGAGTAATGGTAACAAGGTTTGAAGAGATGTTACCAAACCCTTTGATGATTCCTTTTTCAGAACCACCAAAGGTCACTTTAGGACCATTTTTGATTGGAATGTAGTCCTTCAGTAGTCCCCTTGTTCCAGTCATATGTCTGGAACATCCACTATCCAAATACCATGTAGGGGTATGACCACTTGGATTCACCTGCAAAACAAATTAATGAACCTTAGAACCCAAAGTAAACTTGGGTCCTTGGTGATTGTTAGTTTGCAATTTGACATAGCTACCTGCTGGCTTTCCACCAGGTAACTTGCTACTCAACTTGGCACTGGCATTGTGCCAACAATCCAAGGCAAAGTGGCCAACCTTGCCACAACACCAGCATTCAAACTTGTTGTACCTTTGCTTAGGTACAACCTTTGCTGTTTTGACTACAGCAGGCTTGTTGAATGTTGGGGCTTTGCCCTTGGACTTAAGCTTTGACTGCCTAGTCCCTGCAGGTCCAACAAAACCCAGTCCAGCTTTTCCTTTTTGATGAACAAATTCATCAATTAAAGGTAGTACTGATTTAGGTTTTGAAAACCTGGCAGCAAGCTCTTTTTCCTTTTGGAGATTTGTCTCCAGTCTCTTAATTTGATCATTCTTAAATGTAATAGTATCCATCTGAATCACAGTAATGTGTTTCAGCCTGGCTACTTCATTCAGTTTTTGATCATACTGCTTCTCAAAATCTGTTGCAGCTGCCTTGAGATCAGCAATCTCCTTTGCCTGACTTTTGGCTAGGATCTTGCTTTTCTTATAGGCTTGCAACAGTACTTGGTATTCATCTAAGAGCTGATGAATATCTCCCTCAGATTCAGAAACACTTCCATCACTTGATGAAGATGATTCTGACTCAGAACTAGAACTGGAATCAGAACTTTGAGTTGGACTTTGTACCTGACTAGGTCCTGGCTGCTCCAGGATTTTGGTACTTTCAGTCAATGCCATCAGTCCTTGGCACTGAACCTCTTCTTGTTCATATATTGATTCCATGATCTGCATAAACTCCTCTTCTTCTTCAGCAAATAGCCCTATGTAGGCTTCAGCATCTGTCTCAGTGTCTGAAGAAGAAATGTCTGAAAGAGTCTTCTCATTCTTTGCAACAAAGGACTTCTCCTTCTTTCCTTTGAAGTGAGTCTTCTTTTTGTCACTGGATTCTTTCCTTCTTTCAGGACAATCTGCAATAACATGACCCTGTCTATTGCAGCAGTAACACACAATCTTAGACCCAGTTGCCTTACTAGTCTTTGTCTTTTTCTTATCCTTCTTTGAAGGCTTCTTCTCCTGATACTGGACTTCTTTCCCTTTGGAATATGAAGGTCTGGACCTCCACTGTTTCTTCTTAAGGAATTTCTGAAAATGTCTGGTGAATGCAGCAAAATCTTCATCACTTTCACTGCTTGTAGATTAGTGCTAACAGACTCATCAGATTCTGATTCAACTACCTCTGGAGGAGGAGTTGATGACTTAGTCCTGTTCTTTCTAGGTACTTCTGACTTAAAGGCAATAGTCCTTTCCCTGTGTTCAGTCCTTGTTGACTTTTCTTCCTCTTTTCTTACTGACAATTGCATCTCATAAGACAACAATTTGCCAAACAGTGTGGGAGGAGGAATTTCTCCCAACTTTGTCATTTCCCTTATGGCACAGATCTTGGTGTCCCAGTCTTTGGTTAGGGACCTTAAGAATTTATCATTCAATTCATAGTTAGAGAACTCTCTTCCATAGGACATGAGTTCATTAACAATTCTATAAAACTTCTTGTAGCATTCAGTGATGATATCTCCTCTTCCTTGCCTAAAGCTCTCATATTCTTGATTAAGCAAGGACTTCCTATCTTGTCTTACTTCTTCAGAACCTTCCATGTAGACAATGAGGGTATCCCACATTTCTTTTGTTGTTTTACAGTGAATAAGGTTCTGGAAGGTGGCATCATCAATTGCATTAACTATGATGTTCTGTGCTCTTTTGTCCATTGTAGCTAGGACAATCTCATCCTTGGTCATCTCAGAAAAATCCTTTGGAGTTCTCTGTGTAGCATCCAAGACTGAAATCTTCATGGGCACATAAGGCCCTTCTTTGACTGTGATGTAGATCCTAGGGTCAGAGGCCTCCATGAACAGCCTTACCCTTTCTTTCCAGATTCCAAAAATCTCTTTTCTGCATATGGGCAGTTTCATTGAACCCAATTCCTTGTGATTCTCTGAAGAACCCATGTTTCTTGATTTTCTTGAAACTGTGTTCTGACTTATCCTAAATCTGCCAAACTGGATCTCCTCAGACAGTTAGTCCTTTTTGAGGAACCTGGCTCTGATACCACATGAAAGATATGGTACCTAAACACCTAGAGGGGGGGTGAATAGGTGACCTAATCCTTCTTGAACTTTTGTTTGGCAGCACAACAGCTATTTCAGAGAATTCTACAGCTAACAGCAATTACAGCATATAAACAGTAATTCCACAGCACAGCACAGCACAGAAGACACACTAATTTATAGTGGTTCCCCAATCTTTAGGTACATCCACTTTCCCCCTTCGCCTATCTAGCAGTATACTAGATTCGGCCAAACTTCTCCACTAACTCAGAACCCAACTAGGTTCCTACCTCAGGCCCAAAGCCTTACACTCAGCCAAAAGGCCTACACTCAGCCACCCAGGCCTACACTCAGCCAATTAAGGCCTACACTCAGAGTTCTTCAACTCCTATACTCAGGCAATCAAGCCCTACCCTCAGCCTTTATAATATAGGCTTACAATTCTCTCAGATCCAATGGATCCTACAAGTTAAAATAGAAAGTACAATAGCTAACTCTACAACTCAGAAAATAAGAGAGGAGTTGAGAGATTCTTGAAGAGTTCTTGGAAGAACTCAGTTAGATCCAAACTGACTTAGCTTCCTTCAAAGCTTCTTGATTAGAACTGAATTAGTCTGAATCTTCTGCAGTTGTTCCTTGACCTCTGCTTCTTGAAATCCAGATGACTCTGAATTCTTCTTCTCAGCCTTAGTTCCAAAGACTGAATTCTTGGTTGGAGCTCTCTCTCTCCAACTTCTTAGATCTGCTGATGCACAGCAAGATCTTCTTGAGTTGATACTTCAATATACCACTTTTACAAAGATCTGAACTCTCTCTATCAAAAACTTTTTCAACCACTTCTATTTCACTTCATCAATCTTGGTCTGTAAACTATGAGTGCCTATTTATAGGCTTCCTTCATGGTAACCGGCTGGTCCGGTTCATAACAGACTTCTGATATCTCTGACAGTTGATGTAGACCGGCTGGATCGGCAGCTGTCTTGTCAACCAGTCACTTCTTGAAATTCTCTAACTGTCAGATAGTGTCGAGACTTTCTGTTCTTAAGTGTCGACACTTATAGACCAAGTGTCGACACATGTTGTGTAAGTGTCGACACAAGTCTACAAGGTGTCGACACAATTCCTTGTATGTCTCGACACAGATTCTTCTGCATGTGTCGACACTGAAATTGAGTGTCGACACAAGTACTTGTACTTCATTCTTTAACTGTATCCTTCTAAGTGTCGACACATCTCCTTTGTGTCGACACATCTTTATGTGTTGAAACTGTCAAGTGTCGACACTACTTCTTGGTGTCGACACAAGTCTTCAATCTTGATTCTTCAGCTGAGTGTCGACACATTCCCTTAGTGTCGACACAAGTCTTCAATCTTGATTCTTCAACTGAGTGTCGACACATTCCCTTAGTGTCGACACTTGTACTTAGAATATTTTGTAACTTTTCTGTTCTTTGCTAAGTGTCGACACAGCTCCTTGTGTCGACACTTTCTTCAAGTGTAGAGTCTTCAACTAAGTGTCGACACATTGTGCTGGGTGTCGACACTTTCTTCAAGTGTTGACTCTTCTGCATAGTGTTGACACATTGTGTTGAGTGTCGACACTTACTTCAAATACTGAGTCTTTAGCTAAGTGTCGACACATTGTGCTGGGTGTCGACACTTTCTTTAAGTGTTGACTCTTCTGCATAGTGTCGACACATTGTGTTGAGTGTCGACACTTACTTCAAATACTGAGTCTTTAGCTAAGTGTCGACACATTGTGCTGGGTGTCGACACTTTCTTTAAGTGTTGACTCTTCTGCATAGTGTCGACACATTGTGTTGAGTGTCGACACTTGTACTTAGATTCTGCAGACTTTTGCTGAGTGTCGACACAACTCCAAGTGTCGACACTTTCTGGTGTTGACTCAGCTCTTCTAGGTGTCGACACTTCTGCTAAGTGTCGACACAGCTTTTCTGCATTCTTCTACACTGAGTGTCGACACAACTCCAAGTGTTGACACTTTCTGTCTGGTGTCGACTCTTCTTCCCAGGTGTCGACACAATGACTCCAAGTGTCGACACTGCTTGTCTGGGTGTCGACACAAGCTTTCTCAAGTGTCGACACTTTCCCTCTGGGTGTCGACACATGGACTTAGAAACTTTTAGCTTCAGTCCAGTGAATACCTAACCTGCACAAGTAACTCAAACACACATCAAATACACTATGATGTATATCATTGAGTTAGGTGAGGCTTCTTCAAATCAGGTACATTTGACCACTGTACCCAACAGGTTCCTCCAGCTTGGTGGCGATGGCCCTCATCCTTTGGCCTATGGGATGAGTGCGGGGGTCCAGATTCAGGCGGTGGCAGGCCACGTCTGTGTCGATGCCTGGGATGTCTGTCACGCTCCAAGTGAAGATGTCGATGTTGCTTTGAATGCAGGCCCGCACTCGCTCCTGGGCCTCGGGACTCAACCCCCCGCTGACCCGCACCCTCTGCACCTGCCCTGCGCTGGTGAAGACCTCAATCTCCACTACTTCCTCGGCCGGCTCAAGCCGCGACTGCTCCCAGCCGACCCTTGCTTCTTCCTCCAACTCCAACTCCTCCCTTCCTTCCTCCTCAATCTCCATCGCCTCCTCTGGCACCTCCTGCTGCTGCTCGTCCTCCACGCCCCTCTGGGCCTCTCTCTCCACTCCTCCTGCTACTTGCTCTTCTACCTCCATCACCCCCTCCGGGCTCTCCTGCTGCTACTCAGCCTCCACGCCCCTCTGGGCATCTCTCTCCACTCCTCCTGCTACTTGCTCTTCTACCTCGACCACCCCCTCCGGGCTCTCTTGCTGCTGCTCAGCCTCCACGCCCCTCTGGGCCTCTCTCTCAGCTTTCTCCTGCTCCTCCCCAGTCTCCTTCCTCGCCTCCTCGAAGCTCATCCCTTCTTCCTCGACGTCCTCCTCCTGCTCCATCATCTCCCTCTCTAGCTCTTCTACCTCGGCCATCCAGGACACGGCGTTGACCGTCGTCACATAACATTGCCTCGCCACCTTCGGATCCCCCCTGACCCTAACCTGTACCCCTCCGTTATTGAACTTAATACATTGGTGGAAAGAGGAGGGGACGCAGCGAAAGGCGCTGATGAGGGGACGCCCGAAGATGGCATTATAACTGCTCGGAGCGTCCACTATCATGAACCTGCAGTTCCGTGACACGCCTCCTAACTTCACATGCAGCCCTACTCCTCCTTATACTTCCTTCCTCTCTCCAGAGAATCCGAACAGCGGTCCATCCGAATCCAAGATCCTTTTCCCCTCAACCCTCATCTCATCGAAGGCCTTCTTGAAGATAACATTTACTGAGCTCTCGTTGTCTACCAGTATCCTTGAGACTGTGAAATTCTCCACCGTCGTCTGGATCACCAGGGCGTCACAGAACGGATCTTCATAGTCCGGCATGTCTGCTGACGAGAAGGTAATCTTTTATTTCGGTAGGGGAGCCTAGGAGGTAGAGGCGACCCCCCTTCGTTACATGGTTTGAAGGCTCCCCTTAAGGGTTGCCTCGATCCCCACTCCTTCATGGATCACCCCGATTCCTCCTCGAGTTCCCACGTCTACCCGATCTTTACATCTATCCTCCATCTCCCTCTGTTGTACTTCCACGATCCTAACCGGCGGATCCTGCCTCCCTGCTCCTCTTGCTTCTCTCATCTCTAAGAACTCAGGGCAGGTGGTCGTTGCGTGACCCTCCTCCTAGTGGAAGTCACAAAAGAGCAATGCCGCCCTACCCATATTTCCATCTCATCCTCCTCTTCTCCCTGCTCCTCGAACTCCTCTCATCGCTCCTCTTCCTCTGCCACCTCCATGGCCTCTTGCGGCGGCGGGACGTGACCCCTTGGCTCCTACCTCCACGCCAGTTGGTCGAACCTCCTGGGTTCCCGTAAGTTATCCTCTCCCCTGGTAGCCTCCTCCTTGGCCCTGGGGTCGACCCTCTGGGGCCTCCAACCCAACCGGTTGTTCGGCTCCTGGGCCCCCCATCCCTGCTGTTGCCCGTG